>JACTOM010000282.1:4424379-4603469 GCA_015832385.1 Elymnias hypermnestra | reverse complement strand
AGGTACGCTACCCTGTTGGACACGCTGTTAACTTCTACAACGCTGTTGACGAGAGATTTGTGAACGAGGAACCCGACACCACCTTGGGACTGGTGTTCGCCCTCCCGGTAGTAGAACAAGTTACCGGATTTGAGGATTATCGTGTCCTCCCCCTCTCTACGGACTTCCGACAATCCTATAATATCCCAGTGTAACTTGTTTACTGCTTCTTCCAGTTCGAAGATCTTTTCGTCGGTCCTCAAAGTGCGTGCGTTGTATGTTGCCAGGTCAAGTCGTCGGGGTTGGCAGCGGAATCTCTTCCGGAGATTCTTAGCACCCCCTGCCCCGCCGTTACCGTAACCGCTGCCAGAGCTAGGAATAGCGGGGCTGCCGGGGACTGGGGGCCGTTGCTGCCTTGTAACTATCATTAGTGGTTTTGCCGATAATCACCACGCTTGGCAGGCGGGTTGGTGATCGCAGTGCTGACCTTCTCGCACCGATAACGCTGCTGCCCGTTATCGGTCTGTGGTATTTAGGTCAGCTATATAGAATGGTTATACCGCCATTTGTCGGTCGCCAGAGCCTCGTCGGTAGGAGCAGGGTGCACCGCGTGCAGGTGAGGTTGACGTTTGGAGAAACGGACTGGGACGCGTTTCCCCCTTATACCCCTTCGGTAAACTACGGGAAATCTTTTCATCCACAATTCCTCAGTGCCCGAAGACTAAGGTCTTCGAGCAGTTCATGTTGCCAGCGATTACATATGGTTCCGAGACATGGCTGCTGACTATGGGCCTAGTAAGAAGACACAGAGTCACTCAGCGGGCAATGGAGAGGGCTATGCTCGGGGTTTCTCTACGTGATCAAATCAGAAATGAGGAGATCCGTAGGAAAACTAAAGTCATCGACGTAACCTACCGAATTGCAAAGCTGAAGTGGCAATGGGCAGGGTACATAGTTCACAGAACCGATCGACGTTGGGGCCCGAAGGTGCTAGAGTAGCGGCCTTGCACCGGAAGACGCATCGTCGGTAGACCCCCTTCTAGGTGGCCCGATGACATGGGGCGGGTCGCCGGCAGCCGCTGGATACAGGCGGCGCAAGATCGAGCCCTGTGGAGAGACCTTTGTCCAGCAGTGAACGTCCATTGTTTGAGACGACGATGACGACGACAACGAATTTAAAAGGTTTAAAAGAAGCCAGCGTATTGTAGGTAGACCCCCCACAGGGTGGACCGATGGCATAAAGAGGGTAGGTCGCTGGAGCCAGGCGATGCAAGATCGGGCCTTGTGAACGTCATTACTTAAGACCTATGTCCAGCCGTGGACGTCCATTGGTTGAAGCGACAACGACGACGACTTAAAATCACAGTAAAATTTATAATAGATAAAGGCAAAGGTTTGTTAAAAATAAAAATCTTTATTCTTTAACCTCTAAACTTTATTCCTATGAAATATTTTTTTTTTTTTTTAAAATTTAAAAAATATTGCCAACCAAAAAAGTTTGTGTGATTTCATTTATTGTCTATTTATATAAAGTGTATATCGCAAGCATCATAAAATAGTCGGGTATTTTTTTATACCTTTAAAAGCTGAGATTAAGAAGTATCATTAATGTATTAGATAATTTTAAATAAAACTATAAAAATTCATAACGTAATCAAGCACGTATTCATTACATTTCACACAGCCATACTTAACCAAAATTTTTACAGTTTTATTTCAAGTAAATAAACTTATCTAACACATTTAATGATACTTATGAATATCAGGTTTTAAATACACAAAAACTTACCCCACTACTTTATCTTGCTTGCAATATACAGTTCGTATAAGTAAGCAATAAATGAAAACTACGCGAACTTTTTTTGGTTGCCTAAAATAAAAGCGAGGACTTTGCTTCAAAATAGAATTTATATGAACTTCATACCAGAAAATATATAACCTAAAATGCTTTTAGAAAAAATAAAATGGGAAATATTTCAAACAAATCGCATCAAAACTTCACTCCCTCATCATTTCGTCGAGCCCTTAATATTGAAGTTCCAGATGTCGTGCAGCTTTCATATATTTTTATTAAGTTATGGCATCAATTTGCACAAATACCTTTTCACCTTTTCAAATAATCACTGTTAAAATATGAAATATTCTTCGCAGGACTTTTCCTTCAATCTTTTCTCAGCATTGACATTCAATATTGTATAGTCCGTGTCTCATTATAGAGTCAATGAAGTACAGTTCTGCTTTTATGAATGTCATGGATTTTGAGGGATACAAATAAGTCTCTGGGCACTCGGTGTTATTGAAGGAGGCTTACTAAAGTTTTCTGTCATTGTAAACTTTGAAAGTTACTTAACTTTTAGATAGTATTATACACAGCTTATAAGCTTATATCATCAGCAGAATGGCATTCCTCTTATTAACAATAAAAGTACGTAGATAAGTTTAAAGAAATAGCAATGCTGAAATATATATTCCACATTCTTTATCAGTGACGGATTAATGTTCAAGGAACAGACTTGATGTGATGTAATGGGAAAGTATACATCACTTTGCAGATTTGTTACAAATGGATAAATCAACGAAAAATAATTTTGATATTGATTTTCATTTTTAAGGTAACCTAAACATCAGAGTATGTTACTTTCCATTAAATATACAAGAACATCTAACTTTTATAAAGATAATGAATTTGTTAGTACGCAAAAGACCAGAGGGTTTTCAGAAATTTGAGAGAAATGAGCTGAAACGTGTGTATAATAAATTATCAAGGTTCCAAACAACAGTCGCTCTTACATTCAACAGAAAATTGTATAAATGAATTGTAAATATGATAAATTGGCTAGACCATTTAATGTTTCTATAAAATAATCTAGCATTTAACAGTGCTGGAATGAGTTAAATAGGTAAAACCACGAAACATTTGTCAAGAGTACGTATGCATTATTTTCAACAATTTTACTTCAATGAGATAAAATATCCCCTTAAATGAGTTACTAATTTTATGCAGCCTACTAGATTTTATAACAAGTTTATTTTTGTTTCTTAAGTTATATAATGTACATCCAGTCTATTTATTTAGAGAGTCAATGCTTTAATGTATGTACAACAAGTTGTCTAATATGTATATGCAGTGAACTGTCATTATACTTTTACACAGAATACATACAAAAAGGTATTTGAAGATAAATATAAATGTACATAAAATGAACATACATACAAACAAATGATTTACCAGGTCTATAGTGAAGTAAGATGGGAACAATTTCTCAAGAACTGTCTCTTTGCAAGGGCAAAGTTTATTAGCTGTAAAGGTCACAGCACCTAAAGGTCCCGGGTCAAATAAATTCAAAATTACATGAAGAATGATCATTGCCCGCTTTGACTTATTAAGTCGTGATGAAAATTGTTAAATGATTCAAATTTGTCTCTTAAATATTGACTTTAATAAAGTTTATACTCAATTTGTCTCTCAGTTCAGATCTTTTGACAACATTACGTGATATTTTGAAAATTTGTTGAGCGTCTAGTCAACATTCATACATAGCATCACGCCTCATTCCCATAGGGGTAGGCATAGACCAAATCCTTCCACTTCCCACGATCCTTGCATATCTCCTTGACATGGCCTTTATTTAAAATGTCCTGGATTTGGTCCAGGAACATTCGCCTAGGTCTTCCAACTTTCCCATTCGAAATTGACTCATAAATTCTTTTTTTGAAATCAAAGTCTGCCTCAAAGCCTGCTTCAAAGACTTTCTATTCAAAGCCCATGTTTAAGATTCTTTCTATATAAGAAATAAAAGAAATTCAGGTCAGTTGGCGTAGAAATTTACTTATTCTATAGATGAGCTTCCTGTTGTATCTTGTTCGTCAAAAGAAGTCTTATGTGCTCTTACTATTCATATAAGCAAAGCTAATGTAGACTACAATAGAAATCCTTTAACGGCGCTTCAACTACAAAGTGTCGCTTCCTTTCAATTATCAAATTTATGCAGCAACACTACAGTCAGTATAATAAGACAAACCTAGACAATTAAATATACTCACAACGCATACTCCCTTGTGAGACTATAATTGTAACCACAAATTAAAATGACGCACGGAGACATTTGTATATTTCACTATATCCTTAAAATTTACCTTCGTCATATATTTCGACGTCAAAAGACAAATAACTTTTAACCAAAACCACATTTTCATTTCATATTTTCAAAACAATCTCAAATTTATAGGAAAAAAATAGCGCTTATAATTTATCCTGAGTATCCTTATTAAAAACCTTGTTTTATTTACTTAAAAACATTGATAATTTTAAGAAAATAATATCCTGCATTCCAAATATAATTGCCATAAATAAAATACAATATATAACTTAAATGAAATTAACAAGGAATGATCTTAATAAATTCAAAACCTTTATTAAAAAATAGATAATTAAAAAATAATTTAATAACATAGCAGTAACCTGTTATTTAATAACTAAATTAAAACAGTAAAACTGTTATGTAATAGAAAAATAACGATTAAAAAGCTTGGTAGCAATTAAATTGCTTTCTTAAATGATTAAATTAGTAACAATGATGATAAAAAAGGAATACAGAATGAGTTTGTTATATGTTCTTTTTAATTCAGAGCACAAAGGAATGCACGAAACTTTAGATTAATTAATCATCAGTCGTGATTGAAATAATACGGGTACATGGTTGTAAATGTATCTAACTTGTTTCTCGAGTCAATTGCAAATAGCTACATGGCAAAAGGAGTCACTTTGCGATATGTCTAGTCAATCGCAAATAGCTACATGTCAAAAGGAGTCATGTTGCTAAATTTCTAGTCAATAGCAAATGGCTACATGTCTAAAGGAATCACTTTGCTAAATTTTTAGTCAATCGCAAATAGCTTAGTATCAAAAGGAGTCACTTTGCGAAACTCCTAGTCAATTGCAAATAGCTACATGTCAAAAAGAGTCACTTTGCTAAATTTCATGTGAATGGCAAATAGTTTTGAAGAACCTGTGATGAGTAACTGGATGGGTTTAGAAGTCTAATGCCACATTCACATTATTGCCTTTCTAATTAAGCCGATTTGAGGTTGTTAGATGTTAGATGGCTTTGTAGTCTATAACAGATTATAGCTACAAACAATTTTTGTGTTTTATATAACAATTGAAGATTGTTTCGATTACAAGTTGTGAACATTACATTTGGAGTTAGAAATGCCTTTAAACATGTATATTAATACAAGGTCTCGTCGTTATATCCTAATATTTTAATCTACTCGACGCCTTGCTTTAGCGACGAAACGCCTTTCATCAAGTACAGAGTATGCTTCAGATATACTGCCACAATGGGGTTTTTTTGAACACAATTTTCTTTTGATGATATTTTCAACAACATTACGGTTTATGATGGAACAGGTTCGCTTTCTAATAAAAAACATAACATTTCTATTCATTTAATAGACACACCAATAGACCATTATAACAACATTAACAATAATATTAATACCAATATGAGACCGAAACAATGCTCCTTTCCCATGTGTGTATAATATATACTTTATCTGTATAATCAGTAAGCATTATATAAAAATTATTGAATTAAAATTACAAAATCAAAATCTAAGTCTTAATCAAAATAGCACTTTAGTTAATTAAAGTATTATGGACGAAATGGAAATTATTTAGATACATATAACGGGTCCGTAAATTTAAATTTAAATTTGAAAAATGTCAATGTCGTTTAAATTTTTGTACGTATTGGCTAGCCTACTCAAGGGGGAAAAATTACCTAAGTTTGATTAAGAGTGTGGAAAGAGTGAATTTTTTATTGCATTTCTTGGGGGATAGCTGGGGACGTTGATGTTGATTTGACCCAACAAGTAAGGACAATGTAGAGCAGGGGTAGGCAAATATTTTGTTAGTCGGGCCACATTGCAGATGAAAATTTGACCTCATGCCAAACGGTTTTTTTTTCTAAATAATAAATTCATAAATATATATTTGCTGAAAGGCTGGTGTCAGTGGAACACTGGCGCCATCTATTGGCGTCGGACGAAGTCAATAGTGGCAGTCCGGCGGGAGTCTCTCGGCAGTGCTCGACCGGAGTAGTCCACCGTTGGAACTCTCGGGTTCCTAGCTATTATTGTTAATGAGTTTGTGTAAATTGATATCGAGAACATTAAGTAATTGAACATTATAATCCCAGTTAATTTATATAGTGTTTGATGGCACCAACATTACCCACGAACGCCCACATTGTAAGAAATTAAATTATGGATCCCATTAATGACGATGTCGGCGGAGAACCCTACGCCCCTGTGCTTTATGCTTCTCCTTCTCTCTTTATATACGTATAATGAAATATATGGATAAATAAATAAATTATTATTATTTAAATTAACTTAACCGTAAAAATTGTAGATTAGGACATGATTAAAGGTTAAATTTTAGTCAAATCAAGATCGAAAAAAGTTGCTTATATGAATAAAATAAAAACAAAATTACTTCAAAAAATCTAGAAAAACTAATACTTGTGTTTATAATAACTATATATAAAAAGTTTCACGGGCCAGATAAAATACCGCGGGACGCCGTTTGCCCAGGCCTGGTCTAGAGTGTTGTTAATAATTTTGTGAAGGTTCATTAAATCAGCGCTTAACTAGTCTACGCTTTTCTAGTGTTTCAATGTTTTAGACGTGTGGTATATAGTTTGCTCTATATGGGCAAGCATTATCTATAAACGCTAGATATCTCGTAAAAAAAAGTTTAATTTGCTCTATCCTTGCAATGTATGTTTTATAGTGCGGATTCCATGCTGAGACTACATTTCAAGTATGCTACGCGTCAACGCATTATATATATATACATATACTTACTAGCTGACCCAGCAAACGTTGTTTTGGCAAACAACTATTATCGCCATTGAAAAATATAGGTTGGTGATAGAAAGGTGAAAGTTTAGGGTTGTATGTATTTATGTGTGCTGTATCACAAAAAAAAATTGTCAACATAATAAAAGAATCAGATGGATCACCCTTAACATTTAGAGGTTTGAATATGCATAAAAAAATTCATAAGAACCGGTCAAGCCGCTTCGGAGGAGTATGGGAACGAACATTGTGACACGAGAATTTTATATTAGATAATACTGCCGATTCTTTTAGAACAGGTGGTGTTGCGTTTGATGAATCCAAGTAGTTTCCAAGCTTGTGAGGTGACGTAAGTAAGTAGCAGCCTATTAACCTCCCACTGCTAGGCACTGGCCTCCTCACTCATATGAGAGAGGGTTTTTAGAGCATAGACCCACTACGCTGCTCTACTGCGGTTTGGCCGGCATTTCTTCTTTTTAAAGCCTTAGTAGACAAACGAGCTTCCGGGTCATCTGATGTCAAGTGTTTACCGCCGCCTATAGACACTTGCAGCACTATAGGGACCACTGATGTGTTGCCGACCTAATAAAAAGGAGCTTAATCGCCTCTTAAACGCCTCTAAGTTATAACCTTGCGGAAAAGATATAATACACAAGTGTACTCTCTATTCCTTCACTCTTATAGTCCGACGTGACGGCAATCCAACACGACCGAAGAGACATCAGGCGCTGGAGCGACGGCTTAACGTGCTCTTCGCGACACGGGGGTGGAAACACCAACAAATTTTACCCAACTTCGGGCAAATATTGAGAAAATCTTAATAGAACTCAATATTGATTTCGAATTGGCCCAACCCGGGACTCAAACCCAGGACCTCATGTCTGTAGTAACACGCTAACCACTAGACCAGTAAGGCAGTCTTAATTCTAATTATAAGGTTATTGGTAATTCGAAGTTTTGTCATTGGGAGGCAATTGAGGTAACTATTTGCGATGATTATATGCGCATAGGGATTACTATTATGCAAGTGAATATTTCATTTTTGGTTTCGATTTTCGGTAGGACTAGTTTAGGAAACTGCATTTTCTAATTTGTTTGAACTGGTTCAAAGACGGATTGTTAACCAAGAAAAATTGTGTTCTAAGACGATGCTGTGTAAAAAGCATGAGTGGTAATTAGCCTTTTGCCGGGTTATTACACCTACATCTTAGACTGTATTATCATTTACGATCAGATGAGAATGCAAGTAAGCACTTAATCTATCAGCAATAAAAAAGGTAAAAATGTGTCCCTTCTCTAATTAATTGGTTTAGTTTTTGACGATTATAAGTAATAACACATAGTAAGATGATTGTGTGTTAAACTGGTACAAGGGTATCTACTTCTTAATGGTGCATAATATTGGACCAGAGACGGTTGGTTTGTATCTGTGTATATACTGGCTTTAGAGGCTGCAGCCCTCGATTCAATTTCTAGCAGACTTTCCAGAGATTGGTGACTGGGAGGCTTTCTCAATGCCTAGTTACCACTGTACTTACGAAGATGTATTGCAAAGTAATTGAATTTCATTCTAATGTTCATTTTGTTGCATAAAAACTATTAATAGATAAATAAACTCTCACCAACTCAGTAAATTATTATCTTGTTCGCAATTAAAAATAAATATTTATATCTACAACTTAATGTTACATATAATACATAAGTTTTTCAGTTACTTTTTAAACACAGCAAACAAACAGAAGTCATCGGTCTTTGACCCTTGATTATAATAAGAAAATTCTGTTGTCTTGATAAACAGTTCACAAATAAAGCATCTTATTCTCCATTCGCATTTTGACATGATCGCTGCTTAGCATAACAACGGAGAGGTCTTTTATTATAAGCCACAATATTATAACTTGCCAAAAATGAACCTTATTTAGGTCCATTTTTATTCGCCTCTTTGTCTGTATAAAGCTTTATTGATAGACCGTAACTAAATATGTTTTTATTAAATGAGAAGCTAAATTGTTTGCTATTTATCAAATCAAACTTGATAATCTACCAATTTCTAAATCTATAAATAAACTGATAGAATAAAAAATATCAGGTCATTCTGGGGGTGACGCATACAAAACCTGACATACATTTAAATTGCTGCATCAGACATTTGAGGGTAGTAAAAGAAGATGAAGAATTGTATGTGTAAGTAATCAGAAATTGACTCAAATTTTTACATTATACATCTATAAAGATATAAAGTGTTCATTCCGCGTGTGCGCGCGCGCGCGCGCGTGTTTGTGTGCGCGTGTGTGTGTGTGTGTGTGTGTGTGTGTGTGTGTGTGTGTGTGCGTCTGTGTGCGTTTATTTAGTCCAAAAAGTATCATATGCTACTAAACATGTTTATTATCCTGGGAGTGTAGAAAAACTGAACGATGCGGACGTGTTATGTTAAAAAAGATAAAAATGTTGATCTGATTACTTTAAATATAATGTATAAAAATCATATAAAACATTTGAAGTGTGTTTTATATTCCAATGCGTTTTATAGTCTAAAAAATACTTTAGCTGTCATCCTAGCAATAGTAAACCCAATTAAATAAATGACATTTGAAGGGATGTATCGACATTTCATGAATCTATCTTTTATCATTCCATACTTTACAAACGGATCTTTTGTGGATTACATACATAATATCATGTAGAAATGAAATATATAAAAGGAGGCTTCCGTTTGTATAATTCTTTTCGAAGAAATTCACAGAAATGATCTCTTACATTAATAAAAGGAGAAAAAACCCTTTTTACGGTTTATTTCTTAACATTACCTTAGTTACTAAATTGAAATGTATTATACGTATTGAAGTGAAACTTCTTTAGGTGCATGAGCGTAAAAATTGTACGGAGTAAGCGTCACGAAGATGTGCAGCGTTTTTTATGCTATTTCGTTTGAAAGTTAGGTAGTTTCAATATTTCATTGGTTAGCATGTTCGACTACAGACATGAGGTCCTGGGTTTGAATCCCGGGTCGGGCCAGTTCAAAAATCGATATTAAGTTTTCTATTAAGATCTTCTCAATATTTGACCGAAGTTCGGAAGTTGGCGGTGTGATCCACCCCCTTGCCTCGGAGAGCACGTCAAGCCGTCGGTCCTGCGCCTGATCTCTCTCCGGTCGTGTCGGATTCCCGTCACATCGGACTTTGAGAGTGAAGGAATAGAGAGTGCACTTGTGTACTATGCCTGCCAATCCGCAGTGGTGCAGTGTGGTGGGTCTATGGTCTAAAAACCTTCGCTCCTCGGAATGAGGAGGCCTGTGCCCAGCAGTGGAACGTTAATGGGCTGCTACTTACTAATATTTACAAATAACATTTTAATTTCCCTCTCGTCATTTAATAATTTAATATACTATTTTTTATAAAATAAAAAATAAAAATATATAAGAAATCCTCTTTTCTCAATTTTAAGTTCAAAAACGAAATTCAATTAATAAATCCTAATATTGACAAAAAACACGTGGCATTATTATTTAACATTCGTTACTTAAGTTTTCAATAAATTATTTGTATTAATTTTAATACTTTAACACTTTTAGTATTTTAATAACAATTAAATTCATGAAATTCCTAACATATCTTCCTTTTCCCCTCTCTCCAAGTCTCGAAAATGGTTTTAGATTTGTATAAATATAAAGAAGACTTAAAAATTACTGTTTTACTTCTAACTACGCACGCACTTTTAACTTTTTTTTTATTTCACTACCTAATATCAAATGAACTCATATTTAAACTCCAAATAATTTCCCATGCCATATACTAAAACAAAAACTCCGTGAATTGAAATTTCTTTATGAAAATGCATTATATTATTGTATATTCAAAGTTATTCAACATTACCTCTACATTGTTCATATATTTTCTCTTGCAACGTACATTTTTATTCGTCAGCGCATACAAGCTTTTGTTTAACTTTAAATATTTTCTTTTCTCAGCATATTTTACTCCGTGGTACTAAAATAAGGAAGCCCTTGTGGTTAGAGATTAGTGTCTATCTGTCGGACCGTTTGCTCATCTGGCTTTCGGAACAATTTCTCACCAGCTTACGTTACTGTCAACTTGAAGTTTACGAACAAGCTTACCGGTGTCCATTCCGCGGAAAATGTTTCGCAATATTTTCACTAAAGCTCCGATATTTCAGTGGTTTAAATACCTATTAAAAATTCATTCATGCCACAATCAACGTGTTTGCATATACAAACATGAGGTCCTGGGTTCGAGTTCCCGATCAGGCCAATTCGAAATCGATATTGAGTTTTCCATTAAGATTATCTCAATATTTGCGCGAAGTTGAGAAAAATTTGCCCCCGTGCCTCGGAGAGCACGTAAAGCCGTCGGTCCTGCGCCTGATCTCTCTCCGATTTTGTCGGATTGCCGTCACATCGGACTACGAAAGTGAAGGAATAGAGTATACTAATGTACTATGCCTGCCAATCCGCAGTGGAGTAGCGTGGTGGGTCTGTGCTCTAAAAACCCTCGCTCCTCAGAGTGAGGAGGCCTGTGCCCAGTAGTGGGACGTTAATAGGCTGCTACTTACTTACTTACTTTACTTTTTATATATCTAACTGATACATTTTTAAATTTGTAACATCATTTACGTAGAATATAAATACTCTACAGGTGCTGAAACAATTTTTTAAATCACTCTAGTCATTTTATTGATTATTATAAATTCAAAATGCAAACTTTGGACTATAATACTAGAGAAAAGATCAATTTGTAATATTATATTGTCTCAGAACTTGCCTGTAAACATCATATGATGTAGTTTTGTTTTGTTTTGGAGTTCGATTCGGGATACGTTATTCTCTTTAGATTGAGATTTTTAAATTCTTTTGATTGGAATGTCCGATTTTGATAATTTAAAAAGCATTTTACAGGTATTGAAATGATATTTCATATAATATAGAGGATAAGGATTAATAAAGAGATATTAATAATTAAGTTTGATTATTGTCGGGATTTTTATTAACTTTTAAAATGTAATAAAGTAGTTATAGTGCCTCATTGGTCTAGTGGTTAGCATGTTCGACACAGACATGAGGTCCTGGGTTCGAGTCCCGGGTCGGGCCAATTCAAAAATCAATATTGAGTTTTCTATTAGGATTTTCTCAATATTTACCCGAAGTTGGGAAATTGGCCTTGTGATCCACCCCCGTGCCTCGGAGAGCACGTTAAGCCGTCGGTCCTGCGCCTGATCTCTCTCCAGTTGTGTCGGATTCCCGTCACATCGGACTATGAGAGTGAAGGAATAGAGAATGCACTTGTGTACTATGCCTGCCAATCCGCAGTGGAGCAGCGTGGTGGGTCTATGCTCTAAAAACCCTCGCTTTTCGGAGTGAGGAGGCTTGTGCCCAGCAGTGGGACGTTAATGGGCTGCTACTTACTTAGTTATAGTGGCATAAGTACAGTATCCATACATACATATGGTATCTCGGACTTTTTTATAGATATTAATACGTTCAATGATATTGTACAATGTTTTTTTGGTGTTATCTTCAATAGTTTTCGCAGCGCACGCGATAACACATTTTGTGTTTCACACCTTGGGTTACAGTAATACATTTGTCTTAGGGAACACTGTTTTCTTGAGATAGTAATATAGCCTTTGTCACTCAGTTAATATACAGCTTTCTAATTGCGAAAAAAATTTTGAAATCGGTTTAATAGTTTTTGTGTGAAAACGTAACAAACATACATACTCACATACCTACAAAAACACAAATGTTTTCTCTTTATAATATTTGAAGGAGCAGGAGGGCCTTCATCAGAACTCATCTTGTGTGGGTAGGAAAGCAGGTGGGCGTGAGCGGAAAAATCACAAGTCCTCAGGTTCGTTAGCTTCGACACTGTCTGAAAGCCGCTTAAGCGATACGCCTCCCAGGATTCGGAACAATTGAGTGCAAGTTGTGATATTGTGCGCAATCAATTCGCGTCGTATCAAGCTCTCCTTCTGACAGAGCACAGAAATAACGAATCCAGTCACCACTTCTTCAGGCGTGACATCTTAGGTTTTCGTTCGATCAAGTTCCATAAACGAAGGGCGGCTTCTGAAGCTGTATCCTTAACTCCTATTTGGAATCGCAATATCTTGTCGAAGTAGTCTTGGAGAAGCTTTGGTTTTGAAAATCTGGCTAGCAGTGACTGTTTGACAGCGCTCCAGGACATTTCATCTAAGTTTAGCTTAGTGATACAGACAGCCGCTTGTTCTTTTAAAAAGGTGGTAAGAGCCATGAGCAGGTCTCTTGCGTCTAAGCGCTAATTATTAACAATAATCTTACACCAACCATACATGTCACAGTCTGGTTCATCAGGATCAAACGGTAAGAAATATGTTGTCTGGTTATTACTCATAGTTGGCTGGGCTGCGGGAACACGAGATAAAAGCATTTGCATGTTATTCAGCAACTTTTCTGCATCGTATTTTGGTGTTTCTTGCTCAATTCTAGTCCAAACTCACTTCTGATGAAGAAGCCGGAGGGCCTTCATCAGAACTCATCTTGTGTAGGTAGTAAAGCAGGTGGGCGTGAGCGGAAAAGTCACAAGTCCTCGTTACCATCCCAGTTGTTTAATCAACACAGGGTTTAATAATCGAAATACACAGTCCAATGAACAATGTACGGTTTAATTCAACACGACACCAACTTAGTGAAACGCTAGATTTAACTATCAGTCAGATGCAGAGCGATTCGTCACAAACGTGGTGCGCGGGCGCCGTCTCGAACAACACTGTCCAGATGGCCGCCCTCACAACCATCGACAATAACTCTTCGCTAGGCTGACTTTTGACAGCTAAAAGTCAACCTGAAGTCTGACTTTGACGGATACACCGTCATATTAGTTTAGATTTGGTATCTGAATAGAATTTTTAAGGTATTTTATTCAACAATATTTACCTTGTTACAAAATATTTACAAAAATTACTTTAGTTTTACTAAAACAAACTTGTTTTTTTTTCTAAAGGTGGAGCCTTTTGTAGAAGTCGCTGTAAAATTACTTTCAAAAGAATAAAGTCAAAATATCTTTATTCAAGTAGGCCTATTACAGCACTTTTGAATCATCAAATATAGTGTTTTCTATATATTATTAAAATTAATAACTAATGATAACATTAAAGAACGACTTACAATCTAAAATTACGAGGGTTCCTTCGCGCCCTGATCTGAGAAGAGCCCACAACAAACTCAGTCGTGTGTACGTTTTTTTTGTCATCATCATTACAATATATATTTTAAAATTTATTATATATTAAGGTATATATAGAGCAATTCATTCACTCCCACGCTTTCTTGCCGTCTAAGTATTCTTTCAAATTATAGAATTATTTCTCAATTAGTTTTCTTTTAATAAAAGGTTTAAATTTATTAAGAGACATCTTTGTAACTTCTTCTGGGAGCTTGTTGTAGCAACATATATGGTTACCCTTGAACGTCTTGTCAATTTTATGTAGCCTACTAGAATATACAGCAATTTTATTTTTATTTCTTAATTTATATGAGGTGCATTCACTTTTTTTCCTAAAAGAGTCAATATTTTTATGGACGTACAACATGTTTTCTAATATATATACGCCGTGAATTGACATTATTTTCGCTGCTCTAAATTTGAAATATACATAAATTTGTATGCAATGACAAAAAAACTGTCATTTACTAAATAAATTCGACAGTTTACACGGTCTTTGGAAGTCATTTTATCACTTTCCATAAAATGAATTATTACTTTCTGTGTGTCGTATATTCCTTTGGGTAACCTAAAAGAGACGTTATACGAGAGGAATCCTCTTTATATATATAATACCGTATAAAATATCGTATTATAAGATCCACTGAAAGATTTACCTCGAAATACTGAGTATAATTACCTTTCATACTTATTAAATCTTCCACATATAAATATACATATTAAGCGCAGTTTTACTTTACATGAAACATATAGCGTAAGTTATATGTTTAAGTAGATAAGGAATTATACTGTATTATATAAAATAGCTTAGTAGATAACACATATTTTTTAATAGGTAAAAGATAAATTTAGTTAATGTGGGTTATCCTTTAGACATTAATAGACGCATACATCGCGGACTTGAATGATTTTACATATGAAATTCAGTGACATATTAATTAGATCTATCTTGCAAAGTCTTGCTAACGTCTTATGTAAAATTAAATAATATTTAAATAAAGGATACGATTCGCCATTTTACATAATCGTATTCTTACAAACAAAAATCCTTCCTATTGGTGGATTTCTAAAACATTGTAATTGATGCCATTTTGCTATAGAATACTTGTAGATTCATAAATGATTAGAATTACTTAAATTATATTAATTGTAACTATTAAGAACTAACAGGGAATAGTAATTTGTTAACAAATAAGATAATTAACGAATTTATTTGGGGGCAAACACTCTCCTTGGTGTTTATCTAATTGGTTCATTTGTGAAAAGTTATAAAAGGTTATGTATGGTAGAAGTTAGTTTAGGTCTCAATTTTTAATCAACGTTAGCTACCAGTTATTGTGTTTGAAGTTATTTGTGTTGGTAAATCGGGCTTGCTGCTAAGTGTATTTCTATAATTTTCTCATTGTCTTTTTGTGTTTTATATTTGATGTTAATGGCTGTTCGTGATGCAATTTTATTGCTATGTTAATAACAACATTAATAGAAAAAGGTAACTATTGAGTTTCTTGTCGGATTCTTCTCAGTAGTTGCCACGTTCCGAACCGGTTGTAGATTTAGTTGAAAAAAGTTTATTAAGCTTAGTGGAGTTAAAGAATACTTTTATTATGAAATCCAATTTTATTTGAAAATAGTTAAAATTATGAGCAGATAATTTAATTTACTAATTATTTCTCATTGGTGACACGCGCAAAAATATATTACATCAATTGATCACATTAGAACTCTTTGTGTTTTTCAGATTTTCTTTTTTTATATATAGTTATGGCAGACAAACGAGCTGGCGGGTCACCTGATGTTAAGTGATCACCGCCGCCCATAGAGACCTGCAGCACCATAGTTACCACTGATGCGCTGCCGGCCTAATAAGTGGGAGTTGATTCGCCTCTTAAACACATCTGCATCATAGCTTTGCGGGAACACCGTTGGCGGGAGTTAGTTCCACATTTTACACGTCCGTGGGAAAAAAGATCGACGGTATCTAATTGTGGTTGAAGGCCATGGATCCAGGTTGAAATTTATCGGTCGACAGAGTATGACAGAGTGTCAGTCGAGATGCTGAAGGCTGGTTTCGGTATTGTGGCAGCTCAGCTGTACTGCCTTTTCAATATATGCTGGGAGAAAGGTCAAGCCCCAAGAGATTGGAGCAAGACCGGAATTGTCCCTCTATATAAAGGAAAAGGGTCACAGCAGGAGTGCAAAAATTACCGCGGTATCAGCCTTCTTAGTGTCGTCGGCAAATTGTATGCAAAGATATTAATTGAAAGGGTGATTAATGAAACTGATGGGAAAATATGGGACGTGCAAGCGGGATTTAGAAGAGGAATGGGATGTACGGATCAGGTCTTTTCTTTACGGTGCTTAACTGAAAAATGTTTGGCTAAACACCAAAAAGTTTATTGCGCGTTCGTAGATTTAGAAAAGGCCTATGATCTAGTGGTGAACAATGAGCTGTGGTCAACGTTTTCTACGAATGGGGTGAGCGGTAATCTGATTCATGCATTGAAGTTTCTCTATGAGAGTTCTAGTGCTTGTTTCAGAATAAACGGGGCGTACACGGAGTGGTTTCCTATCGAAAGAGGTGTTCGACAAGGATATGTTGCGTCACCATGGCTGTTCAACCTTTTCATGGATAAATGTTTGACAGATTTAAAAGAATGTATGTATGGGTTAAGAATGAATGGGTTAAGAATGATTGAATTACTCATCAAATGTTTACTCTACGCTAATGATCAAGTAATACTTGTGTCATCCGCTAATGAGATACAGGAGATTGTAAATATTATGAATAAAGCTTTGAAAGTGAATGTAAACAAAACGAAAGTTATGCTTTTTAAAAGAGATGAATCTATGATGACTTTGGGTATGGCAGAAGAATCACATAAGTAGAATAAATGCGGTAGAGATGAGAGCGTTGAGAAGTATGTGTGGATTAATACTGAGTGACAGAGTAAGAAATAGTGTGATAAGAGAACGTTGTGGTATAAAAGAAGACGTAGTGACTAAAATTGAGAAAGGTATGCTTAGATGGTTTGGGCATGTAGAGAGAATGAATGAAAGGAGACTGACAAAAAGGATTTATGAGTCAAGAGTGAACGCGAAAGTTGGAAGGGGAAGACCAAGGCGAACGTTCATGGACCAAATCCAGGACTTTTTAAATAAGGGCCAGGTCAAGAGTACTCTAAACCGACAAACTTGTATGAAAAATTTAATGAGAATAAAATAGAAATTTAAAAAGAAAGAAGCGAAGGAGATATGCAAGGATCGTGGCAAGTGGAAGGACGTGGTCTTTGCCTACCCCTATGGGAATGAGGCTTGATGCTAGGTATGTATGTATGTTCAGAACATTCCCCGTGATTGATACGGTATAACACGCATAGAGAACTTACGTTTCTACGGTTACGTTTCTGTACTATAATAGATATAAATTACTCATAGAAACCTCCTCTTGAAAACTAAGCGAACAAAAGCGACAGCAAAAGCGACTTCATTGTACTTAAAGAAAAAGCCCTGATAATGACTGCTTAATTTTGAACGTAAAATATCAGATGATGAAGTAATTTACATCCTACGTTTCTATTGACAAAGCTCTACCTTAAATCACTTATATTTCCATCGTGGCCCATGCATTTGCCAGTCTTTAACGCTCAAATTAAAGAATAATGACAAAGCCCCTAGCAATGTCGCACTGCTAGCGTGTCTTTTCGCCATTGTATTTATTTAAAATTAGATTCTTGTTTGCGTCAGACTCGGTGACATCTCTGACGGTAATTATTTCAACTGTGCATTATATTTATATTTTTATATAAGACTAAACAAGTTCATGTTACAAATTGGTTGAATCACCTTGAATATAAGGTAACCAAGAATACTACACATTTTAAAGAACTCACAAAAAGCCATTATATCGAGCAACTATAAACAACTCTCATATTTTATATATAATTTTGCTTGTTTTTATTGGATCTATTATATATAAGGATTTGGCTTAAGAATAGTTATTTGTAATATGTGCGTATTAGGATGTAATTATTTGTATGTATATCTAAGAGAATGCACAACTAACTATTCTTTACCACAACACTGTTATTCCAAGGGTTGTCTCTTTTACTCTATTTTCTTTGTATTGTAAAAAACACATAAAAAAGTATTTCTTAGGTTTTTACTTCAGTCACTCTTTACTAGTTCCTGCCTACAAAGTACAAATGTCAGAAGTAAAACTTCTTTGGAAAAGTATTTTGTAAAATAGTATATATTTATACAAATCTAAAACTTTACATTTCCGTGACTTAGAAAGAGTGAAGAAGGAAGATATCTCAGGAATTTAATTAATACAAATCATTTTTGAACTTTAAATTTAGAAAAGAGAATTTATGAAATATTTTTATTTTATATTTTACTAGCGGCCCGCCCCGGCTTCGCACGGCTAGACATAAATAGGTACAGATATTTAAGTTATAAGCATGATAATTAAAACGACCATGAATTGACAAATATTATGAAAAAGTGTGATTCCTAATACTAAAACTAAGTAGCTCTGAAAAGAACTTTTTAAGTGAAGCATAAAAATGTGTTAAAAAAACTCGAAATATTCAATGTCGCTTGCGTCCACTGCGTAAGGTAACCTAGTTCATAATGGTGCACCCCCTTCTCCCGCACTGCCCCTCTCTCGTCGAGTTAGTTACTCGATGCGCTGCGTGGCGGCCGCCGCCGGCATGTATTTTTATTTTAATTTCATGATATCTTTTGAATGGAATATCCGATTTCAATAATTCAAAAAGTAATCATCAGGTATTGAGACAGTCTTGAATATTAAATTATTTATTTGGATAAAAATTTATAAATGGTATGGATAACACGGTCTGATTTTGCCCGGCATTTCTATCAATTTGTTAAATGTAAAAAAGTAGTTATAGTGACGTAACTACAGTAGTTAGACGTATGTTCTCGCGATGTTTTTTGTAGATATTGTTATATTATATAACATTGTCGAACATTTTTTTGTCCTATCATTAATACTCTTCACAGCGTATGCGATGAAAGACATTTTATGGCTAATTTATTTGCACCTTCGGTTGGTTTTAATAGGAATTTCTAAAGATTTCTATAGTAATCTAGAATTAAATATAGCCTTTGTTACTCAGTGGTAATGTAGCTTTCTAATGAAAAAAGAATTATTAAAATCGGTCTAGTACATTTTGAGTGTTTATTCGTTACATACAAAAATACAATTCTTTTTCTCTTTATAATATTAGTGTAGATGAAATATACTATATTAAATTATTAAATTACGAGTGGCAAATTAAAATGACACATGTTATTTTTAAATATTAAAACTACCTAACCTTCCAAACGAATTAGCACAAAAACGCTGCACATTGCGTGACGGTAATCACGCGTTTAACCGTAAAAAAAATTACCATCATGCGCCTAAAGAAGTTTCATTTCAAAAAATACTAATATACTCGTATATCAGATACAATTTTACCTTAAATAAAAGTAGCCTAAGTAACTCATTATAAGATCATCTATATGCGAGTGAAAGTCGCTTCAAAGTCGTATCAGAAATTACCTGTAACAAACAGATAATTAAAAAAATGAGCCAATAAAGATTAAAACAAGTGTAGAAACAAAACCATGACATCATATAGATGAAAGCCACTGTCCATCTCATTGTAAAATTAAATATACTTCGTACCTTCCCAGTTGTCTGAACTTACCACTTAAAACTGTTGACTTCATCTAATTAAATTGTACATTTATTATATTCTTTTGACGTTTCAAAGAAAGTCAGAGTAAGTTTATTACGAGCTACGTAGAAACTCTTTTATCAAACCGCCTAGATGGTTAGTTAACAACGTTGGCGGGACTTTGGTAACAACTTAATACACAGTAATCCATTTATCTGAAAGGACAAAACCGGAAACTGTATTAGAAAGTAGGAAATGTTATTTACTCTTCTTTAATAACCAACTCATCTTCTTTATATAGCGTATTATTATTGTTTCCATTACATATTCCAGATTTAAAACCATGATGGCTTAGTGGTGAAACCGTAAGGCAACGTCAAGTTTCAGTTTATTAAAGTGACACTTATGTACTTGGTTGTTTTTGAAGTGAAGCTTCTTTAGGCGCATGAGGGTAAAATTTTTACGGATGAAATGCTTGATTAGCGTCACGAAAATGTGCAGCGTTTTTATGCTAATTCGTTCGAAGGTTAGGTGGTTTTAATATTTACAAATAGCAAGTGGCATTTTAATTTGCCACTAGTCATTTAATAATTTAATATACTATTTTTGTAAAATATGAAATAAATTATCTTTTCTAAATTTTAAAATCGAAAACAATTTTTATTGACAGAAACACGTGGCATTTTTATTTACAGTTCGTCATTTAAGATTTCAATAAATTATTTGTGTTCATTTTCGTCACTTTTAATCACAATGACATTCCTAACTTACTTTCCATTTTCCTTGCCTCTAAGTCTCAGAAATCTAAAGTTTTACATTTGTA
Source organism: Elymnias hypermnestra (assembly GCA_015832385.1). Taxonomy (NCBI): domain Eukaryota; kingdom Metazoa; phylum Arthropoda; class Insecta; order Lepidoptera; family Nymphalidae; genus Elymnias; species Elymnias hypermnestra. The sequence continues at coordinate 4,582,896 of JACTOM010000282.1, read as the reverse complement.
TAAATTAAACAAGACTTAAAAATTAGTTAGCCAACGAAGTTTCACTTCTGAAATCTGTACTTTTTACGCACGCACTTTTATTTTTTTACTAATATAAAAAGTTTCGCCAACAGTTGTACACTAAAAAACATTTTAACAGAAGTCACTCTCATAGTCCAATGTGACGGTAATCTGACACGATCGGAGAGAGATCAGGTGCAGGACCGACGGCTTAACGTGCTCTCCCAGGCACGGGGGCGGTTCACACCGCCAATTTTTTCCCAACTTCGGGCAAATATTGAGAAAATCTTAGTAGAAAACTCAATATCGATTTGCAATTGGCCCGATCTGAAAGTCGAACCCAGGACCTCATGTCTGTAGTCGAACATGCTAACCACTAGAGCATTGAGGCAGTCTCAGAACTCGGCTTACTTTATAATAATATACAAGTGCGGGTTTTAAGTTTACAAAAACATAAATAATTAACAGATGTTATACATTATCATTGTCCTTTTCGGTAATGGACAATATCTAGGTAGTAAGTTCACAGATATGTGAATCGAGCCATTCCGCAGTGATAGGACAATGATCTTGAACCCTCTATCCTATGAGTGAGGAGGCCTGTGCCCAGCAGTGGGACGTTAATAAGTTGCTACTGACTTTAATCATACATTCTACTGGATAATGAATAACCAATGATAAACGTACTGGCTATTTCCTCCCTGATACATGCATTGGGAAAATTAGGAAATTTAGTAATGTTTTCTTAATACATCCTGTTTTTTAATTTATCGGAACAAAAACCAATGTCAAAATGGTGCAGTACACAACACATGTACAAAAGAATCCTTACATATCTAGGACTCCTATATGATCTTTATTAATTCAATGAATACTATATTGTAATGATGATAGTAAAAAAAGGATACCCGATAGATTTTGACATGGACACTTTTCTGGACAGGAGCTCTCGTAACTTTAGATTGTAAGTTGTCCTTTAGTATCATAATCAGTCGTACATTGGAATCAAAGTGTGGAATAAACTACATGGGACGATTCAAAACTGATATATTAGTAAATCCTACTAAGTCACCGGCAATTTTGATAGACAAACACAAACTTCTATCTAAAGTAAGCTCAAATATATCTCCGGTATTGCTTGGTGGACAAATTTAGCTATACAATATGCCACAGTTAAGAGTTTCGGTGTTTTAATCGACAACTCTTTCGTGGGTACTGCAAGTATCCGAAGTGAGTCGGAAAATTTTCTCTTGTATTGGTTCACTGAGACGATAGAAGCACTGAAGTGAAAGGGATCGCCAGTAAAGTAATGGGAGTCACGGGTAAAGCGACGTGGTGGTCGCCGATGAGGTGAAGTAGGGTCATCAGTGACGCGATGTGCGATGGTCAGGTAGGATGAAAGACACTACACCAATAAAGCACTTTCACTTTTATTTTTGAGTCAGAAAGATAGAGGAGACACAATAATTATTACGTTTCAAAATTCAAATTCAAAATTCTTTATTGCAATTCAATACCTTATGAGGCGTGCAATACAATACAGTATTAATAAACCAAAATTTAAATCTATACACATTAAAATAAATTTACAACGTAAATGTTTATAAAACTTAATAGTATTATGAATTTGTACATACAAGTTAAAATTATAATTAGAACAGTTAAAATAATGTCGAAACTATTGTATTTGTATATAAAACTTAATTATTTTTTTTTTATTCTTTTGTTTTTAAGGGGCTTTTGTATTTTTAATAATACACGCCAGCCCCATCGTAAACTTATAAACTAACACACAACAATTTAACAATAAAAAGAAATATAATTACAAACAAAAAAGACTAACATTCTTTGAGAGAATCATTAACAAATTTATATAACTTAAAAGCCAAATAACTCAAAGGTTCACTTAAGATTGAATTAAAAACACCAATATTTCTAAAATTTAAATTTAGTTCATGCGTTAATGTTTCTCTCAAACTTTGATTCCGAACACATGCCTTTAGCAAGTGTTCAATATCTTCCGTTACTCCACAAACTGCACAATTAGGGGAAGAACTCTTCCTCATAAGATATTTGAACTTACCCAAAGGCATGTGTCCAGACCTTACTCTAAATGCTATCACTAACTTATTTCTATTAATTTTTGAATGTACAAACCACGGTATACGGGGAGGCTCCGACTGCATTGTCTTGTACCAAATCCCTTTATATAACGCTCTCTCATTAAAATATACCCTCCAATCTTTTGAAACTTTAATTTTAAATTTAGAAAAAAATCCGTATAATGTGGTTTGATATTTAAAAACGCACCATTCTCATGAGCCAAATTCGCTAACTTATCTGCCTGTTCATTACCCCTCAAACCAATATGGGATGGGATCCATTGAAATTTTATGTTAAATCCTTTACATTGGTACTGATGAATTATTTCAATTATAGAATATACTACAGACACACCTTGATGTCCTTTAATGCAACCAATAATATGCTGTTGTGCACTCTTGCTATCCGTTAAAATAACTACTTTATTTTTGCCAATAGTTTCAATGTATTTTAAAGCCTCGGCTATTGCAATTAATTCCGCAGTTAAAATTGACATCTGACTATTATTTATTCTAAAAAGTTTAGAGTCCCGTCGAATAGGATCATAAAATGCAGCAGAAAACTTAATTGGAATAAAATTCTTTAATATTATAAAATGTCTTAACAATTAAAAAGTCATACAATTTTTTTTAATATGTTGATGTTATGGCATTTTCGTTCAGTCTGAGGTAAGTTTTTATATATTTTGATAGCCACAGATGTTTTTATTGATTAATATATAAGTAGCAACGCGAATTTATCCAGAATACAAATATAATTAGAGTGTGATTTCGAGTCGGTGGAGTGGTTGATTTAACTACCTGGGGCAAGGTCTAAGAGTACGCAGTACGCGATGGCAACGGCGCCTACGCATTGCTACGTATATAAAAATGAGATGTACGGATCTGTCTGTCCGTTGATAATTAATTTTACAATAGTTGTTATATATGTATCACATAATATATATACATATACAATATTTCTGATTAAATACAATGTGTAACAATATGAAAGTGTATAAATGTAAATAAATGTAGTGTTGCCACTACAGACCTATTATCCACTGAAACTAAAATCCTGCTAGCTCAGTCACTACTGTTGCCGATTTTGTACTATGCAGGACCATGTTATCCGGATTTAACTGAGGAACTGTTAAATAAGCTGGATCGTTTACAAAATTTGTGTATAAGATTCATTTTCGGCCTTCACAAGTTTCACCATATTTCAAATTACTTTAAAGAACTAAAGGGGTTACCTGTCAGATAGCCTAATAACTTTTATGGCTTATCGCTCTTATATTTGTATCTCCCCTTCCTATCTTCTTCTTCTTTTTCTCTCACCAAAGGTTGTCTGGAAGTCGCTCTTAGTGATAAGACCGCCTTTGCACACGCTATTACATACTTATCTGATTTTCTTTATATTACATAAGTTGTATTGTTTTTTTCTTGTATGTGTGCAATAAAGATTTAAATAAATAAAAAGCGCTGTAAAAGTCTACTGGAATAAATAATTTCTGAATTTGAATTTGAAGATATATTCTAAGTTTTTATTTAAAAAAAGTAGATGGATTCATGAATGGCTTAGATTGAAAATACGATCCGGATTTCCCAATATTTCCACAGCATCGTAAAATACGCGGCAGTGACCCTCCCGCCGGGCACATATTTATAATAACTTTTTTTGCGCTGGGAAATGCTTTTACACAATTACGCCGACCTGAAGGTCAGGAGTGTGGGACTCGGCAAGGGAAGATACCTCGCAATAACCACTAACACCCAGCGGAACCCTCTAAACTGTCAGCAGTATAAAAGAACATTATAAAGAGGACCAAGAAACTTTCCTTAGAAATGATTATACATAAAAAACGCTGCACATCTTCGTGACGCTAATCACGCAATTCACCCTCATCAAAATTTTACCCTTACGCGGCTTAAGAAGTTTCACTTCAAAGAATATTAAATAATAGTAAAACCAGAACATTAAAAGCCGGTTTTATTGTAAAAGTAATCCCTTAACAGATAACCTTTCGTTCTTGTATTATACTTTAGACCAGTAAATAGCTACATTCTCCACTCTAATGAAACAAAAGGCCATTGTATAAATGACACTTGATAATTATTTTATATAATGTATCGCAGTTAAATTTTAATTGCGTAACCAAAGCTCTAGTGAAATTGTTATTATACATTTCACCGCTAATATATCGTTAGCACCCGTAATAAGAATGTTAATGAACCGAATGCCCTGCTACGATATTTGATTATTTCAATATACAAATTTTACTGAAACCGTGACAATTTTTATTGAATCAATTTGTAGAATTTTGTAAAGGTTGTGGAATCAAACGAGTAATTAGACCAAAGCCTCCTAAAAATCATTTGGATTAATAATTGTATTTTAAAATTGAGTATATATAATATACTGACTGAACCCGCGACTTCGTCTACGTGGATTGTATTCTGGGTAGCATTTTCATTAAAAAAAGAAGTATGTAGCAGCCCATTAACGTCCCACTGCTGGGCACAGGCCTCCTCACTCCGAGGAGCGAGGGTTTTTAGAGCATAGACCCACCACGCTGCTCCACTGCGGATTGGCAGGCATAGTACACAAGTGCACTCTCTATTCCTTCACTCTCATAGTCCGATGTGACGGGAATCCGACACGACCGGAGAGAGATCAGGCGCAGGACCGACGGCTTAACGTGCTCTCCGAGGCACGGGGGTGGATCACACCGCCAACTTCCCAACTTCGGGCAAATATTGAGAAAATCTTAATAGAACACTCAATATTGATTTTTGAATTGGCCCGACCCGGGACTCGAACCCAGGTCCTCATGTCTGCAGTCGAACGTGCTAACCACTAGACCAATGAGCATTTTCATTAATTTAGCCAAATTAGTCAAAACACCCCTGCAACCCCCCTTGCGGGTTGAATTTCGTAAAATCTGTTCTTGGCTGACCTCTACTCGGTAAAAGGAATAATCCTACCAAATTTCAAGTCTCTACGCCTTTCTGATTCACAAGTGGAAGAAGGACCTCAGGTCCCCAGTAGCGGGCGTGGCTACTGTGGAGGCGATCCGTCCTCACCTGGAGCAATGGCTTTCCAGGAGGCTCGGGACGCTTTCCTACAGACTGGTGCAGGTTTTGACCGGGCATGGCTGCTTTGGAAAGTTCCTGCACCAAATTGGCAGAGAGGAGTCGCCTTCTTGCCACGAGTGTAGTGCAGCTATCGACTCAGCACATCACACTGCGGCAGAATGCGCAGAATGAGGACCTCAGCGGCAGCGCTTGGTGGCGCTGATCATCGGGGAACTTTCGCTTGAGAGCATTGTAGGCGCGATGCTGTCAAGTGAGAAATGTTGGGCGGAAGTGGCCCTCTTCTGCGAGACTGTAATCTCGATAAAGGAGGCCCAGGAGCGAGATAGAGAGAATGCAGTAGATGCTCCCTCTCACCGCCGAAGCAGGCGGGGTACTAGGCGGCGCTTGTTTGCGCACATGCTCCCACCTCCATGAACCCTCAGTCGGACTCATCTGGGGCACCTGGGACGAATGCGCAAGCTGAACCTCTGGTGTGTCAATTACGGATGAAGAGGGTTCCGCTGGGTTTTAGTGGATATTGCGAAGTCTCCTCCCTCGCTGAGTCCCACCCTCCTGACCCATTCAGGTACGGGTAAGTGCGTAAAAGCATTTCCCAGCGCAACAAAAAAGTCTCTACGCCTTATGTGATGAGTCAATAGTTAACACGCCCGCATCCCCCCTTGCGGGTAGAATTTCATAAAATCCATTCTTAGCTGACCTCTACTCGGCAAAAGGAATATTCCTACCAAATTTCAAGTCTCCACGCCTTATGGTACCACAGATATCGAGGTTTGTCAATAGATGCCTGGATATCTCGTATATATATAGATTAGGAATAGTTCCTATTACTACCTGATGCGCCCAATTACGTAAGTATACACATAAATATGGAGCCTAAAGTATATCGACGTCTATTTGGCGTGCTGCCACTTGTTAAATCCACGATATCTTCGAAGATATCCGCTTTAATGAAATAGTTTTAAAAGCTTATTTCATCTATATGAAATATAAAACGTAGCTAATGTATTAATTGGAAAAGGAATTATATAATTACTTTTAAGATGGCTTGGTAAAGTTGGTTCTTTAGCGTTATATATATAGGGTGTTAGGAGACCGCTCCCTAAAACGAAGACAAACAGAAAAAAATCGATCGTGATTAAAAATAAATCACATTTTTAAAAAGTTTCATTAGCATTATTTACGCTCCATCGTGTTAGTACCACTAGCGGCGGCCGCACGGGCACCTAGAGATCTTTGATCCGGGAGATAATCAAATATATGTATATATATATATATAGGGAGAGTGTGACTTAATAATAATTTAATAAACCGTTTGCCAGTTCGGTATCATATCTTAGGTAAGGTACAAATAAATATTCAACGAAGGTCTCCATAGATTTTTAGTCAAGAATAAAATCCACATTTACACATATTCTAAAGAATCATCTGTATGTTTCACTTAGTTTTGTACCTTTTTGCTCGCAAAAGGGCCCAATAAAATAATACCTCTATTATTTCGAATTGCTATCGTAATGTTTCCTTTTGATCGTTGAGATCCGAGTTCTTACTCTTTTAATAGGGTCATTGGAAGAAAAGGCACGTTGATTTGTCCTCTCCTATTACCCGAGAATCGTTTTTTCTTTAGTATCTATTTCTCGAGCTCAATTTAATTTGCGAGGCTCTGAACCCTAACTCATATCTGTCTATATACTAACTGGCTCGAACGACAAAATCAATAAGAATATTCTTTATTCAAGTAGAATTAAAAAGCTCTTATGAATCGTCATTAGTGACCCGTTGAAAAGAAATAAGTGCTTATTTAACTTAGTTGACAGCGGAATTCACACTGAAAGTTAACTTAAAAGCCCTAACTAGAGCATTCCAGATGTAAAACTTTTTTATTTATTTTTATTGAAGTGGAACTCGTTATTAGCGTCATAAAGATGTGCAGCGTTTTTATGCTAATTCGTTTGACGGTAGGTAGTTTTAATATTTACAAATAACATAGTAAGTAAGTAAGTAGCAGCCCATTAACGTCCCACTGCTGGGCACAGGCCTCCTCCCTCATATGAGAGAGGGTTTTTAGAGCATAGACCCACCACGCTGCTCCACTGCGGATTGGCAGGCATAGTACACAAGTGCACTCTCTATTCCTTCACTCTCATAGTCCAGTGTGACGGAAATCCGACACGACCGGAGAGAGATCAGGCGCAGGACCGACGGCTTAACGTGCTCTCCGAGGCACGGGGACGGATCACTCCGCCAACTTCCCAAATTCGGGCAAATATTGAGAAAATCTTAATAGAAAACTCAATATCGATTTGGAATTGGTAGTCGAACATGCTAACCACTAGACCAATGAGGCAGTCACAAATAACATGTGGCATTTTAATTTGCCATTTATCATTTTATAACTTAAAACATTTCTTACACGCGAGTTTATTGTCTTACGTTGGGACGCGCGGGCTTCCGGCGGAAGACAATGACGAGGCGCTCGTGCAGCGATGTTCGCGGCATTTTTACGGAGAAAGGAGAGGGGCAGTGGGTAGTTAAAAAGAGATGCGAGGCCGGACGGGGGCTTGACGCCTAGGAAGAGGCGGCTCAAACACGTCCTTGACGACCCAGACGACCAGACTACCATTGACAACGCCCCGTACACTATCACACACACACAGCGTCTTCGCCGGCGAAGACGAGGTCCCCGCTATCTGACGCACCCCGGCCGCGGCCCCCAATCGCGGACCCATGAACGTTATGATTAAGCACCTGTCCGATTCTCCTTTTCAGCAGCAGCAAACGTTGCTCTAAGCCTAGGTCCGAGCCTCACAGGAGGCGCCCTTAGAGTAACGTTTTCCCCACGACGCAGCAGTAGGTCTAACAGCACTTCGAAAAAAAAAAGGACGGGGGCTTGTCTGTTGTTATCTGCTGAAGTATTAACTAGTGTAATACTGTGATAGTCGCTGTCTGTTTCTGTTGTCTGTTATTCTGTCCGTCTCTTGTCTATCTCTCTGTCTGTCTCTGTCTCTCTGGCTCTTTGAATGTTTAAATTGTCTTCGTCGTAACACATTATTTATCATTAAAATATAAAAAAATTCTCTTTTCTGAAATTTAAATTAAAAAACGCAATTTAATTAAACAATTCTAATATTGAAAAAAAACACGTATTTTCAATTCGTTCAGATTTAAATATATTATTTATATTAACTGTGGACACTTTTAATATTTTAATGACAGTTAAATTCATTAAATTGCTAACATATCTTCCGTTTTTCCTCTCGGAAATCTAAAGTTTTTGATTTTTTTAAATATAAACAAGATTTAAAAATTTGTTTGCCTAAGAAGCTTCACTGCTGTCATGTTTATTTTGAACGCACGAACTTTTAATTCTTTTTATTTAAAATACTTTATTTTGGTGAACGAGAGAGTTTTTTCATTTTATGTGTTGTGAGTGAGATGAAGACAGTTACAATTTGGTGCCGCGTCTAGAATAATAATTACAAAAACCCGAGAATAAACTGTAAATAAAATAGCTGTTCATTTCCCGGTATACAAAGAAATACATAAAGTCAATTTGAGAGAAATATATATGTTATTTTAGTATGTAAGCAATAATTAGTATAAAATGAAGTCGTTTCTGCTGTTTGTCTGCCTGTTATCATAATTCTTTTAAACTCTTATTCAACGGATTGTAATGCAGTTTCAGAAATAGAAAGAGTGATTCAAGAGGAAAGTTTATATGTATAATACTTACATATTACATTTTATTGTGATGTCGTAGCAAACATTTTTGTGCGCTTAAATCGCAAATGCTGACTAAACCTTGAGATTGATTAAATAATTGTGCAACAGAATTCTACATATTTGTCTCTAAAAGATAACCCACAGTAACGATTTTTATCTACTACATATAATAAAAGAAATCTGTTATTTATTATTTACCAAGATATTTTAAAACAATACAGTTTTCTTCCTTATTCAATTAAAAACATTACATATGTTGTGGTCGCTCCATCTGTAAGCTTTTCGAGGTACTAACTCGCTAACTATCGGAAAGTGGCGTGAAGTCGGTCTGGATGCATTAGAGGGCGCCTCCTGCGCCGTTTCATAACTTATGCTGCTAAAATATGTTTAATCTGTTGATAACTGTCTGTCGAAGAGACGTAACGTCGGTCAAAAAAAGTGTCCCCGCCTCGTGGGTTTTTGGTAAATAGTGTAGTTTCCTCTCGTTTTATTGGTATTATAATTGCGATTGGTGAAATCAACGCGTTAAAAACCGAATAGTGTGCCCCGCTTTCTCGAACTAGACGAAGCGCGGCAGGGTCATGCGTCTAGAGCTCATCAGGCCCACGTGTGCCTTAGTTTCTTGAAAATTTCTGTGTCTGGTGGTGCACAGGACCGCTTTGGAGTGGATAACGGAAGACCGGAGTTGCAGAGAGCAGCCTCCGCGTCGCCTTGCAGGTCACGTATATACATGCACACTATACAAATCACAAACAAACCCACACGTGACCAGCCACCTGCCATAAGGCGTCGCCGCCCGAGGAGACCGGCGAACGGGATACGATGTAGGTGCCGACCACATCTGTTTCGACCCTCTATTTGGATTTCTCCCTGACGAATTCTCCTCCCACCGTCTCAAAGGCCGATCCGACCTGAATTTCCCAAGGGCCCGAGTTCAGGAGTCGAGGTGAATCGTAAGGTCACGGACGGCGTGAACACGTTGTATATTTCATGTATATTAAAACTGTTCCTAACAGTATTTCATTGAAATGGATATGTTAGAAGATATAAGAGATTTAAAAAGTAAAGAAACATGAGCACTCTCATTAAGGCGTACGCAGACGCATTTAAGCGAGTCTACTGGTATATTTGTTAGGCTACCTGGTCAGGCACAGTTGTTAGTTAAATTTTGATCTCCAATTGCCTTAACGTAGTAATTATTGTTTGGTGTAACTTTAATATATATTAATAGGACTCGAATGATAATTTTGCGTATCACATATAATTAGTATTGCTAAACAGTTAATCCCTACGGCTTATTTTGTCCTGCAAAGTTACATAATGGTATCAAAATTTCGTACGCACAGACTCGTGTATTTTGCATATATATTAGCAGATATTCGAGAATTCGCTTTGCTGCTGGGAGGCTTCGGCCATAGCTAGCTACCAATCTACCAGCAAACGCACCGCCAAGTGAAGCGATTTGTGTTCCTGTACGATGATGTATAGAAACCATAAGAGATGAATTGCCTATTGCCAGATTAGCGCGCTTCCATCTTAGACTGTATCATCACTTAACACCAGGTGTGATAACAGTCAAGCTGGCATTTATATTTATACCAATTTAAAACTTTAGATATTCGAGACTTAGAGGCAAGGAAAAAGTATAGTTTATTCTAAAAATGCCGAAAATTAAAACAGATAATTTATTGAAATCTTAAATGATGAATTGTAAATAAAAATGCCACGTGTTTTTTGTAAATATTAGTAATTGTTAGTCAAATTTTGTTTTTGAATTTAAAATTTAGAAAAGCGAATTTATGAAATATTAGTAATTTATATTTTATGAAAAATAGTATATTCAATTATTAAATGACGTGTGGTAATGAGTGTTATTTGTAAATATTAAATCTACCTAACTTTCAAACGAATTAGGATAAAACCGCTGCACATCTTCGTAACGCTAATCACACGTTTTAGATACTTTCATTCCATCTTAGACTGTATCATCACTTACCATCATCAGTTGTGATCACAGTCAAACACTAACCTTCTGGCAATAAAAAAACGGCTAGAATAACGCTTTCTTTTTGGAGTCCTAAAAATTAAAAGATTTGACCCTTTTTATAATAATTTTGTCCTTTCACTTCCGCAGACGAAGCTGCATCGTTTCACTAGTTAGTAAATAAGTTTTGGCAAAGATCAATGTGCATATCGCCCTCTGAACTTTAATTTGATTGATGATTACACTTTTCGTAACACTATCATCACGCATTTAATACTTTAATACCGCAGTCAAGCGTGCTTAAAGAAGTTTTATTTCAAAAACGTTTGCACTGATATAATCTCCATTTTGTTACAAAAATATGTAAATAGAAAAACATGCTGATTGTCGGTGAAATAGCTGTTTTATATATCATAAATTCGTAAACGAGGCTTTACGTTACAATTAAATTATTAATTACTGGAGTGAGTAGACGTTACACGCTAGAAGATAAATGACTTAGATTACTTAATGAATGATTTCCTATATACATATTTTCTTTATTTTTAAGGCTGTTATTACGCCATACGCTGGTTAATATATTAAATTCCTGTCAACCTCCTCGTAAATTATTTAACCAAAAAGTTAAAGTTCGTATTTATCTGCGAATATATGTGTATAAAACAAAAACTGTTTCTACCTGTTTATTTATTGATGATAGGTTAACGTTTGACTGTGATCTCACCCGATGGTAAGTCTAAGATGCAAGCAAGCTAACCTGATTAAAATTTGACGGCACTTCTTTGCTTGCAGTAGAAGCCTCCTATCTCTCTAGACTCAGATAATTTAAAAAATACAATTTACTTAATTTGCTCTGTTAGGAATCGAACCTAGGCCCTATTCTCACGAAGACAATACTATACTATAGAATCATTGCTCCAGCTCGTAACGCCTGGTTTAAGCGTTTAGTCCTAATTGTTTATAATTAAAGCGTGAATGACTAAAGATTCAACAGAAACGTAAAGAAAACTTTAAATTTCCGAGACTTAGAGTGTGGGGGGGGGGGGTTAGGAATTTAATGAATTATATTGTTTAATAAAAATGCCACGTGGCTTTGGAAATTTTTATAAATTATTAATTAAATTTTGGTTTTTGTATTTACAGTTTAGAAAAGGGAATTTATGAATTATTTCTATTTTATATTTCAGGAAAAAGAGTGTATTAAATGATTAAATGGCGAGGGACCTATTAAAATGCCACATGTTATTTGTAAACATAAAAAACTACCTAACCTTCAAACGAATTAGCATAAAAAACGCTGTACATCTTCGTAACGCATATCACACGTTTCATTCGTAAAAACTTTACCCTCATGCGCCTAAAGAAGTTTCATTTCAATACGTATAATATATTTTATTTTAGTAACTAAAATAAGGTAATGTGAAGAAAAACCATAAAAGGGGCTTTTTTTTCCTTTTACTCATGTATGAGATTATTTCTGTGAATTTCTTCGAAAAGAATTATACAAAAGGAAGCCTCCTTTTATATAATTCATTTCTATATGTAGTCTGTGGAGCGCTGGCGCCATCGATCCATCGGCGTGGGACAGAGTCAATGGTGACAATCCAGGGAGCGTCTCTCGGCACTTCTCGAGTGACGGTCGGCCGGAGCGGTCGACTATTGAAACTGTCGCGTTCCTAGCAATAGCTTAATAATAATTATTATTAATGTGTTTGTGTAAATTGATATCAAGAGCATTAAGTGATTGAACATTATAATCTGAGTTAATTAATAAAGTTTTTGATTGCACCAACAGTACCCACCATTGCCCACAGTATGAAAATTATGGATGCCATTATTGACGCTGTCGGCGGACCACCCTACGCCCCTATGATTTACATCTCCTTCTCTCTTATTCTCCGACGTATATATATTTAAAACGAATTTACTTTAAACTGATGCATGCTTATAGAAAAGGTGAGGAATGGAATCACTTGTAAATGCTTTAACAGCGTTTACTCAACTCGAAAACCGTTTCAAGTTGGAATATTTTATATTCAAAGGCAAATAGATTTCAACGTACGTGTTGTGAAGGCATAATCCTAACGTTTGCTCGGAATTTCTGAGTTCTAGATTTCTAAATGGGGAAAATTTTGCTTTGCATGATTATGCCTGCATAAATAGAAAGTTATAACGGAGATATCACTTTATAAATTTATGGACAAACGAGATATAAGAGCCGTGATGACCTAATAACAAGTTTTTAAGAATCAATGCTTCGAATCCTTGATACCACCAAGTTCTGTTTTGTAAAAATTATGTATGTATTATATGTGTAATTGTTATTTCTAATTCATCAATCAGTGTAGAAATTTATGTTTATGAAACCTCGAACAATTTTGGAATGTCTATAGGCTTTTCTTTTTGCTGGAAAATTCATTTCGGCAGGAACCCTTACTTATGGATCGGAAGTGTGGGATCGGCGAGGGAGGCCTTGCAATAGCCACTTAAACCAAGAGAAGCCTGTCCATCCATGAGTGACGCGCCAGCGGATCAACAGCCCTTGGTGTCCCGGTTGAGTGCGGCTGAGGATTCACAGAGGCTGGAGGAGATGACCATCCATTACATTCTTCCTCTTCCGTTCGTGGGCTTCCTTCAGCGAGACAATCCTTTCGCAGAAGACGACGACTCCTGCCAACATATTTTAATCAACAAATAAATTTATTTTGCGATAAATTGTACTGCGTCATCTATTTATAGCTCACGTGATATGTCTAAAGGTTTCTTCCTATGTAATGAGTTTAATAAGTTCGTGCTAGATGGCGTAAGATGACTTATTGTTTTTGTTACTTGTTTTTCTATAAAATGCATTTGTGTATATTTTAAATACATAATGTTTAATATGAATATAGAAAACGAATACAAACTGAAATAAACTTTGATATTATTAAATAATCTCTTGTACAAAAATTTTGTCGACATTGGAAACGTTAGTTTCCTATTTTTATGACCATTTCCGTTACATGTGCGACCCAGTTTTTAAATGTAGATTTTCAACATAAAATATTAATTGCGTTGTACGTTGAAAACAGTTCGTGACACTTTAAAGTTAACTGTTTTTCTAACATTCTTACCGCAATTTAAATTCTTAGGTATAGTATACTCGTTTTGTGACAGCACACGATACTAGCTATTCCCTGTGGTTTTTGTTCCATTGGGAAACAGATCCTATTGAATCTACTTGAGTATTTACAAAAAAAAACATCAAGAAGAAGATACATATTGAAAAGCTATATACAACATGTGCTTAATTATGCGTTATTTGGTATAGAATCAATATAAACCAAGTCAATGTCTCTGGCATTTTTTTTATTTAAAATCACAGTCAATCAAAATTTCTATTTAACAAATTAGTATGTAACAACCTTGTGGCCTCCCGCTGCTGGGCATATGCCTCCTCAGCAATAGGAAAGAGGATGTTTTAGACCATCGGCCCAACACGCTTCACCACTGCTTGTTTGCAGGCAACACATGCCCCAAATATATATTTATAAGCAAAACCTATCTATATATTATCACTTGGGATCAACTCCTACTGACTGACAGAAGAATAAATTTGATTTTTTTTTGTATGTAATGTTCACAAGCTAAATCCATATACGTGTATATCTGTCTAATTGGAACTTTCCGTTCTCGTGACAACTTCTAAATATGTTTGCGCCATCTGGTACTAAGCATTGGTACCTCGGAAGCGGCGTATTCGCGCCATCTGTAAGCTTGCCGACGTACTAATGCGCTAGTTATCGGGAAGCGGTGCATCTACCACAAGAGGGCGTCTCCTGCGCCGTTCGATAAGCATGGAGCAAATATAGTTTTCTATTGTCTATAGGCTTTCGACTCGAGGCTTTGTGACTAGCGCAAAGGAAGCTCCCTTGTGGGTTTTTGTCGTCAAAAGTGCAGTAATTCCACGCGGGTTTTTGGTTTTATGATGCCGTTGATGAAGTCGTCGCGTTAGAGACCCTCTAGTTCTAATAAAACGAAGTGGGGCGGGTCAACGCGGCCACAGGTTATTCGGTCCACGTAGTGGCCTCAGGTTTTGAACATTTCTGTGCCTGATGGTGCATGAGCTCGCCTTGGAGTGGAAAAGAAGACCATCGTCGCCGATAGCAGCTTTCTGCGACGCTTGTGCAGGACTAATACACCCATGTGAACATTCACCTGCCACAGGGCTCATCGTCGACCGAGGAGAACGGCGCCCGGATATATATATCTTTTGACGTTATAATACATTACGTACAATTTTATTATTTTTTATAGCTATTACATCCAGAAATTGTTATATTCAAAATTAACACAAATCCAATAATACATCTTGTAAGAAGAGCAATTCTTTCGGACATAAAAACATTATAAGTTTTATTCTCAAACTACTTAAAAATAAGTTTCTTAATAATGTATGAAGTTCGTTTTCTTTCTACAATTTTGTATAACCGGTTCAAAAGTATCCCTAAATGTGTCCTAAGAAAACTACGTAAATACATTATAAACAGATATGGGACAACCCTTAGGTTGACAGGTTAATATTTTATCGCAAAGGATGATAATGTTTTAGAAGGAAATTCTCGCAAAGGCCCAAATAACATGAAAATGTTACCTTACATTTTTTACACCTCGTTAATATTAATATGGACCTGTACTCTACCTGCTGGCGTTTTTAAAGTTTATAAATACATACACATAAATAAGATAAGAGTGTCTCTTTGTAAATTCGAATTAACAGCGTTTCATTTAATTCATATGAAAGTATATGAGATACTTAAATCAAGTTTATTTTTTTATTTTTATCTCTGCATGTTTAATCCAGCTTATCTCTTTCTGGTGGTGGTGGTTCTGGAACTTTCCCTGGCAGAAAGCTGTTTATTTAAGGAGTGGCTTAAAAATAAGTTTATATTACTTATATCTTTTTGAAATTACCCTTCGGTAATAATCCATTTTTTGCAGTTATACCTCTTTTTGCGCGTTAGGGAAAAATTATGAGAGTAAATTTTTACGATGCGTGTGTACACCGTCACAAAAAACCTTAATTATTTTATTAAATTACTTGTTAGATATATTGTAACATTGGAAATATCAACGTGATATTCTTAACAAAATCATAACTTTCAGACTCAGCTATAGAAAACAGATTATAAACTATTTATATCCAATGAAAGTTAGTTACTATTTTGAATTCTTTGTCCTTTGCCTTGCATTGAGTGAACGAATGATGGATGTATTTGATTTGACAAACAGCAAAAACTACGGCATGGATTTATAGTTAAAATGTCGAAGATACTAAGTGTTGCTTATATATAATATTTTGGATTTCTTATGCAATTAATCGTACGCCAAAGAAGTATAACTTCTAACGCATTTATATAAGTAAAAGTAAGTAAGTAAGTAGCAGCCCATTAACGTCCCACTGCTGGGCACAGGCCTCCTCCCTCATATGAGAGAGGGTTTTTATATAAATAAAAATAAATAAATAATTTTCTATTTATATAAGTACATACACACTTTTTATTTTTTATTATTTCGCTAAGTGTACATTCTTTGTTTTTGTTTTGGTAGAATTATTCGTATGCTCTGGACGAAATGCTTTATAAAAGGCTGGATCTGTTTAGCCTGACAACCAGATCAGCCTGATGTATCTGTGTTTTACAAAGTCTGCCTTTTGAAAATGGAGGTATGTGCTCACCATTGGTTTATAATAAACTTATTAAAAAAATATTTATTTAGTATTTTAGTGCGTGAACTCCGGAAAATTATTTATTTATCTATTTATAATCAAAAATCTACAGCATATTAAGAGAGTATGTGAGTTAACGAGATTGTTATATATATTGTTATATACACTATAAAAGTATATGTATTATAATCATTGTGATAAATAAAATCAAAGTTTATTTTTTTACTATTAAATTGCTAACAATTTAAAGCAATAAAAAATGTTTGTTGCTCAACTTGTTTAACAGTACTAAATATATCACAGTAAAATGCTTTTCCATACGTCATATCCATATGGTATTCACGTAGACATTCCTTCATAGAGCGACGCATTTATTCATAACTACATGCTGAAGACTGGCTTCTTTTATCATTTTTCATTTCTCAGTTTGCACGTGTACACACAACAATGCATTTTTGTAAATTTGTCTTTATTTTTATCACCATAATTACTTCTGTAATTTTGTGCTCTGCGATACCGAAGCCAGGTCAGTTTCTAAACTTGTATTATTATTTAATCTATAATCTATAATATAAAAATGAATCACAAAATGTGTTGGTAAGCGCATAATTCAACAACGCCTAGGAGAATATTGCCAATTCTCTTTTTAAATGTTTGTTGAAGTCCAAGGATGGTTTTACGGCGAGAAAAGTTCGAATAATTGCAGAGGAAAGCCCTAAAAATAGCCCTTTTCTGTTTCTTATACAAACGTTTTCTAAAATGTAGAGTCAATTTAACCTTTATTGCTAAACATTAAAGTTCATAATAAAGTACAAGGATTCGCTGTTGTCTAAGCAAAGAAGGTGTGTTCCTAACGTCAAAGATTTGCACTTTATTACCGCTGCACTAAGTTCAAAATCAATTGAAGACCATAACCCGACCAAATTGAATAGTCACAAAAATGTAAGAGTTATAGATATTTAGTACTTAGTAATATATTACATATATGATCTCGCGTCGCGATGTTTATCGCGAATAGACTTTGAAACTGATGATTATCTTTCATTTTGCTCCTAATCAAGGCAAGTGATAGGATTTATTTTAGTTTATAACCGGGAATTGATAATGAGTTCCGCTCTCAACTATGTAATATAAGCATCAAATAGATGACCTTGTACTTTGTGTCCCACAGTTAAGTGTACGCAAACGAATATATATTATAATTAGTATATAAAATAGTATTAATAAATAAGCCACGATGACCTAGTGATTCAACACAACATTCTTAATCGAGTAAAAGTCTGTATGATTTTTGCATTATATACATTAAATAATTTATTTCTTTACAGATTTGAAAACTGTTAGAACATTTGTCGACATTGGTACTTTTTGTAAGGATAGTGCCATCTCTTTCACCAAAACCAAAAAGGTAATTCAGTAAAATATTAATATTAATGTCCGACAACTTGCGTTAAATTCATTGCCCTAATTTTATGTCCTTTTAAAATGGAAAAGCTAAGGCAATGGAAAAATATTAATATGATGATGACAATGAACGGCTTACAATCTAATCTTACGAGAGAGAATCTGATCTGAGAATAGTCCACAACAAACTCAGCCGAGTATAAGTTTTTTTTGTCATCATCTTTGCAATATATATTTTTAATTTATTCTATATAGAGATATAAAGAGTAATTGATTTACTCCCACGCTTTTTTGTCTTCTAAGTAGTCCTTAAAATTATAGAATGATTTCTCGATTAGCTCTTTTAATAAAATCTTTTTTTATAAATAAGCAATCCTTTTGATATTTAAATTAGTTGACAGCTGAATTCATACTTTCGTTCTCTCGGTTGTATTTCTTATTGAAGTGAAATTTCTTTAATCAAACTGTTTGGAAGTGTTGTGTATATTATTAATAAGCCTTATTAAGGTTACGTATATGTGAGAATGTATAAATGTTGTACTCAGTCACAAAGTTACGATATAATACTTGTACAAAAGCTGAATTTCAAATTAAATTACATTATAGAGTTTAAAACTGCCTCATTGGTCTAGTGGTTAGCATGTTCGACTACAGACATGAGGTCCTGGGTTCGAGTCCCGGGTCGGGCCAATTCAAAAGTCAATATTGAGTTTTCTATAAAGATTTTCTCAATATTTGCCCGAAGTTGGGAAGTTGGCGGTGTGATCCACCCCCGTGCCTCGGAGAGCACGTTAAGCCGTCGGTCCTGCGCCTGATCTCTCTCCGGTCGTGTCGGATTCCCGTCACATCGGACTATGAGAGTGAAGGAATAGAGAGTGCACTTGTGTACTATGCCTGCCAATACGAAGCGGAGCAGCGTGGTGGGTCTATGCTCTAAAAATCCTCGCTCCCCGGAGTGAGGAGGCCTGTGCCCAGCAGTGGAACGTTAATAGGCTGCTACTTACTTACTTACTTTTTATAGAGTTTAATATAATACATCCAAGGGAATTTAACTTGTTTTACGTCTACTGATACAAGCACAGTTTTTGATTTTAAAATCAAAACGCCTCAAGCTGGATGATATTACACACAGTATAGAAAATTGCATCAAAATCCGTAAAGTTATCGTGGTCATCAGTAATAGTGGGGTTTCAATGACAAATGACAAAAGTATTCTTTAAATTTAATTTGATTAGTGAACAATGGGACTAATATCAAACCTTTGACATTCAAAACCGATAAAATAAAAAAAAAACTTCATTTAAATTTAATTTAAGTCTTTAACGACAGGCCGAACATCAAATGTTTGACAGGTAAGAGTGGTTTGTAAGAGAAAATAAAATTGTCGTTTTTACTATACTCCATGCATTTTTTACATATTCACTTACCTTCTAAACCTTCCACGGTCTTTCACAAATAATTCACAACCAAAATTACCAAAATCTCGAGTTTTATTTATTTATTTTATTTTGGACAGCCAACAGGAGGTTCATAATAAACATTTAATTTATGATCAAAGGTAACAAAGATATATTTAAATATGTCCAACTAATAATAATCATTATACATGAAGTCAGATATACAAATCAATAAAAACAAAAATTATAAGTACAATACATTGGCCAAAATACATTGCCAATGTATTGTAGATATAATTTTTTTATTATATTAAGCCAGACTAAAGAGATGGCGCGTTTTAATTACTTTTATTTTTTTTATGCTTAACATTTACATTTCAAATTTTTCAGACCACTTTCGGTTCTTAAATGCTATCCATTTTTATATTTATAAATTATTTTCCAACAACTTAGCCACCTTTTGAACCGTAAGAAAGCTGGGGCTTGAAAACTGCAATTTCAACACAATATCTTTGATCCTTTTAAAAAGATTTATTAGATCACTGACCCCGATACGCTGTTGAATGTGGATAATGTTATTCAAAATAAGTTACCCTAACCACGTTTCACATATATCTTGCCATCGAAATTTGTATGCGACAAATCTGTTATTTTAATATATTATATGCGATATTCCCTTGAAACTATCGTTCGCTGGTTAAATTTTATTTGGACAAACATATTAAAATTTACCACAAGCGAAACAAATTTAACATTATAATAAAAAAGTGAAATATGTCCTTCGCTTCTTTCATTCATTAACCCTTTCATACAATTTCGTCGGCTTAGACTACTCTTGACCTGGCCCTTATTTAAAATGTCCTGGATTTGGTCCAGAAACGCTTCACTTTTGATTCATAAATACTTTTAGTCAGTCTCCTTTCATTCATTCTCTCTACATGCCCAAACCATCTAAGCATACCTTTCTCGATTTTAGTCAATACGTCTTCTTTTATACCACAACGTTCTCTTATCACACTATTTCTTACCCTGTCACTCAGTATTAATCCACACATACTTCTCAACGCTCTCACCTCAACCGCATTTATTTTACTTATGTGATTCTTCTGCCATACCTTTCTCTTCTTTTCGACTGCCTCATTGGTCTAGTGATTAGCATGTTCGAATACAGACATGAGGTCCTGGGTTCGCATCCCGGGTCGGGCCAATTCAAAAATCGATATTGAGTTTTTACGGGTTCCCTTGAAATACAGAAAAACGCTTATGAATTATCACACATTTATTATTATTAACTAGGTCTAAACTAATTACCTAACTAATTAGTACTAAATTTTATCTTAACTAAGTATATCCTAATTTGGGCGCCAGGAGAGTTTTTCGGTAGTGCTGGAGCTACTCTGCCAAAACCTTACCCCGGCTAGTGGGTCTCAGGGGCTATCTATTAATTGCGGTCAACAAAAGGGCATTCCTCGAAGCTACAACAATAAAATAATCCATGTCAAAGCTAGACGCATTATAACCAACAACGCATTATAATTTTGTGTAACTCACCCCTTTTGTCCTGAACACAACACTTATATATTAAGTTTGCTTATTTATCAAAATTAAAGACACAAATATCAGCATAAGTGTCATAACCTCTTTCCACAAACAGCTGATCCGTAATGACCGTTTTCGACTTCTTACATAGAGAAAATACAAAAATTAGTATCGAAAAAGAGCAAAACGGCATCAGGATTCGTTCTCGGTTATTGCGGTCTTACTCAGGCGGCCTCTCGACCGCTGCGCTGCTGAAGTGTATAGTTACACGCGCAAACTTGACTTACAATTTAAATCATTACAGAGTTTTCTATTAAGATTTTTTCAATATATGCCCGAACTTGGGAAGTTGGCGGTGTGATGCACCCCCGTGCCTCGGAGAGCACGTTAAGCCGTCCGTCCTGCGCCTGATNCGATATTGAGTTTTCTATTTAGATTTTCTCAATATTTGCCCGAAGTTAGGAAGTTGGCGGTGTGATGCACCCCCGTGCCTCGGAGAGCACGTTAAGCCGTCGGTCCTGCGCCTAATCTCTCTCCGGTCGTGTCACATCGGACTATGAAAGTGAAGGAATAGAGAGTGCACTTGTGTACTATGCCTGCCAAACCGCAGTGGAGCAGAGTGGTTGGTCTATGCTCTAAAAACCCTCGCTCCTCGGAGTGAGGAGGCCTGTGCCCAGCAATGGGACGTCAACGGGCTGCTACTTACTTACTTACTTACACACTTACTTACACCTCTTTTATACCACAAAGTTCTCTTATCTCACTATTTCTTACTTTGTCACTCAGT
Source organism: Elymnias hypermnestra (assembly GCA_015832385.1). Classification (NCBI taxonomy): domain Eukaryota; kingdom Metazoa; phylum Arthropoda; class Insecta; order Lepidoptera; family Nymphalidae; genus Elymnias; species Elymnias hypermnestra. The sequence goes on along the minus strand of JACTOM010000282.1, from coordinate 4,561,178 downwards.
TTCATTCCACTCATACTTCTCAACGCTCTCATCTCTACCGCATTTATTTTACTTATGTGATTCTTCTGCCATACCCAACTTTCACTACCATACATAAGTGTTGGCATCAACACTCCAGCATGCTATTCATAAAGGCATGCAGAGCACCATTTATCATATACCATTTAAGGAGAGTGAATGCAGGGATACATTCACTTTCCTTAAAACAATACATATAATCATTACACATATAGGTTAATAAAGAACATAAACAATTATATGGTACATAATGTAATATTAACTGTAAAATATACCCACATTGATGCTTTTGTTGTTGCACGTTTGTTGTTTGTTGTTGTTGTTCGGCCGAGTTTTTTAATTCGGCCGAGTAATTTGTCCGCGCTTATTAACGGAAATAAGCGTCACCTGCCCCGCCCACGCAGGGACGTTTTGCGTCGAATCCTCCGCCTGGAAGGTTGCCTGGAAGAAATCGCTATATAGCGATAAGGCCGCCTTATTGTACTACTTGTTTTGTATTTTCGTGTTTTCTCTATGTATTTTTCTTGTGGTGTACAATAAAAGTGTTCTCTCTCTCTTTCTTTCATTCCGCGGGTCGAATGACGCTAAAGTGGTATTTGGGACTTACATATTCCTGAAAGACTACCAAATGTTACGATTTTTATGTTTGCTAATAGTTAAACAATAAATTGTTATCTTTTGTTTATTAATTTAAGACTCTGGTGTAGTGTCATGTCAGCGCTAAGCTTTGAGATAATGAAAAAAATCCGTCTTGTATTTATAGGCTCATATTATAAAAATTAAAACTTACCTCAAAGGTTTTCAATGTTATTCGCATCACTTATATATATCACTTACTCCGACGCAATACATGCACCATCACTAACGGTCACTTTGTGGCTAATTTATTTTTTGTTTTTTCAATTGTCAGGTGTTGTCTCTATGCATATTTTTTTAGGACAGTTACCGAGAAGCGAAATGGGTAACACACCTTATAACTTAAAAAGAAAGAGTTGCTTAGATTTCTGATTACTAGATTTGAGGCAGAACTATAGTATCATGTCAATCAGAAGTTGACATGATTGAAACCATGGGCAATTGAACGAATAGCCGTAGTCAGCCGCTGAGCTTCTACCTCTTAATTGTCTATATCTTCTGAGATATCCATTTTAACGAAACGTTGCTAAGTGCAGCTTAGATCTACATGAAATATATAACATATTAAATAGACAAGGAATATTACTGTATTTTATAAAAAAGCTAAGTAAGTAACACATGTTTTAGTTGTATTATGTATAAGATAAATATGGTTACTGTGGGTAAATATAATTCTAACGACATTTTTAGGCTTTAAAATTCCGTAGCGGAGGAGATTTTAATGGCCATGTGGGAGAAAAGAACAGTGGTTACGAAAGAGTGCATGGGGGATGGGGGTTTGGTAATAGAAATATTGAGGGAGAAGCCTTGCTCCAAACTGCTTCAGCATTTGATCTAGCAATAATTAACACCTTCTTTAGAAAAAGTGACCAACATTTAATTACGTACAAAAGCGGGAACCACAAAACACAAATTGATTACTTTTTACTTCGAAGAAATAAAATTAGTTCAGTTAAGGATTGTAAAGTATTGCCAGGAGAATCACTAACAACCCAACATCGTTTATTAGTTTTAGAGATCAAAACCAAAGTCAAAAGCAATAGAAACAAAACAAAAACAGTACCGAAAATTAAATGGAGCTTAATTGAAAAACCAGAGTATGCAGAGGAATTTAGAAAACAAGTAGTTGACAAAATGATCGAAATGAAAGAATTAGCAGATAAAACCGTGAATGAATGTTGGAATGAGATGGCGGGATGCATTAGACGTGTAGCAAAAGAAGTTTTTGGACAGTCAAAAGGTAAAAGAAAAATTGATAAAGAGACATGGTGGTGGAATAAGGAAGTACAACAGGCACTAAAAGATAAGAAAAATGCATTTAAAGAGTGGCAAAAAGTAGATGAAAGTAATCAAACCGATAAGCATAGTAAAATAACAAAATATAACGAAACCAAACTAAAAGCTAAAAGAGCTGTGGCTATTGCAAGAGCCAATGCTCAAGAATCTTTATATAAAACACTGGAAAGTCCAGAAGGTACGCAAAAGATATATAAAATTTCAAAAGCAAGAGAAAAAAGAGGAAAAGATATAAATTACGTTAATTGTATAAAAGATAGTAAGGGGAAAGTATTGTCAGATAACGAAGAAATTAAAAAAAGATGGGAAAGATATTTTGAAAACCTAATGAATGAAGAGAATAATTGGAGTGGAGTGTTGGAAGATGTTCCATTGAATATGGGAGTTGTTAGAGAGATAGGCATAGAAGAAGTACAAAAGGCTGTCCAAAGTATGAGAAACGGTAAATCGGTTGGACCAGATGAGATACCAATAGAAGTGTGGAAGTTTCTGGATGTGGATGGATGGACGTGGCTGTCTTTGTTCTTCAATAAGTTGTTACAAGAAGAGGCGATCCCTGACGAATGGTGTATCAGTTCGCTGGTGCCTATTTTCAAAAACAAGGGTGATGTACAGGACTGTAACAGTTATAGAGGAATAAAGCTCATGTCACACAGCATGAAAGTATGGGAGAAGATTGTTGCTAGACGAATGAGAGAAGAGACGAATGTGACAGAGAATCAGTTTGGGTTCATGCCAGGACGTGGAACAACGGATGCCATATTCTCACTTCGCCAACTTTGCGAAAAGTACAAACGAGTACATAAGAACTTGCATATGGTGTTCGTTGATCTGGAGAAGGCATATGATAGGGTACCCCGTGAAGTCTTGTGGTGGGCTTTGAAAGAGAAAAGAGTGCCTGGGAAATACCTGCGTCTTATCCGTGCTATGTACGGTAGAGCAACTACATACGTTCGCTCCGCAGCCGGCGAAACTAACAAATTCAATGTGGGCGTAGGTTTGCATCAGGGATCGGCTTTAAGCCCTTTTTTGTTCCTCCTGGTAATGGATGCACTGACATCAAACATACAAGAGGAAGCACCCTGGTGCATGCTGTTTGCCGATGACATTGTGCTTGTTGGAGAGGATGGAGCTGAGGTACAGAGAAGGCTAGAAATATGGCAGGAAAAACTGGAAAACGCAGGGTTGAAGATCAATAGGACCAAAACAGAACATCTGTTCTGTGATTTCGGGGATCCATCCAGTTTTTCTTCGATTGTCTTAGATGGTGTTTCCCTTCGAGTCTGCTCAGATTTCCGTTACCTCGGCTCTATCTTCCAAAACGACGGCGGCATTGACCGAGATGTTACTAGCAGGATAAATGCAGGTTGGATGAAGTGGAGGCAGGTCTCGGGAACAATTTGCGATGCCAGAATGCCCCTTAAACTAAAGGGGAAGATTTATAAGACGATCGTAAGACCTGTCATCCTGTATGGATCAGAGTGCTGGGCCACCAAAGGGGAGAATGAAAGGAAATTGCATGCAGCGGAGATGCGAATGTTGAGATGGATGTGTGGAGTGACAAAATTGGATAAGATTAAGAATGAGTATATTAGAGGAAGTGTGAAAGTAGCACCAGTGAACGAGAAGTTAAGGAGTGGAAGGTTAGCCTGGTATGGACATGTAATGAGAAGGGAGGATAGCCATGTATGTAAGAGGGTTCTAAATATGATGGTAAGCGGCAGGGCCGGGAGAGGGCGACCAAAAAAAGTGTGGATGAATTGTGTGAAAGAGGATATGTGTATAAGGGTGTGAATGTAGAAATGACAGCGGATAGAGTGAAGTGGCGAAAGGAAACATGCTGTACCGACCCCACCTAGTGGGATAAGGGCAAGAAAACAACAACATTAAAAATTAAAATCACTATCACATCAGGTTTAGCCAGAATCTTCGATTAAAGAAGACATGACATTACAAGTCTTTTTTTACAATTTATCTGTACTTTAAAATGAATGTATTAGATATATAAACCTTCCTCTTGAATCAGTCATCTATTGCTGAAAACTGGTGATTAGTTTAAAAGATCTAAGCGAACAGACATCGGAAGTGACTTCAATTTGTACTATGTTAAGATATATTTACAACGCTATAATGCGAAAGCAATTTGAGGCCGTTTTTTTAAATGTTAAAGTGAACCCTTGCGCCCTTCGTATAGGTCGTTAATGTTTTTAGATCGCTCGCTTTATTTGGTTAGGGCATATAAAAACCTAAAGGTTAAAAGGCTGAGAAAGAAATGTTAATGTCTTAAAAGCTTTATAACGCTTTTGTCAAACGATAGAAGTGGCAAGTCATTGGAACGTCCCTTATACGAACACAAAGCTTTATTAAGAAATAAAACACAAAACATGAAAAATTGTTACATGATGACGTGGATTCAAAAAGCTTATTTCATATTAGCTGTTACCCGCGGTATTCGCATAATACTATATTTTTCCACTGGACAAAGCTTTTATGCACGCCTGCCACGAGGCAGAAAGTGTGGCATTCGCTGGTAAGGCCAGAATACCCACTAAACCTTGAATTGGGGGTGTCAGAAGCTTCCTTGCGTATTCGCCCTGACACTAAGATATGCAACCGACTAAGGTTGTTTAAGGAGAAAAAAGGAGGCGGTTGTAAAGACACCTTCAATCCCCCAGCCTCCTCCTCCGACGGGGAGGGGCATCTGCTGCAGCTTCTTGTTCACGCTCCATTGTCTTCTTCAACGAGATGACAGCCTCGCAGAAAGAGGGAACTGCATTCCATCCTATCTCACTGTCAAGCATGGCTGCTTTACTTGGCAGAAGAGTTGCGAATATTTTTTCCTGTTTAGAATGTACTAGCTGATCCAGTGCCACTTGGGAATTATCTGATCCCGTAGGAATATAGGAAAATCTATACTTAACAAAATGCAAAATAGTCAACTTGCTAAAATTAAGTCTATCGCGACTATTATAAAATGAGAGAGTGAATGAGCTTCTTGCCCTTCTAATGAAACCGATATGGCCACATTCGTAGGAGACTTACAAAGTCTATTATAGATATTAATAAGAACAAATTTTATGTTTTATATTTAATGATTTTATACTTAGCAAACCCATCTACGATTCTACGATCAAAAATTACTGCATTTATATTATTATCCAATATATCAAAATTTCGTATCGCAGCATTATGGAACACCTCTGAAATGGTGTTTATAGTAGATTTCAAAATGAACCAGAAATTATATTTCATATTCCTTCTAACCCCCTATTTTCAATCGCATTATGAAGTTATGCAGATTAACTAGAAGCAATACAATTTCTGTTAGAAAACCTTCTAAACATTAATGAAATTACTTTAATTGCATAACTACTTACGTTATTTATTTTGTTACAGTTAATTTGCCTAATTTGCAAAGGATTTGATCCTGCCTGTTTCGGTACACCGTCTTCCACCACACCAAGCTCTACATCTACAACTATCTCTACAACTCCATCTTCAACAACTACAACTACTACACCAAGTACCACTACTAGTGCGACAACCTCTTCAACTACTTCCACTACGACATCAACCACGACAACCACTACTGCTGCTCCAGAATAGAAATGATTAGCGACAAAAATTATTACTGTTAAATGTCTTGTACATTTCTGTTCCACCTGCTACGAAATAGAAGAGATTTTTGATTTTATATATTACTAAGAGGTTATTTATCTTTTAATAATATCAATTATTCTTGCATTATTTCTATATCATTATCGTCAAATGCAGTACAACAATTGTTATATATAACTACTGTTCTTATAGTAAATCTTGTCACCATTATTTACGTTAATTAAAATAGCAAAATTAGTTGTAGATAAACTATGTTCAACAGCAAAATAAAAAATAAACGTTTAAATATGTGAATTGATCAACATGCACAAGCAAAATGCTTCAGCTGTACTGAAGAATAAATGTATTATCAATTGCAAAGCGATGGCAAACAATTTAAAAAACCAACATTTTTAAATTGAGCTTATTTTGTATACAATTTTATACAGATATGAATACTTTTCCCTTATAAAATTAGAATTTGTAATAAAAGAGTATCATCACTTTTTGCTTATAAGAATTTTTAATAAAAAACAATAATAAATTGTCCGTGGTCTAAAAGTAAACGCATGTCTTCCTACCTATACGTTTCATAATATTCATAATACGTTTCATAATATGTTTGTGATATATCACCATTGACTGATGATTGAGTATAGACTGCTTCATTGGTCTAATGGTTAGAATGTTTGACTACAGACATGAGGTCCTGGGCTCGAGTCCCGGATCGGGCCAGTTCGAAATCGATTGTAAGCGACCAAAATTATAGATATTTTATCTATGTATTTGTTAGTCCGCAGTTTGTAAACGATGCAACATCTTGTTTTATATCTGTCTTGGTTAACCAAAAACGCTCGACACGGGTTGTGCGTCATTCTCATGGACGGGGCGCTGGTGGAATCCTTTGGTAAAACTCTCTGCTACAACGACTTTCGAAGAGTTAACACCGTTCCCGAGGTCTTTGAAATTCGCTAAGCTAACCTGCACAGAGACGACGCATTCCCCGCTTTCAATCATCTTTGTGGCTTCATTCTGCCGAACCTCTACATTGATATTGAGTTTTCTATTAAGGTTTTCTCAATATTTGCCCGAAGTTGGGAAAAATTTGGCGGTGTGATCCACCCCCGTGACTCGGAGTGCACGTTAAGCCGTCGGTCCTGCGCCTGATCTCTCTCAGAGCAGCGTGGTGGGTCTATGCTCTAAAAACCCTTTGTCGTATGAGCGAGAAGGCCTGTCCCCAGCAGTGGGACATTAATGGGCTGCTTCTTACCTTATATCACCATTACAATATATTTTTATAAAGCTTTTGTACAGTTTACCGCCACATAACCAACAAATCTTTTCAAATTACAAGGTCAAATTTTCAACTGGTCACTTAGAACTGGACCTTGTAATTTGAAAAGATTTGATTAGTTAGGCGGCGGAGCTAGAATAATGACTCACTGCGTTCTTAACGTGAACTGTAATTGTAATTATAAAAAAAGTTATTTTCAAAAGAAAAAGGTACTTATTTTTCAACAACAGCTACTTAATTGTGCACCTGAACTTTTACTATAAACATTAATTAATTGTCAATGTTTTAATAATATGAATTATTCAAACAATTCATAGATTAATAATTCTTGAAGGCATAGTTGTTGTATTTAATATGAAAGTATTTTAGTTATTACCAACTTCTGAAAAAGCGTTTTAATATTAATTTGTAGTAAATTACAGCGTATAAAAAATCAGTTTCTGATCATTCACAATCACAATATATATTGTAAATTAATTATATATGCTAAATTTAATTGCTCCTTTAACCTTTACAAACAAGATTGTTCAAGGAACAGTTTTCATTAAATAGAGTGTCAACATTAACACATGTGATAGATTTTTGTAATCCACTATAATAATATTAAAAATAACTGAATACTCGTAGCAACGTTATTTCTTTTTAAAAAGAACTCCAAAATCTGTAAATCATTGTAAACACAAACATTATCATACGGTTGGTATTTTGGAAATTTGACTAAACAAATTTGATTTTGTAGAAGCTATTGTTATATGGAAAATAACGGAATTAATATTCAACAAACACAGATCTGACCTGTTTCGATGCCTCCAATCTTTGTGTACTTTGGAAGCAGTTTTGTTTGTGGTCAGATGTCTTTCACAATAACTCATAAATAAAAGAGGGACTAAGGAGCGAGCTGGTTTTTATAACAGATATTTATCATTATCTAATATGTAATTTATAAGTCGAACCTTTTCATGTTTTTTTGAAAAGAGTTTTAGATATTTTCGACAGTCATTTTTTGGCTATGAGCTTGACAGAGAAACAAATAGATTCTATCATCTAAGACATTACGCCCCATGCGAACTTTGTTTTTTTTTGGCCCTAATGCATTTTCGCACCCCGTGAAGGGAGTGTGCGACTCACTGAAAGATCAGAATACCCACTAAAACCCAGCGGAACCCTCGACAACCCTGAGTGGAGAACCAGAGGTACGATTACACAATTCACTCTGGTACCCCGGATGTAGACGGCTCATCTCAATAGTTGTAATAGAGAGGGAAGAAGATGCGCAAATCTACGCATCCTGCTTCTCCACCTCCTCCATCGGATCGGTGTAGCGCCGATGACATTCTGTCGCACCCTCTCCGATGCCTCCTTCAGCGACATAACGGATTCGCAGAAGATAGCAACTGCCCTCCAGCCCGTCTCGTTAGCAAGCATTCCGCCAACTATGCTCACCAACGAGAGGTTCCCTCCAATCAGAGTCACGTTTCGGTGTCCCCATGCGGAACACTCCATTTGTGTCCGTATTGATGATCCATTGTGTGATACGCCGAATCTAGATCTGTAGAAGCACCACACTCTTACACCCCGTGTGAACCTGTATCTCATTTGGCAAGTTCGATCTATTTTCAGCTTTGATTTGCAACTATTATTATTAAATTTCAGGGGTATTTTTTCGCAAAATTTAAATAACAGTTCAATTATGGCCATGTCCCTAGCTTTCTGACCCGTGAAACTGAACTGGATCTCCATGACTTCGGGAACTTCTTATTTCGTCCATTCTAAGGATATATGCAATCCCCAATTTAATGATTTGTCATTCACACAACGTAATATTTGCATATATTTTATGTTTATAAAAGCTTTTTCTCTTTTCTCTCTCTCGTAACCTCATTGTTTATTTAATAAATTTTAAAGTATCGTGTAAAACAGTTATAAGGTTTCTTTTATCGTTTCGTTGAGCATTACATTTATTGTATGAATAATATGTATCTTTTAAATTTATAATTGAATCACTTCATTTACAATTGTATCAAACAGCAATCGCGTTTACGCCAAAAATCAAGCAAATGTTATTGCGCATTTAAACATTAACTTCCATAAAGGAACAAAGTTTTGGATGTGATATAATAAAAATATACGTGCGTTTCTTTGTGTAATGTTAGTGTTGTAATTAATCGAGCAGTTAATTGCACGATGCAGTGGAGTGAAAGGCAATTCCCTAACACTCTGCTGAACTGACGCCTTCGATTAATTGCCAGAGATATAGAAGCATTCTATTGTTTTAGATAAACTTGTGCTACTATCTAAATATGACTCAAGAAGGGACTATTATAAATATAATATATTATCTCAAGAAGAAATTAGAGACTTACGATTTCGTACGGTGCTGTATTTTCACACCTTTAATCCTGTAGAAGTAAAGAGTCAAATTTCTCATTTAATTAAATGAAAACCAAATTATTTTCAAGGTAGAGAAAAATAAATTAAATAAGGTTATTTAATTATGATGTCTTCGTGTTTTTGCAGTTTCTTATTTAACTTATTCCAATTTATTGTCATAAAATGTTTAAACTAATAACGATAAGGCAAATAGAACTTGCGATATTTACTGTGCTGATTAAGCACCATTTTTTAATATTCCAATAGCAAAATTATATTTGTTGAATTGCTCAACTTAAATAAAAGATAATTATGTTGTAATGATAATGAATAATTTATCCCAGGCTAAGTTTATGTGGCCTAATATCATCATCAGTTGAACATGGGGGAAAAAAATTAGATTTTATTTCACTCATTTCAAAAGCACTGTAAAAGCTTACTTTATAAAAGAATTCTGACTATACCAATAGGTTCTCTGTTTAAAGCGGATTGCTTTTTCAAATTCAATCGTTTATTTGTACATTAAAATTCATAATTGTGAGTTTTAGTGAAGGAAAACTTCACGAGGAAACCTGAATATTGCTAGAGCAATTCTGGGATATATGTCACCTTCCAACTAGCAATGGAGTATGTTGGGTCTAAAGCTTTAAAACTTTCTCTTCTATGAGTGAGGAGCTCTTTACCCAAAAATTTAGTTTGAAGAAAATTAGTATGTGTAAATAACCCTCAGTTCACTCTATATATTAACTCGTGCAAGAAATTGGATGTTATACCTCAAACAACGTGAAAGCCAATTTCGCAAACCCTGTTGGTTAGTTAGATATTACCATGGTACAAGTATCATTTATTAGACGTTCAAGGAGCGCCTCTAGTGTCCTATTAATGATCGCAATAATTGCTTTACCCGTCTGTTGTATTTGCCTGAAGCTATTGTATATTACGGTGTGGTTCTCCAAAATTAAATATTATAGTACTAAGCCTCTTTGTTGGGAATTTATTACTGAAATTTATTTTATAGCTTCCAAAACATTAATTGTGTTCATGTAATGAAATCAAAACATCTTTATTCAAGTATTGGAATCGTCAAATATATATTTTTTTCCACATACAAATTCTAATATACGTCTGATGATGGTATTAAAGAACGACTTAAAATCTAAAGTTACGAGAGTTCCTTCGCGTCCTATCATGAGAAGAGCCCACAACAAACTCAGTCGGGTAGTTTGTTTTTTTTTTGCCATCATCATTACAATATTATTATAAGACGAAAATGTCTAATATCCATGTAGCGTCTCACCCAGTCATTGTTGAGAACTCAGCTTTCGTAATTGTCGACGAGTACACATACCTGGGACATATAATCCAGCTAGGTAGGTCCAATTTCGAGAAGAAAGTCAACCGCCGAATCCAACTCGGTTAGGCTGCGTTCGGGAAGCTACGCCAGATATTTTCGTCCGATAACCCTCAGTGCCTGAAGACCAAAGTCTTCGAACAGTGCGTGTTGCCAGTGATGACATACGTTTCTGAGATGTAGTCGCTGACTATGGGCCTCATGCGGAAGGTTAGAGTCACTCAGCCTGCGATGGAGAGGGCTATGCTCGGGGTTTCTCTACGTGATAGAATCAGAAATGAAGAGATCCGTAGTAGAACCAGATTCACCGACATAGTCCTACAAATCGCGAACCTGAAGTGGCAATGGGCGGGGCACATAGTTCGAAGGACCGATGGACGTTGGGGGCCGAAGGTGCTGGAGTGGCGACCCCGCAAAGGACGGCGCAGTGTAGGCAGACCACCCATAAGGTGGACCGATATATAGTGGGTCGCCGGTAGCTGCTGGAGCCAGACGGCGCAAGATCGGGCCTTGTGGACGTCATTACGTGAGACCTATGTCCAGCAGTGGACATCCATCGGTTGAAGCGACGACGACGATTACAATATTAGAGCAATTCGTTTACTTCCACGTGTTTCTATCGTCTAAGTAATCTTGCAACTTATAATATGATTTTTCCATCAACTTTCTTTTAACAAAGGCTTTGAATTTATTAAGTGACATCTCTGGAATGTCTTGTGATTATAGAATGGTATACAGTTACCCTTAAATTAGTTTTTAATTTTATACAGCCTACTAGAACTTATATTTATTTTTACTACTTAAGTTGTTTGAGGTACATTCACACTATTTATTAAAAGAGTCAATATTTTTGTGTACAACAAGTTTTCTAATATACACAGTGAAATTGACTCTCTCTCACGAACTTCATGAAATCCTTACATAAAAACAATTAAACATTTGTAAGCTTTCAACAACTCAAGTAACAGCTAATAAAATTGTGTTGAAAATTTTATTAACTATTCAAATCTACGATTGAATTAATAATAGAAACTTAAAAATGACCAAAGGACTGTAAATCTTCGTCCGACTTACATTTTAAAATGCGACCTTTGATAGTAATATATGTATGTTTAATGCTTAGACAAATAATTGTGCAATAAAAGAAGAACGTTTGCAGGAATTCCAGTCATTAGTGTAGTCGTTAAGAATGAAGTAAAGGTTTTCATACGCTAACCTAAATAAGTAGAAAGATCTTGTCACATAATGTATTTTACAAAAATCTTAGTAGTTTCCATATCAATAACAAAAGCAAGCTATTTTTATCCTTTTTAAAAATTTTCAACTAATTTATAAAGACAGGGTTCGCTAATTGTTTTGCATTTAATTTGATATTGTTATCTCAACTTTTCTTTGCGCTGGGAAATGTCTTTACGCACCCCGACTAAAGACTTTTTCCAATCGGGAGAGTGGGATTCACAAATAACAGAATCCATATCCTCATCCATAAGTGAGATCACAAGAGGTTCTATAGCTGCATTGCACTCTAGTGATCCGTATGACACCGACTATGAGAACCTACCACTCGATAGGGTAAAGCATGAAGCGCATACGTGTGACTGAGAGGCTAAAGGTTTGCCTCCTTCATTGAGATGAGGGTCTCGCAAAACAAGGCAACCGCCCTCCACCCAACTTCACTGGCGAGAATTACCCCAATTATGCTCTCTAGTGAAATATCTCCTGTATTGTTATCTGAACTTAATAGATTGTAAGTATAACAAATAGTAAAATAAAACGCTAAAACCTCTAATGCACTATTTACTTGAATTCTGAAAACATAATTGTTTTTAGGTACAATATATTATTTGAAATTATTTAGCCATGCTTATGCTTGTGTTTACCGCTGTGGTGCCCAGGTTCCTGAAATTTTAAGTTATTATTTAAATTGTTTAAAAATATACTAACTGACGGTTGTTGGCCACTTTAAGAGAGGTACCCTTGATTGCATATCTGGTCAATATCTTCTGGTTTAGTTTGATATGCGTCGTAAAACTTAAAAAGTTAGTATAATATTTTAAAGAGGAAACCTTTGTGTTTTTGTAAGTATGTATGTTTGTAACGTTTTCACACAAAAACTATGGACCAATTTCAAAAAGTTATTCAGCTTTAGAAAGCTGCATTTTCTCTAAGCGACATAGGCTATAATACTTTCTCAAAAAAAATAGGAATCCCTATTAAATCCTGAAACAAAAATCTGTTATCGTGTGCACTGCAGAAACTATTGATGATAGAACAAAAAAATGTTCTACAATATTATAGAACGTATTAATATCTATAAAAAAGTCAGCGATACCATATGCCCAACTACTGTAGTTATGCCACTATAACTAATTTTTCCATTTCAATAGTTAATAAAAGTGCCGACTATAATCAAGCCATATACCTCTGTATTAACTCCTATCCTATTAAATGATATTTTATTAAAGACCGTTTCATATAACTGTCATCTAAGAAAAAACTTAGACTTTTCACTGTCACGAGTTCGGTTTCTACTTGGGCGAAACCGCGGGGCATTGCTAGTAATTGATATAAAGATAGCAGATACTCTATTTTTGTTTTATTTCAGCCTCGGCTCAAACTAAATTCCAAATATCTTAAAGTTTGAAAATATGCAAAATTTTTTATGTTTAGTATTTTTAAAAAGCAAATTAATAATCTTTTTACGTATTACTCATGAAATAATGTACCAAGTATTTATCCATAAGTGTACCCGTCAAACTCATTGAGAGGGACTAAACAAGCTGTCTCATTATTAAAATAGATTAGCTATACTCATACCACATCAACAAGCTCATCTGCGTTTGGACCATGTGTAAGTTTCTCGGATGCGAGAATATCTCTGATTTGATCCAAACTAGGCCAGCGATCATCATCATCATCATCGATTTCATCTTCCTCGTCTTCCCATACATGCTTTTTAGTCCGACCACCTATAATCAATGATAAAAATTGTAATAAACTTAAGCAAACAAACAACTGCCTCATTGTTCTAGTGGTTAGCATGTTCGACTACAGTCATGAAGTCCTGGGTTCAAGTCCCGGGTCGGGCCAATTCAAAAATGAATGAAATTCAATATTGAATTTTTCTAATAAGATTTTCTCTATATTTGCCCGAAGTTAGGAAGTTGGAGGTGTGTTTCACTCCCGTGCCTCGGAGAGCACATTATTCCGTCGGTCCTGCGCCTGATCTCTCTTTGGTCGTGTCGGATTGCCGTCACGTCGGACTATGAGAGTTAAGGAATAGAGAGTACACTGGTGTACTATGCCTACCAATCCGCATCGGTGATGGTGGTGGGTCTATGGTCTAAAAACCCTCTCTTATATGAGTGAGGAGGCCTGTGCCCAGCAGTAGGACGTTAATGGGCTGCTACTTACTTATTTCATTCACCCCCACGCTATTTTACCTTCTAAATAATCTTTTAAATTATATTAAAAAAAAAAATATATGGAATATTAAATTAAATTCGTCAACTCACCAGCATCAACTGCAGCAGCCATAACAAAAGCAATCAGAAGCAAAGCAACCGTGAACCTCCTCATTTTCAGTTACCCGATGAAATTCTAATAACACGTAGAATAATATTACCCATATTTATATTACTCACTAACATTTTCAAGGGGAATGCAGATAACACTATTATCTAGAAATTGGCATTTAAAAGCATTGCGTAAGTATACTTAAATGCAAAATACTTCATAATTTACTCCTGATTATTTATTGTTGATTTTCTTCATTTATTTATCTAATAACACATGATATTTCTTTAAAAGGTCTCTCTTTGACAGTCACACTGGGTTCTCCTGTGTAGTGAGTGAACGTTTATATATTTTAGTGATGATAGAGTTCCTGCTAACTTGCAGGATAGCTGCATGGTGGGGTTACGCTCAACCTCTTTCCTATGAGGAAGGAAGCCTAGCAGTAGAACGTTAATAGGCTGCTACTTACCTTACCTTAGAGTGAAAGATAGCAACATGATAACCTACCAAAACGTGATTTCTCCCTTAATGGTTTCTGGTGAACTTTATTTTTAGTACATAGTATTAGTGCTCATTTTTTCCTGCAGCAGGTAGGATCGCTTTTTAAGTACCCAAGATTATTCCTAGACGGCAGGGTGTCCGGAAAAAGAGAGTAAGTTGACCGAGGCAGCAATGGATGGACGATATACGCACAATTAAATAGGTTTGCTGAATTTCCACCGACTGCCCGCCAAACTTCATTTTGAAGAAGGCACTCGGTGATGACGATAGCAGGTAGGATTGCAACTAGCCATCACACAATACAATTACCCTTTTCGGGAATCGTGGATATCTCTTAGAAAAGCTGATACACACAACATTCAGCCACTGAGAAAGAAGTGAGTTCTGTCATATATTAAATAGTAGCCTGTTATTTCTCTTTTCAACGTGTTTTGCTAGCAAATACTTGCAGGGGAATATAGGTATTAATTTCAAAAAGCCTATCCACGTACTGCTACAATTACTCTACTATTTCGGTCATATCACCCGAAGGCCAGCCAGAGAACCTGAAGACACTGGTTGGGGTAGGAAGGGTCGACGGAAAAAGAACGAGGGGTCCTTGACCTCTCCGTTGGTCCGCCAATAAAGACTATCACGAGACTCACGTTTCCGACCGCCCGAAAAGAAGCCGAGGGTAGAGAAAAATGGAAGCAGGTCGTCCATGCAGCCACTTAGGGATATCAGAGCAGGCACAACCTTCTGCAAGAGCACGGAAATGATGCTGATTATATCTAATAATCTATCAGTACTAGGGAGAAGCCTTGGTCATCTTTGGTTGAAGTGAAACTTCTTTTAGGTGCATGAGGGTAAAATTTTACAGATGAAACGCGTGACTATCGTCACGAAGATATACAGCGTTTTTATCCTAATTCATTTGAAGGTTGGGTAGTTTTAATATTCACAAATAACATGTGGCATTTTAATTTGCCACTGTGTAATCATTTAATATACTAATTGTCATAAAATATAAAATAAAAATATTTCATAAAACCTCTTTTCTAAATTTTTAATTCAAAAACAAAATTCAATTAATAATTTCTAATATTGACCGATATCATGTGAAGTTTTGATTTACAATTCGTCGTTTGAATTTGTATTAATTTTCGTACTTTCAATATTTTAGTGACAATGAAATTCATAAAATTCCTAAAACATATCTTCCCTTTTCCCTCTCTCTAAGTCTCGGAAATCTAAAGTTTTAGATTTGTATAAATATAAACAAGACTTAAAAATTAGTTTGTCAAAGAAGTTTCACTTCTGGCATGTGTACTTTGAACGCACGCAATTTTTTTTTCATCTTCCCTTTAGGTGAGATTATAGTGAACCACTAGATGCAATAAAAACCACATTATATCAATAGAGTTCTATATATCACATTATAATTGGAGTGTCTGATTATTATCAAATTAACATTTACATATATGTTTGTCTGATGTTGCAAACGATTCGCTTGCGCCATAATTAAAAATTCCATATTTAAGTGTATGCAGACAAAGTTATGGGGCTCAGTTAGTGGTATAATAATAGTGAAACATTATTAATTGTAATAATTGCTATATGTCTACGCTTATACTATTGTTATTTATTTAACGAACCATTAAATGAACTATAAAATGCAATTAACTGCACAGAAATGTGTGACAATACGTGACGTCATTAAATTCCTTGTAATATATTATAGTTACAATTATTTAATTAGAAATTTTTAATAGATTCATCTAAAATAATAGTGTTTATAAGATGAAATGTGTACCGCGCCAATATCTTTATAATATTTGGGGCTCGCGCCAATATTTTCACAATATTTGTGGTTCTCGCCAATATTCCCATAATATCTGTGGCCCGCGCCAATATCTTCAAAATATTTGTGACTAGCGCTAATATCCTCATAACATTTGTGTACCGAGCTAATATCTTCATAATATTTGTGGTAAGCGCCAATATATATTTTAAACTTTATTATTTACATTTTTATTTAACTTTCGATCCCGGTCTGATGATAAACTATACACGAGACGAAAATATGACATTACCATCCACGTTTTTATCTCTCTCGCCTTCGGACAATAATCACGTATTAATTTTATTTGTTATTTTATATGATGTGCAATCACTTTTCTTAAATGTGTCAGTATTTTCACTATTCTCGACTTACTCTTAGCAAAATACCAAAATGATATACATTGTTGTTTAGACGATGGATACGCTATTTTTAATTAACCACGTTTATCTAATCGAATATTTCTTTCTAATGATATCCTATTAACTGTAACTTATATAAACGGTTGACGTGTAGGTATAAAATAAAATAAAATACCAACTTGCTGTGGCACTGTTTACTTGAATTTTGACAATAATTATTTATTGTATATAAATGAAAAAAGAAGAAAAATAATCATAATATTGCAAAGGATTTAACCGAGCTTGTCGTTGTTGGTGTGCTTTTGTTTCCTGCCATGGTGCCCACGGTTCTGAAATTTTTGAATTTATATTAAATTAATATATCTTTACTTATTTTGTAATACTTGCATCACCTGCCAATGAGCTCTTTGCAGGGGAAAGTAATGAAAGTCAATGTATACAAAGCGAAAGTAATGCTTTTTGAAAGTTATGAATTTATGATGAATTGCAATATTTTGATAGATGAGGAACAAGTAGAAGATGTGAAAGAATTTGTATACTTGGAATCTAAATTTACAAAAGATGGAACTTGTGAAAGTGATATTCAAAGGAGAGTGAATGCAGAGTATTTGATAAAGGGAGCTCTGCACGCCTTTGTGAATAGGCGAATGGTGTCGAAAAGGGCCAGACTGGCGGTGCAAGGAGGAGTGTTGGTGCCAACACTTATATATGGTAGTGAAAGTTGGGTATGGCAGAAGAAGCATAAAAGTAAAATATATGCGGTTGGGATGAGAGCTTTGAGAAGTACGAGTGGATTGAAACTGAATGACAAAGATGTAGTGACTAAAATTGAGAAAGGTGTGCATAGATGGTTGGGGCACGTAGAGAGAATGAATGAAAAGAGGCTGACAAAAACGATTTATGAGTCAAGAGTGAATGGGAAAGTAGGAAGGGGAACGTTCCTGGACCAAATCCAGGACATTTTAAATAAGGGCCAGGTCAGGAGTACTCTAAACCGATNAAAGTTTTGGATGTGATATAATAAAAATATACGTGCGTTTCTTTGTGTAATGTTAGTGTTGTAATTAATCGAGCAGTTAATTGCACGATGCAGTGGAGTGAAAGGCAATTCCCTAACACTCTGCTGAACTGACGCCTTCGATTAATTGCCAGAGATATAGAAGCATTCTATTGTTTTAGATAAACTTGTGCTACTATCTAAATATGACTCAAGAAGGGACTATTATAAATATAATATATTATCTCAAGAAGAAATTAGAGACTTACGATTTCGTACGGTGCTGTATTTTCACACCTTTAATCCTGTAGAAGTAAAGAGTCAAATTTCTCATTTAATTAAATGAAAACCAAATTATTTTCAAGGTAGAGAAAAATAAATTAAATAAGGTTATTTAATTATGATGTCTTCGTGTTTTTGCAGTTTCTTATTTAACTTATTCCAATTTATTGTCATAAAATGTTTAAACTAATAACGATAAGGCAAATAGAACTTGCGATATTTACTGTGCTGATTAAGCACCATTTTTTAATATTCCAATAGCAAAATTATATTTGTTGAATTGCTCAACTTAAATAAAAGATAATTATGTTGTAATGATAATGAATAATTTATCCCAGGCTAAGTTTATGTGGCCTAATATCATCATCAGTTGAACATGGGGGAAAAAAATTAGATTTTATTTCACTCATTTCAAAAGCACTGTAAAAGCTTACTTTATAAAAGAATTCTGACTATACCAATAGGTTCTCTGTTTAAAGCGGATTGCTTTTTCAAATTCAATCGTTTATTTGTACATTAAAATTCATAATTGTGAGTTTTAGTGAAGGAAAACTTCACGAGGAAACCTGAATATTGCTAGAGCAATTCTGGGATATATGTCACCTTCCAACTAGCAATGGAGTATGTTGGGTCTAAAGCTTTAAAACTTTCTCTTCTATGAGTGAGGAGCTCTTTACCCAAAAATTTAGTTTGAAGAAAATTAGTATGTGTAAATAACCCTCAGTTCACTCTATATATTAACTCGTGCAAGAAATTGGATGTTATACCTCAAACAACGTGAAAGCCAATTTCGCAAACCCTGTTGGTTAGTTAGATATTACCATGGTACAAGTATCATTTATTAGACGTTCAAGGAGCGCCTCTAGTGTCCTATTAATGATCGCAATAATTGCTTTACCCGTCTGTTGTATTTGCCTGAAGCTATTGTATATTACGGTGTGGTTCTCCAAAATTAAATATTATAGTACTAAGCCTCTTTGTTGGGAATTTATTACTGAAATTTATTTTATAGCTTCCAAAACATTAATTGTGTTCATGTAATGAAATCAAAACATCTTTATTCAAGTATTGGAATCGTCAAATATATATTTTTTTCCACATACAAATTCCAATATACGTCTGATGATGGTATTAAAGAACGACTTAAAATCTAAAGTTACGAGAGTTCCTTCGCGTCCTATCATGAGAAGAGCCCACAACAAACTCAGTCGGGTAGTTTGTTTTTTTTTTGCCATCATCATTACAATATTATTATAAGACGAAAATCATGTCTAATATCCATGTACCGTCTCACCCAGTCATCGTTGAGAACTCAGCTTTCGTAATTGTCGACGAGTACACATACCTGGGACATATAATCCAGCTAGGTAGGTCCAATTTCGAGAAGGAAGTCAACCGCCGAATCCAACTCGGTTAGGCTGCGTTCGGGAAGCTTCGCCAGATATTTTCGTCCGATAACCCTCAGCGCCGGAAGACCAAAGTCTTCGAACAGTGCGTGTTGCCAGTGATAACATACGGTTCTGAGATGTAGTCGCTGACTATGGGCCTCATGCGGAAGGTCAGAGTCACTCAGCGTGCGATGGAGAGGGCTATGCTCGGAGTTTCTCTACGTGATAGAATCAGAAATGAAGAGATCCGTAGTAGAACCAGATTCACCGACATAGTCCTACAAATCGCGAACCTAAAGTGGCAATGGGCGGGGCACATAGTTCGAAGGACCGATGGACGTTGGGGGCCGAAGGTGCTGGAGTGGCGACTTCGCACCGGACGGCGCAGTGTAGGCAGACCACCTACAAGGTGGACCGACGATATAAAGTGGGTCGCCAGTAGCCGTTGGAGCCAGGCGGCGCAAGATCGGGCCTTGTGGACGTCATTACGTGAGACCTATGTCCAGCAGTGGACGTCCATCGGTTGAAGCGAGGTCGACGACGACGCTTACAATATTAGAGCAATTCATTTACTTCCACGTGTTTCTATCGTCTAAGTAATCTTGCGACTTATAATATGATTTTTCCTTCAACTTTCTTTTCACAAAGACTTTAAATTTATTGAGTGACATCTCTAGAACGTCTTGTGATTATAGAATGGTATACAGTTACCCTTAAATTCGTTTTTAATTTTATACAGCCTACTAGAACTTATATTTATTTTTACTTCTTAAGTTGTATGAGGTACATTCACTCTTTTTATTAAAAGAGTCAATATTTTTGTGTATAACAAGTTTTCTAATATACGCAGTGAACTGTCATTATGTTGAATGCTCTGAAATTGACTCTCTCTCACGAACTTCATGAAATCCTTACATAAAAACAATTAAACCTTTGTAAGCTTTCAACAACTGAAGTAACAGCTAATAAAGTTGAGTTGAAAATTTTATTAACTATTCAAATCTACGATTGAATTAATAATAGAAACTAAAATATGACCAAAGGACTATAAATCTTCGTCCGACTTACATTTTAAAATGCGACTTTTGATAATAATATATGTGTTTAATACTTAGACAAATAATTGTGCAATAATAGAAGAACGTCTGCAGGAATTCCAGTCATTAGTGTAGTCGTTAAGAATGAAGTAAAGGTGGGTAGAAAAAACTTATATTTACTTATATATATTTTTTTCTTTGTTTTCATACGCTAACATAAATTAGTAGAAAGATCTTGTCACATAATGTATTTTACAAAAATCTTAGTAGTTTCCATATCAATAACAAAAACAAGCTTTTTTTATCCTATTTAACAGTTTTCAACTCATTTGTAGAGACAGGTTTTGCTAATTGTTTTGCATTTAATCTGATATTGTTATATCATTATTATTTTTGCGCTGGGAAATGCCTTTACGCACACCGACGAAATATTTTTTCTAATCGGGAGTGTGGGACTCATAGATAACAGAATACCCACTAAAATCCAGCGGATCCCTCCTCATCCATGAGTGAGATCGCAAGGGGTTCCCTAGCTGCATTACACTCTAGTAACCCGGATGACACCGACTATGAGAACCTACCACTCGATAGGGTGAAGCATGAAGCGCATACGTGTGACTTTTGCCACCAAAGCTTTAGCCTCTCATTTGCCTCCTTCAGCGAGATGACGGTCTCGCAAAAGAAGACAACCGCCCTCCACCCAACTTGACTGGCGAGAATTACCCTAATTATGCTCTCTAGTGAAATATCTCCTCTATTGTTATCTGAACTTAATAGATTGCAAATATAACAGATAATAAATAAAACACTAAAACCTCTAATGCACTATTTACTTGAATTCTGATGACATAATTGTTTTTAGGTGCAATATATTACTTGAAATTATTTAGCCATGTTTATGCTTGTGTTTACCGCTGTGATGCCCAGGTTCCTGAAATTTTAAATTATCATTTAAATTGTGTATAAATAAATAATAAAAATAAATATCGTAAATACAAGAAAAATCCTGTTGAGAGGGACTAAACAAGCTTTCCTATTATTAAAATAGACTACATAAACTCATACCACATCAACAAGCTCATCTGCGTTTGGACCATGTGTAAGTTTCTCGGATGCGAGAATATCTCTTATTTGATCCAGACTAGGCCAGCGATCATCATCATCATCGATTTCATCGTCCTCATCTTCCCATACTTGCTTTTTAGTCCGATCACCTATAATCCATGATAAAAATTGTAATAAACCTAAGCAAACAAAGAACTGCCTCATTCTTCTAGTGGTTAGCATGTTTGACTACAGTCATGAGGTCCTAGGTTCGAGTCCCGGGTTGGGCCAATTCTGAAATGGATATTGAGTTTTTTAATAAGATGTTCTCAATATTTGCCCGAAGTTGGTGGTGTGTTTCACTCCCGTGTCTCATAGAGCACATTAAGCCGTCGGTCCTGCACCTGATCTGTCTCTGGTCGCAGTGGAGCAGCGTGGTGGGTCTATGCTCTAAAAACCCTCTCTCATATGAGTGAGTAGGCATTTGCCCAGCAGTAGGACGTTAATGAGCTGCTACTTACTTAATTCATTCACCCCCATGCTATTTTACCTTCTAAGAAATCTTTTTAATTACATTTAATAAAAAGTATATGCAATATTAAATTAATTTCAACTCACCAGCATCAACTGCAACAGCCATAACAAAAGCAATCAGAAGCAAAGCAACCGTGAACCTCCTCATCTTCAGTTACCCGATGTCAAATAATAACACGTAGAATAATATTACCCATATTTATATTACTCAATAACATTTTCACAGGGAATGCAGATAACACTCTTATCTAGAAATTGGCATTTAAAAGCATAGCGTAAGTATACTTAAATGCAAAATACTTCATAATTTACTCCTGATTATTTATTATTGATTTTCTTCATTTATTTATCTAATAACACATGATATTATGCTGAGCTGGAAACCCTTTCGAGGTGGTGTTACAGACAGTAATGCTGTTTATGATAATGCTGTTTGTTACACTATCATTGAATAAATGCTTTTTCTTTCTTTCTATTTCTTTAAAAGGTCTCTCTTTGACAGTCACACTGGGTTCTCCTGTGTAGTGAGTGAACGTCTATATATTATAGTGATGATAGAATTCCTACTAACTTGCAGGATAGCTGCAAGGTGGGGTTACGCTCAACTTCTCTCCTATGAGGAAGGAAGCCTAGCAGTAGGTTATTTCTAGACGGCAGAGTGTCCGGAAAAAGAGAGTAAGTAGACCGAGGCAGCAATGGATGAACGATATATGCACAATTAAAAGGGTTTGCTCAATTTCAACCGACTGACCGCCAAACTTCATTTTGAAGAAGGCATTCGGTGATGATGATGATAGCAGGTAGGATTGCAACTAGCCTTCGCACCATACAGATGAAACGCGTGACTATCGTCACGAAGATATGCAGCGTTTTTATGCTAATTAATTTGAAGGTTAGGTAGTTTTAATATTCACAAATAACATGTGGCATTTTAATTTGCCACTCGTCGTTTAATCGTTTAATATACTAATTGTCATAAAGTATAATATAAAAATATTTCTAAATTTTTAAATCAAAAACAAAATTTAATTAATAATTTCTAATATTGACCAATGGCATGTGAAGTTTTGATTTACAATTCGTCATTTGAATTTGTATTAATTTTCGTACTTTCAATATTTTAGTGACAATGAAATTCATAAAATTCCTAAAACATATCTTCCTTTTTCCCTCTCTCTAAGTCTCGGAAATCTAAAGTTTTAGATTTGTATAAATATAAGTAAGTAGCAGCCCATTAACGTCCCACTACTGGGCACAGGCCTCCTCACTCCGAAGAGCGAGGGTTTTTAGAGCATAGACCCACCACGCTGCTCCAGTGCGGATTGGCAGGCATAGTACACAAGTGCACTCTCTATTCCTTCACTCTCATAGTCCGATGTGACGGGAATCCGACACGACCGGAGAGAGATCAGGCGCAGGACCGACGGCTTAACGTGCTCTCCGAGGCACGGGGGTGGATCACACCGCCAACTTCCCAACTTCGGGCAAATATTGAGAAAATCTTAATAGAAAACTCAATATTGATTTCGAACTGGCCCGACCCGGGACTCGAACCCAGGACCTCATGTCTGTAGTCGAACATGCTAACCACTAGACCAATGAGGCAGTATAAATATAAACAAGACTTAAAAATTAGTTTGTCAAAGAAGTTTCACTTCTGACATGTGTCCCTTTCGGTGAGATTATAGTGAACCACTGAATGCAATAAAAATCACATTATATCAATAGAGTTCTATATATATACAAACACATTATAATTGGAGTGTCTGATTATTATCAAATTAACATTTACATATATGTTTGTCTGATGTTGCAAACGATTCACTTGCGCCATAATTAAAAATTCCATATTTAATGTATGCAGACAAAGTTATGGGGCTCAGTTAGTGGTATAATAATAGTAAAACATTATTAATTATAATAATTGCTATATGTCTTCGCTTATACTATTGTTATTTATTTAACGAACCATTAAATGAACTATAAAATGCAATTAACTGCAAAGAAATGTGTGACAATACGTGACGTCATTAAATTCCTTGTAATATATTATAGTTATAATTATTTAATTAGAAATTTTCAATAGAATCATCTAAAATAATAGTGTTTATAAGATAAAATTTGTACCGCGCCAATATCTTCATAATATTTTGGGCTCGCGCCAATATTTTCACAATATTTGTGGGTCTCGCCAATATCCCCTTAATATTTATGGCTCTCGCCAATATTCCCATAATATCTGTGGCCCGCGCCAATATCTTCAGAATATTTGTGACGAGCGCTAATATCCTCATAACATTTGTGTACCGTGCTAATATCTTCATAACATTTGTGTTACGCGCCAATATCTTCATAATATTTGTGGCAAGCGCCAATATATGTTTTAAACTTTATTATTTACATTTTTATTTAACTTTCGATCCCGGTCTGATGATAAACTGTAGACGAGACGAATGTATGACATTGCCATCCACGTTTTTATCTCTCTCGCCTTCGGACAATAATGACTTAATAATTTTATTTCTTATGTTATACGAAGGATACGCAATTTTTAATTAACCACGTTTATCTAATTGAATATTTCTTTCTAATGATATCCTATCAACTGTAACTTATATAAACGGTTGACGTGTAGGTAGAAAATAAAATAAAATACCAAAATGCTGTGGCACTGTTTACTTGAATTTTGACAATAATTACTTAGAATACAATAAATGAAAAAAGAAGAAAAATAATCATAATGTTGCAAAGGATTTAACCGAGCTTGTCGTTGTTGGTGTGCTTTTGTTTCCTGCCATGGTGCCCACGGTTCTGAAATTTTAGAATTTATATTAAATTCATATATCTTTACTTATTTTGTAATACTTGCATCACCTGCCAATGAGCTACAAGAGAAGATAAATAATATGAATGATGCTTTGCAAGGGAAAGTAATGAAAGTCAATGTATACAAAGCGAAAGTTATGCTTTTTGAAAGTTATGAATTTATGATGAATTGCAATATTTTGATAGATGAGTAACAAGTGGAAGATGTGAAATAACTTGTGAAAGTGATATTCAAAGGAGAGTGAATGCAGAGTATTTGATAAAGGGAGCTCTGCACGCCTTTGTGAATAGGCGAATGGTGTCGAAAAGGGCCAGACTGGCGGTGCAAGGAGGAGTGTTGGTGCCAACACTTATATATGGTAGTGAAAGTTGGGTATGGCAGAAGAAGCATAAAAGTAAAATATATGCGGTTGGGATGAGAGCTTTGAGAAGTACGAGTGGATTGAAACTGAATGACAAAGATGTAGTGACTAAAATTGAGAAAGGTGTGCATAGATGGTTGGGGCACGTAGAGAGAATGAATGAAAAGAGGCTGACAAAAACGATTTATGAGTCAAGAGTGAATGGGAAAGTAGGAAGGGGAACGTTCCTGGACCAAATCCAGGACATTTTAAATAAGGGCCAGGTCAGGAGTACTCTAAACCGATGAACTTGTATGAAAGATTTAATGAGAATGAAAGAAACGAAGGAGATATGCAAGGATCGTGGCAAGTAGAAGGACGTGGTCTCTACCTACCACTATGGTAATGTGGCGTAATGCTATCTATGTATGTATTATCTATCTTTGGTGGAAAAGAAATCTAAGCAAGCATTCACTTTAAGTAAATAGACATATACCTCAGTGTTAGCTTCAGCTTGGTGTGGGCCATGTGTAAATTTGTCTGGTACGCCAAAGTTTTGGATTTCATTAGGACTTGGCCAGTCGGGATCATCGTCATTGTTATCGTCATCGTCATCTTCCCTTACGTGGGTCTTGTGCTTTCTGTTATGACTGCCTATGAGCAAAGATAAAAATGTAACAGTAAAGAAAGTTTGTGTGTACATAAGACAACAAGACGGACGTGAAAACTTAAAAACAGCTGATTTTAATAATACGTAATACTATTTCTTTTTGTAATGACATTTTGTAGATATAAAATAACAATTTTGCATAAATGACTGTCAGTAATGTTATTTTTACAGGTTGTCTATAACTCTCACACGAAAACTAACTTCAAAGAACGAGCTTTACACAACCCAGCGTAATGGCTCAGGCTCATTTACTACCCACAAATAAAGTGCATAATGCGTGTTTTGTGCACAATTGCCCAATGTGCACAACTACTTTTTCCTTCAAAAGTATTTTACAACAATAAAACTTAGATTTTTAGATAAATTTATTTCTTAATTTCTATTAAATAGAGCGTCGTTATCACAAGTTTCTATATAATTCAAATAACAAACTAAAATTGTAGTCTTGGTAGTAAAAGAATATTTTGTGGGTTCTTCTTAGTAGAGGTTACTAAGAAACCGTCGTAACTTTAGATTCTAAGTCAAAGGACTTAGAATCTAAAGTCCTTCATTGGACATAATATAATATGTGGGAAAAAAATAAATTTCACCTTTTAAAAATGTAAAAACCCAATTGATAAAATTTTTTATTGAGTTTTGAGTCAATTGAGTTAACACTTTATATTTTAGTTTGTGTTTTTTTTATAAACAATGCAATAGTAATAGTATACGTTCACAAGCAAACAGAAGCAAAGTAGTACACATTATATCATAAAAAACTATCTTTAAAAGAGTAACCGCTGAGTTTTTGCCGGTTTCTTCTCAGTGTATTCAACTTTCCGAATCCGTAGTAGATTTGTTTGCAACCGACAGGCTACTGACGATTCAAAGGTGGTTTTTAAGCTTACTTGAATAATGAATATTGTGATTTTGATTTCATATTATATAATTTATTCTAGTGCTAAGTATATCTTGATTGTATTTTGTGTCAAATATAGTATATTATTATGTGAATATAAGAAATCTATCGTCTACATTATAGAAGCAAATCAAAGCGATACACATGTTTTAATTTTTGATTATATACATTTCAATAAATTTTGATTGTGTTCTGTCTTGTGTTTGTTGGTTTTTTAAATGAAAATCTTATTGTTTTATATTTTTGTCTATTAAGTTATAATAATTTTTGTTTTGCCAAATAAAATAAAATAAAATAAATCTTAATAAGGTTAAAACATCGCTCTCATTTACTTGATAATTACAATGAGAATACTATTTTAAATAAAAATGCTTCATTCTCGGAAAATATACGATTTTATATAAATTAATTTCAATTACAATATTTTAACATGACAGGGATTCTTTTGTAGTCGTTCACATTAATTTACTTTTTCATTTTTGTGCATATTTTTAAATAAACTTTCATCTATTCAATGTTATATTCAGTGCCTATAAACAATAGATTGAAAAAAATCTAATTTATAGAAACCCTTAACCAAAATTAGTGGAAGTAAACATATAAATAGTGCTTACACACTTGCACATATATCTATGAAAAAACTGTGCGCTGTTTGTTATTTTTCGATAATAATTTCATAAAAAGTGTATCACTGTAGAAACTGAAACGTCTTTGGCTTGAACTGTTTTAAATTACATAATATTCATGTATCAAGGGACACGTTTCATTCACAAATAAATAACGAGTAACGAAAATTTTTTCTACCGCGCCATGAGAAATTTCACTTTTAAAACATAGAATGAATTGCTATTTCTGGAGACCAAAACACGAAATACCTATTTCATATCCTTGGGAGAATTATTGGAGTAATTAATCGATGTTCATACCAATATCACTTGATAAATACAGAGGCATTTAGTACTTAACGTCGAAGCGGTTTTGCTCTCTGATATACTGGGAACGCGGCTTCAATTCTAAATTACTTAGGAATATTGCTTGATACATTTCACTCAATCATAAGGTAAATTGAGTACCCTCTAGAACTGTATCAGATATATTTAGAGAAATTGTTTTGAATATATAGCTGCTATAAATTAAAGTACGTGCGTACAAAGTACACATATCTTCTTTGGCAAACTAATATTTAAGTCTTGTTTATGTTTATACACTTGAAGTGACTACCGATACATAGACCGTGTTGACGTGCTTTTACGAAAACGACACCATGTCAGTCCGTATACAGGACCAAAGCACAGCGTCTATCCAACTGCAGCGTGGAGTGCGACAGGGAGATGTTATCTCCCCGAAGCTCTTTACTGCGGCGCTGGAAGACCTTTTTAAGCTTTTGGAATGGAACGGACTGGGCATCAACATCAACGGCGAGTACATCACTCATCTACGGTTTGCCGATGACGTATTATAGCAGAGACTCTCGAATATCTCAATACGATGATCGATGACCTCAGTAGACCTTCTCAACAGGTGGGTCTGAAAATGAACATGGATACGACAAAAATTATGTCTAATATCCATGTACCGCCACACCCAGTCATCGAGCACTCAGCTCTCGAAATTGTAGAGTACACATACCTAGTGTATATAGTCCAGCTAGGTTGGTCCAATTTCGAGAGAGAGGTCAACCGCCGAATCCAACTCGGTTGGGCATCGTTCGGGAAACTACGCCAGATATTTTCATCCAATATCCCTCAGTGGCTGAAGACCAAAGTCTTCGAACAGTGCGTGTTTCCAATGATGACCTACGGTTCTGGGACGTGGTCGCTGACTATAGGCCTCATGCGGAAGCTTAGTGTCAGTCAGCGTGAGATGGAGAGGGCTATGCTCGGAATTTTTCTACGTGAACGAATCAGAAATTAGGAGATCCGTAGCAGAATCAAAGTGAAGTGGCAATGGGTGCGGCACATAGCTCGAAGGACCGATGGACGTTGGGGTCCGAAGGTGCTGGAGTGGCTACCACGCACCGGACAGCGCAAGGTAGGCAGACCCCCCAAAAGATAGACTGATGACAAAAAGAGGGTCGCAGGTAGACTTTGGAGCCAGGCAGCGCAAGATCAGGCCTTGTGGACGTTATTACGTGAGACCTATGTCCAGCAGTGGACGTCCATCGGTTGAAGCGACGACGACTAAATGAATTTAATTCTCATTAAAATATTAAGAGTTTCGAAAATTAATTTAGAAAAGAGCGTTTATGAAATATTTTTATTTTATATTATATGATATTAAATGACGAGTGGCAAATTAAAATGCTACATTTTATTTGTAAATATTAAAGCTACCTAGCCTTAAAGCACATTAGCGTAAAAATGCTGCACATTTTCGTAACTCTAATCACGCGTTTCTTCCGTAAATATCCCTTATGCGCCTAAAGTTTCGCTTCAAAAAAACTTGTTGAACATTTTTCCATAACAGATTGTAGCATTTCAAATACTCCTCGCGGCGTTTAAACGTTAAAAATATTATGAAATATGTACTAAATAGAAAATTTGTATAAAGAATTCAAGCTTATAAGGAAGCTAAGACAACAGTAAATTCACTCACTCAAAACTATTTTAATCATGTGCAAAGAATAGAACAAGTAAAATAGCTGACAACCATCATAAACCATCCCACAAGAAAGGTTGTTATAAAGCTCTTACCACGACCGAAAGATATACCTGGATCGAATGACCCAGACAAATTGAAACTTCCTTTCGATTTATCTGGAAGTTTTACATTATATTATAAATAATAAAATTCCTCTAGCCCTAAGCAACCATAAAATGTATAAAATCAATTTTCATTCAAAAGCTTAATGAGCAAAACATACAAGTTATTCAAATTTCTCTTTATAATTATTCAAGTAAACGTCCTGGAAATAATTGACTTTTCCTTTTTTTGTATAGAAAGAATCAAATTCCCAAAAGAAAGCTATGATTTTTAGACAAAATTAATTTCATTTAAAAGTTATTTATAGATAATAAATTGATATAAAGTCAAAAATTATAACAAACGCTATTTTTTCTATTAATAACAAAGCTTTAAAATTTAATGAAATTAATAACTTAACTACATCAAAAATAGATTTATGTCGATCAATCGATTGAATTGAAATATTCGGATTCTCCTATTTAAAAAATAAAAGAGTGTGTACAGGGTGGGAGTTACACAAAGTATAAAAAGTAAAATAAAATTAAAAAGAAATACTCCAATATTTCTTTATAATTTTATACTAACAGGTTGTCGCTAAATATCTATGTAAGTTATTTTATACGACACTTGTATTTAAAAAGGAATAGTCTGTCTGTCAGTCTAATCCAGATAAAATCTCTGGACCAATATAGATGGGACTTTCACCGAAAAGTAGCTGATGTTATAAGGAGTATTTTGGCGTTTATTTTAGGAAAAAACACCTGAAATTACCGGCATAACAGTGCGGGGATCAGTTAGTAGCGTAATCATTTTAAGTCCTAAAACAGTTTTGACAGTTATATAAAAGTATACAGTAATTACAAGAAAAGTATATTCCTTTTAAATTATAAAATAAGGTAACAAAACGTTTCCATCATCAACTCACCAGCATCAACTGAAGCAGCCATTACAAAAGCTATCAGAAGCAAAGCAACAGTGAAACTCTTCATCATGAGTTACTTACTCTCAAATACCACTGACACAGCCATCAATATAATATCAGTATTTATACTATTCACAAACCTTTTCATAAAGATAACACAACCTATTATAGAAATGGGCATTTAAAAACCTTGCATGTAATTATACTTAAATACATAACACTTTGTTGTAAATTACTTGTAAATGTTTTGCACTTCCTTACTATTGAATGGCTTCGATTGCGCAATTGTGCGCGTATTTGCTTCGCTAGTATAGGTTCTGGGTTCGATTACCACGCAGAGCAAATGTAGGAAATTGCATTTAGTCATTTGTACAACTCTAGACTGGTGGGAGACTTCGGCCGTGGCTAGTTACCACCATCAAACTTGTTGAAAAGTGTTGTCATATCTATTAGATGTAAAAACTTTTGGATTTGTAGATAACCCTTACATAGTCCACCCGCGTTTTTTTTGGATCCCGTATAATGCCTGCCCCGCCGCGCACCCACGTCTTTGCGTCCATTGCCCCGTGGGTCGCATGCGCTAAAGTGGCTCTTGAGATTTGAGTGTTCATGAAAGACTACCATATGTTATGATTTTTATATTAGGTAATTGTTAAAGTGTGCAATGTTATCTTTTATTTATTAAATTAAGACACTTGTGTAGCGTCAAATTGCGCTAAACTTTAAGATGGTGAAAAAAGTCCGACTTATATAGGCTCATATCTTAAAAATTAAAACTTACCTCAAAGGTTTCCATTGTTACTCACAGCACTTATATAATCAAAAACACAAATAATCACTAATTAACACTCGTCGTCGTCGATAATATTAATTATATATTATCGACGACGACGTAAACTTATAATTTAACACTCACAGTTTATAAAATACCACAAAAAACTTAACGACTTAGCGACACATACACCGTTTGTAACTGATTTATTTTTCGTTTTTTCTACTTTCTGATGTTACTGAGAAGCCAAGTAGATAAAACACATTGTGACCTAAAATAAGAAGTTATATTTCTTGTCGCAACAGAACTATTGGCTCATGTCGCCTAGTAGCCGATACGGGCAATCTACCGAGAAAAACTCGCGTCACTCAGTAGTCGACATGGGCTACTAATTATGCCAACTGGTGATCGATACGGACAATTTAAGGGTAAAAAAATCTGATTAATAATTTTATCGTCCTTCATTATAGTAGATATTAGGGATCATCTTAAAGTTCATAAAAGTATCCATTACATCGATATATATACAAAGCATAAGCGGTGGGAAATTAACGTTGTCTGACATGTTCTTCCAAGAAATGATCACCAAATAAGCTCCAGAGTGCCTATTAAGCCGACAAGGTTCATTTGAATTAACATCTTTAATTTGTTTGAAGAGGACGATACTCGGCTTGCGTTTTCTAGATGAAAGTGTGTATAAAAGCATTTTTATTAGTTATATTTCACAGGTCAATGAATGTTTGTAATCTCACACGATAGTAAGGCCATATATAGATTAAATCTTACAAAATTTTATGATGTTTTGACGTATTATGTCATATTACGTTGACCCCCCCCCCCCTCGTTGTTTGTCGAAATTTGTGAATGGGCACTAAGTTGTTCATATATTTTATAATGGTCAGATTATAGTCTGAGATTCTAATGAGCTCTTCTTCTTTTTCTTTTTGTTCCTCTACAATTACTGGATGTTGGACATGTCATTGGATATCAGCTGTCAGAATCTCTGTCGATCACGTGCGAGGTGAACCACTGGCTCTGCAAAATTCTATGTGCTAAATCAGAAAAACAGCGGGAGTTTATATTCAGAAAAAACAAAAGAATTGTTATCAAAGACAAGCATCTAATTTAGTAAAATATGATA
Source organism: Elymnias hypermnestra (assembly GCA_015832385.1). Classification (NCBI taxonomy): domain Eukaryota; kingdom Metazoa; phylum Arthropoda; class Insecta; order Lepidoptera; family Nymphalidae; genus Elymnias; species Elymnias hypermnestra. The sequence continues at coordinate 4,528,881 of JACTOM010000282.1, read as the reverse complement.
TTTTCAAAGGTCTAAAATGAAACTAGGGTATGTATAAATTAGCCATAGCTTTTGCTAAAGGTACCATCTGAGTAAAACTTATGGATGTCGTAAGTGTCAAAGCTTAACATAAGCACCCTCAACCGACGTCGATCAAGACAAATTGACAGTCGCTGTTTCCTCATAATTTTCAGCGACCCTTGAAGGTACACTGTACTACTTTAACTAATGATTTACACACACTTATTCGTCTGTATATCTGACATAGAGTTGACATAGATAGATTGAACAGAATATTGTTTACTTTGTCAATAACTGCAATATATAGTTGACAATATTTTAGGTAACGCTGGATTATCTAAAATAAAAAACGAGAATTTGCGTAAAAAATATTATAGTACACAAGTATCTGCTTTGACGTAAATGCTTTGGCTATGCCCTGATTCTCAATATCGGATATAATGGATGTGATGACGCGATATGACATATAAAAGGAAGACTCTACTACTTGACTTAATGGATCAAACCTGAAATGTTTATATCTTCACGTATTAACCCTTAGACTTTAGAACACCCCGAGGAGATGTTTATCCAGATCTCGCCAATTAGAATCACGCGATTCCTTTAGAGAAGAATTCAAAGAAATATCAATTCTCACAGTACCGTCGCAATATATATTGAATAACATTTTATATATCCTTGATAATATTCATATATACAGCAAAAGAAACGAAACACATAATTTTAATACAAGAAATAAAAGCAAACTTGCAATGCCATATTTTAGAGTGAAGAAGACTCAGAAATCATTTCTCGGGTTGAGCACACTTATTTAACTAAGTTACCCGAATCACAGTTGGATTTGCCGCATATAGTTTCAAGGAATATTTTAAAAACGTCCTATTACAAAAGCATATTATATTGTTAAAGATTATTTAAGATACAAAGATTTCTGGACTTGATTCCAGTTGCACATGAAAGCTAAAAGCTTTTTTTTTTTAATTTGTTTCAAACTATATTTAAGCATATATTTATTTCAGGCACTGTTCTGCCCCATTAACCATTAACTAAATTAAATAAATTTATTAAATAAGCATCTACTTCTATAAAGGTTGTCTGGAAGAGATTGCTTGCAGCAATAAGACCGCCTTTGCACTCTCCCAGCTGTAGTTTTTATTCTTAGTTTTCTATTTCCTGTATGTGTCTGTGTGCAATAAAGTATTTCTATCTATCTATCTATCTAAACACTGTAACCTACAATAACTATGTTTAAAGGAGTAGCAGTTGCGTTTCTTGCCGGTTTCATCTCAGCGGAATCAAGTTTCCGACTGGTGGTAGATTTGTTACTAATGGACATAATATTGACGATTCTAAAGTCCTTTTTGAGCCTACTTAAATAAAAAATATTTTGATTTTGATCCTAATATTGTGAATGACAAAGCAAATGAAATATATTCCCTCACGAATAAATAGTAAAGAGGTAAGTAGCAGCCCATTAACGTCCCACTGCTGGGTACAGGCCTCATCACTCATAGGAGAGAGGGTTTTTAGAGCATAGACTCACCACGCTGCTCCAGTGTGGATTGGCAGGCATAGAATACAAGTGCACTCTCTATTCTTTCACTCTCATAATCCGATGTGACGGGAATCCGACAAGACCGGAGAGACATCAGGCACAAGACCGACGGATTAACGTGCTCTCCGAGGCACGGGGGTGGAGTACACCGCCATCTTCCTAACTTCGGGCAAATAATGAGAAAATCTTAATAGAAAACTCAATATTGATCTTTGAATTGGCCCGACCAGGGACTTAAACCCAGGACCTCATGTCTGTTGTCGAACATTCTAACCACTAGACCAATGAGGAATAAATAATACTTCGTATTAAAAAAACAGTTGTTTCCAGTTTGTTTCAAAATATAAGGGTATTTAGATGGTACATTCAATAATCTCTCTAAACCAAGCTGTCTAAACGTTTTTTCTCTTTTTTCCATCTTTTTAGAGTCCTTGTGATATTTGAATAAGAATTATATATTAGTAAAAATATTGTCTATAACAGTGAGTTGCATGAAACTTCCATCCCTTATTTCACTACCCTATGCAGTTTATTTAAAAGAAACGTTGACATAACATATTTAAATACCTTAAATAAGTTTATTTTTTTTAGTATACTTCTGCCATTCTTTACTTTCTTTTATTAAACAAAAGCTTACGCACAAAAACCTCCAATTGTGAAAATACGCAATATATCAGCATGGTTCCCAGCGATCAGTTCTGTTCAAATCAGTTTCTGTTCCCCTCGCTACTTTGAGGCTAATTATGCGAGAAGGTTTCTTTATTGAAAATAAAAGGAAAAAGATCAAACTAGTGAAAAGCTTTTTTGAAAGGGTGCTGGTTCAAATATCTGAGCGTCAGTTTTTGTTGCCATTACCTGCTTTATGATTGATAAATTATGGGCAAAACGTAATATTTTTTGTTGCTTTCTTGGTCCTGTAAATGTCTATAGGTAGCAGAAGGTTTTTAACATCATTACCGAAATTTATTCACCATAATCAGTACATAACATCAACCTAATTTACCGGTTTATTCTTATGCAATATGCATATTAGTTAATATCCCTATTAAAAATAGGGGGTGGTGATAAAAGGGTGAAAATTTTGGGTTGTATTTGAAATATTATATAAAAAAAGGACACGTGTCAGAAGTGAAACTTCTTTGGCAAACTAAATTTATGTCTTGTTTATATTTATGCAAATCTAAAACTTTAGTAGATATGTTAGGAATTTAATGAATTCAATTGTCATTAAAATATTGAAAGTCTCGAAAAATAATACGAATAATTTATTGAGAAAAGAGAATTTATGAAATATTTTCATTTTATATTTTATTAAAAATAGTATGTTAAATTATTAAATGCCGAGTGGCAAATGAAAATTCCACATGTTATTTGTAAATATTAAAACTACCTAATTTATAAACGAATTAACAAGAAAACGCTGGACATCTTCGTGACGCTAATCACGCGTTTCATCCGTAAACATTTTACCGTCATACGCCTCAAGAAGTTTCACTTCAAAATGGGCCAAGCCATTTCTGAGAAGTATGTTAACTAACATTGTAGAAAATTTTATATACATTAGAAGATAATCATGTCATTATTAATAACTAGTGGTTGCACAGTGGCCGAAATTTGACTTAAAATAATTTATATTTTAAGCTTGATCATCATGAAGGTTCTATTGTCAAATATTTTAATCAAAAAATATATTATAATACCAGCGGCTACAGATTTATGAAAGACTGTAGTCAAAGTTTTTGCTACAATTTATTTTTTATAAAAATGAGTCCTAATGTAACCTCCTTAGTGTCTTTGACAATATAAACTTTTTAGTGTAACTTTGTGGCGTTTGACATAATTGTCAGCGATTGACAAATACGTATTTATTCGTATACTCTATGCGTGTCTCATTGGTCTAGTGGTGTTCGGCCACAGACATGAGGTCTTGGGTTCGAGTTCAAAAATTGGTATTGCGTAATCTATTAAGATTTTCTCAGTATTTGCCCGAAGTTGGGAAGTTGGCGGTGCGCTCCACCCCCGTGCCTCGGAGAGCACGTTAAGCCGAGGGTCCTGTATCTGATCTCTTTCTGGTCGTGTCGGATTTCCGTCACATTGGACTATGAGAGTGCAATTGTGTACTGTACCAACCCGCAGAGCAGCGTGGTAGGTCTATGCTCTAAAAACCCTCTCTCCTAAGAGTGAGGAGACCTGTGCCTAGCTGTGGGACGTTAATGGGTTGCCACTATTCTACCCTATGCGTGTGTATTTATGGTAGTGTGTGTTATGATTTAATATACTTTTTATGCATATTATTTTAAATATTAGCACTCCTTTTCTATATAAACTCCTTTTCGAAATTTTCGTAAAAAGAGGTTAAAAGTTTTTACTTCAAGTATTAACATATAGATAATTACGTGCCATCCTCGGTAGAAATATTTTAGTGGTAAAAATGTTTACGTAAAGATTTTATTCAATGAGAGTTTGACCTAATAGAAAATATTGAAAAAAGTCGTAGTTTTATTTATTACTCGTTATTTTACAGCATGTTGCCATGGAAACAAGGTTGGCCAGTTAAAGACATGATCACATCCCTACCAAACAATTTACAGTCGAGAAAAAATACGAAAATAAAATCAACTTTAACGTTTATAATTTAAGTTCTAAAATAAACAGACTGTTAGAATTGAGGCGTAAAATTGGTATTTAAAAAGAATGAACTGAAAGCGATAAAAGTAAATGTAATTTCGACTTGTCTAAACGCAGTTAGCGTTGTTGAAAATTACTTTTAGAAACACAAAGATAGCGAGTTACTTAATAAGGGACTTTGTCTGATAGCTCTCATTATACGTGATAAGAGAATGACTTGTTTTAAAAAAATCGTAGTATCTGTGACGAATTGGTGTTATAATGAATCTATTTGTGTCGCTTGCTAGTTGTGTCTCAGGTTCGATTACAATATCGAATACGGTGGATCTTTTGCTTGGGAGCTTTGTAAGGGTGATACTCTCAAGTGAGACATGTTGGGTTGTAGTTACCTTCTTCTGCAGGATCGTAAACTCACTAATGGAGACCCATGAGCGAGAGAGAGAGAGAATACGGTATGTATTCCCTCCCACTACTAGGCAGCTAGTTTGCACACCTTTTCTCGCCTTCATAAATTCTCAGTCACACTCATCTGGGGCACTACGGAGGAATTTCTTAACCTGACCTGCAGCATTCCCGGCATTGATATCGTCAACTACTATGTTTAATTGCTCCCAAATTTGCAAAGATGCTTTATGTGCCCCTGAGATCAAAAGGCGAATTGGGATGGCAAAAGATGCTATGACTCATTTAAACAATATCTGGAAGAAAGGAGGAATTGGTATCAAAACCAAGATCAGGTTGATCCGAGTCCTGGTGTTCCCTATCTTCATGTATGGATTGGAAACGCGGATCACCAGAGCGGCCAGAGAGAAGCAAAAAATTGATGCATTCGAGATGATCGAGGTCCACTATATGCCATTCGCCAAAGCATTCTCTCATACTTCGGCCACACAATGCGTAGAGGCGGCGAAAGCTTAGAAAAACTTATTGTGGTTGGGAATACAGAAGGCAAACGATCGTTCACCATCAAGATGGACCGACGAAGTGAAAAACTTCTCGTCCCCCAAATTTTACACGGCGGTAAGAGAGGCGCTGGACAGAAACCAGTGGAAAAAAGTCATCCGCTCTAGATGCTACACTGATCCTGACCACGATCCTCAGACATAAGGGACCGACTAAGAGAGTAAGAGAAAAGAAAAAAGAAGAAAAGCGAAAAAATTAATATGAGGTAAACTATATATCTACAGTTTATATTAAAAGAAATTTAAACTGTTCTAAAGATAGCATATTGATATCCATGCGAGTAAATTTGAACAATTCGATGGCAAAATACTATAGGCACCTAGATTTTAAATGCACAACCTGTTCCTCTGGTTTCTCATCTACGGAGGAAAAGGGATGCGCTGGATTTTGGTGGGTATTGCGAGGTCCTCTCCGTCACTGAGTCCCAAACTTCTGACCCATTTGGGATGTATTCGAAATAAATGTGTAATAGTATTCCCCAGCTAAAGAAAAAGGTTCAATTACTATTTCAAAATTAGTATTTTCTTAATAATCTTATATTATAAACAAACCAAAGGTTTATAATCCATATAACATAAACACCCTCACCTTCGTACGATAAACATTGTTTTAAAGTCGCTCCGTAATTATTTTTCCCAAATTACATGTTAAAGTCATCAAAGTATCATAAACAATATATCACAGTGTAGTGTGTGAAATTATCTCTCAAATGGTGTTTGAATTGTGAAATTTGGACGAGAGAATCGTGAGTTATCATCGTTTTATTAATTATAACGGTTGGTCATTTAAAAAATCCCTGACCTACCACAACTCGCAATCTCACCGCTTACGTCACGATTATCCTACACACTGTTAAAATAGCGCTTGCTGTTTATAGAAAGCAAAATTGTAACACAGTTTTTTTTTAGTTAAACATTTCAATCTAGTTAATATATAATAATGAGTTCCAAAATTTTGAAATCTAAAAAATGCGCTGCATGCTCTGAATATATGGAATCGACTGAACAACTTAAATGCGTCACGTGCGGCTTACGCTATCACTTTGATTGCATTAATTCTAATAAAAAGAAATTCAAAGAGCTTTCTTCGGAATACATAACTAAATGGTTATGTCCATCTTGCCAGTCCAAGCAACCAAAAGGCGATAACACTAATACACCTGTGCGAGGTGCTAGCTATTCACCTCATGATACAAGCTCTTATGTTACACATAGACGTGTACAGCCCATAACACATTGTGACGACNTAACCATTCGATAATACCCCGGCTATGTAGACTATACAGGGATTTAATCTCCAAAGATAACTCCATTGACATATTCGGTGATAAATTATATACCTTCAAAAATAAAATTATAAAAACATTTAGAAACACCAATCAATAAGTCGCACTAACTTAATGTTGAATTACGTATTTTCCTTATTTTTTTGCTTTTTTCATTACTTTTTTTATTTTACTTTATTTTTCTTTACTTACTACATTTTGTTTAAATAAATGTTTGTACGATCTATTGTTATTGCATGATGTGGCTACCTATAAGTGAAATTACATGTTTTGCGCTACCTTTATGTATTTTATAGTTTAAGTTTCTGTACATGTAAATTTGTTGGTGGTCCAAATAAATAAATAAATATAAAATTGTATGATCACTTATTATCAATCGATGACACAGTTTTCAGTAACCTGTCAGTAATAAAGAAACATTTTACTATACTTTAGTATAAAGTGGACATTAAAGGTAATTGAACTATCTAAATCGAATTCACATGGAGTGAAGTCCACTACAAATAAGCTAGAGATGTTAGCACAAATTAACTTTGTCAGCGAAATAGTGCCCATTTGATGTCTATAAAGAAACATCGCTTTTTAACCTTTTAAGGATTTCTTTTTCAATCCTATTTTTAGATCGCCCTCTCTCTCTCTCTCTCTCTATATATATATATATATATATATATCGGACTGCAAGAGTCTGTGGAACGCTGGCGCCATCTTTATATCGGCGTGGGGGCAGAGTCAATAAGTGGCAGTCCGGCGCGTCTCTCGGCAGTTCTCGAGTGGCGGTCGGCCGGAGTGGTCGACTATTGAAACCTAGTCGCGTTCCTAGCTATTAATGTTAATGAGTTTGTGTAAATTGATATTGGAAACGTTATGTGATTGAACATTATAATCCGAGTTAATTAATAAAGTGTTTGATTGTACCAACATTACCCACGAATGCCCACAGAATAAGAAATTAAATAATGGATCCCATTAATAACGATGTCGGCGAAGAACCCTGCGCCCCTGTGCTTTATGCTTCTCCGTTCTCTCTTATTCTCCGACATATATAAGTATAGCCGAACCCGCGAGTTTGATTGCGTGGAATGTTTTTTGGGTAGCATTTTTGAATTAAAACCCCCGCAGTCCCCCTTGCGGGTGGAATTTCATAAAATCCGTTCTTAGTTGACCTCTACTTGGCAAAAGGAATATTTCTAACAAATTTCAAGGTTCTAGGCCTTATGGTTCCAGAGATATCCTGATGAATCAATAGATACCTGGATATCTCTCACATATATAATATATAACGTTTATATAGGTTTTTTTTATATGTTTGTGGTTATATATGTAATTATATGTACATATTTATATGTATGTTTATTTTATTGCTGTAAAGAAGGAGTCATTACTTTGGTTTTCTGGAAGAAATCACTATCCAGCGATAAGACCGCCTATTCTGTTTCTCTTATGTACAAGTTTATATCTTATTGTATATTATGAAAAACAAATGTGCAATAAAGTGTTTAAATAACAAAGATAAGTTAGTCTCCCTATTTCTACCTTGTCCTAATTTTCAATCGTTTATAATTCACTCAAGTTAGGTATTAGTGGATGATATTTGATATTAATAGGTTAATTCTAATATTCAATCATATAATACATTTATTTCTCGATAAATTGTTTAACGCCTTTAATAGAAAACTTACGTAAATGGTTTGAAAATTTCTTTCCATGTAATGAGTTTAAGAACTCCTTGTTAGGCAGCGTGGGCGTGAAAATTTAGGAAATTGAATTTTACTAAACTTTTCTGTGTAGGAACTGGTTCAGAAGGCTTCTGTAGTAGCTAGTTACCACCTTAATACTGACGATCTGCGACCAAGCAAAAGAAAATTGCGTTCCAGTGCGATACTCTGTAGAAATCATGGGAGGTAACTTACCTCTTACCAGGTTATCGCGTTTTCATCTTAGATTCTATGATCACTTACCATGAGGTACAATCACAGTCAAGCGCTAGACTATCAATAAAAAAGTGCGTGCGTACAAAGTACACATATCAGAAGTGAAAATTCTTTGATAAACAATGTTTTAAGTCTTGTTTATATGAGGGAGGGGAAAAAGGAAGATATGTTAGGAATTTAATGTCAATATTAAAAATTATTAATTATATTTTTCTTTTGAATTTTTAAATGATTTAATTAATGACGAGTGGCAAATTAAAATGCCACATGTTATTTGTAAATATTAAAACTATCCAACCTTCAAACGAATTAGCCATCATAGCTTATTTACCATCATGCGCCTAAAGAAGCTTCACTTCGAAAACTAAAATTATTTAAATATTACAAAATAAAAATAAAGTATATGATAAAACAAACGTTAACTTTTAAAAGAACACGTATTAACTTTACGTTTAAGTATTTTCATTGAATTTATCTTATAAATAAATATTTTATCTAAATTATGTCTACATACAGTATAAACCCAACAGACACATCACTTTCTCGAAATACATATGTATTACGATATACTATAAGAAGTTTTACTTCGAAAACCTTACATTTAACGCCATAATTCAGACAGATTTACTATACAATACATTTACAATAAATTAATAGAAATATAGATAGAAAAATAGACAGATAGTATATTTTATTGAACACCACAAATAATAATAATAATACAATGACTTAACTTAATAATTTAATAATAAGGTGGACCGACGATATAAGGAGGATCGCCGGTAGCCGCTGGAGCCAGGCGGCAGAAGATCGGGCCTTGTGGGCATCATTTCGTGAGACCTATGTCCAGCAGTGGACGCCCATCGGTTGAAGCGACGACGACGAATGACTTAACTTAAAATACCNGCACATCTCCGTGGCGCTAATCACGGTTACATCTGTTAAAAATTTACCATCATGCGCCTAAAGAAGCTTCACTTCGAAAACTAAAATTATTTAAATATTACAAAATAAAAATAAAGTATATGATAAAACAAACTTTAACCTTTAAAAGAACACGTATTAACTTTACGTTTAAGTATTTTCATTGAATTTATCTTATAAATAAATATTTTATCTAAATTATGCCTAAATACAGTATAAACCCAACAGGCACATCACTTTCTCGAAATACATATGTATTACGATATACCATAAGAAGTTTTACTTCGGAAACCTTACATATAACGCCACAATTCAGACAGATTTACTATACTCGTACAATACATTTACAATATAGTATATTTTATAGAACACCACAAAAAATAATAATAATACAATGACTTAACTTAATAATTTAATAATAAGGTGGACTGACGATATAAGGAGGATCGCCGGTAGCCGCTGGAGCCAGGCGGCAGAAGATCGGGCCTTGTGGGCATCATTTCGTGAGACCTATGTCCAGCAGTGGACGTCCATCGGTTGAAGCGACGATGACGACGACGAATGACTTAACTTAAAATAATTCTAGTGTACAATGGGCGGTCTTACCGCTATTTAGCGATCACTTCCAGACAACCCAACGTATAGGGAAACTGTCAACGAAAGGAGAGAGAAGGTAAAATATACGTAAATTTGTTTGAGAAAGTATTTATAAATTCATCACACCAAAATGGATGTAAACGTCATTCAACGTTACAACGTAATACATCACTCGTACACTTTCGCTAAATTCATTTTACAGCTTCCTTAATGCAAATTTTTATTGCATGGATGTCACAAAAGTGCGTTTATACGACTGTTTGTTGTTTTACGTGTACTTATTTCTGTATGTGATAAATTTGCTTTCGGTTACCGTAACTTTTTTATGCTAAAACCATGACGAAACTTCCATATTCTATGTAGATATATATGTCGGAGAATAAGAGAGAATGGAGCAGGGGCACACAGGGGGGTAGGGTTCTCCGCCGACATCGTAATTAATGGGATCCATTATTTAATTTCTTATACTGTGGGCGTTCGTGGGTAATGTTGGTGCAATCAAACACTTTGTTAATTAACTCGAATTATAATGTTCAATCACTTAATGTTCCCGATATCAATTTACACAAACTCATTAACAATAATAGCTAGGAAGGCGACAGTTTCAATAGTCGACCACTTCGGCTGTCCGCCACACGAGAACTGCCGAGAGACGCGCCGGACTGCCACTTATTGACGCTGCCCCACGCCGATACACAGATGGCGCCGATACACAGAAGCGTTCCACAGACTATTATACACGGACCAGCGATCCACAGACTCTTGCACTCCGATATATATTACATATCTCGAAACCTATTAGGTTCTCTTTTATTAGGTTATTGAAGCGTTCTTTTCATGATTGAACCTAATTATTTCCGCATATATAAAAGAAAATTAAATACATAGTTTTTAAATTTAATTTTGTATTTCAACACACAAATATATATATATAACGACACATTGCTCAATATTTATATCTATAATATAAAAATGAATCGCAAAGTGTTGGTAAGGGCATAACTCAATAACGCCAGGGTCAATTTTGTCAATTCTTTTTTTTAAATGTTCGTTGAAGTTCAAGGATGGTTTTTCCAGATGTTAATTTGAAATTACACTCCAGTTTATACCTTATTATCTATTTCAAGGTTTCCTCTATGATTAGTATTATGTTCTGGTACATGAATTATGTCCTTTATACTAATCCAGTGTATTTTATCATCGGTGGGATTAGTAGACCTGTGTTCTTCACTGAGAATACCTGCAACAGCAATGAAAAATTCTTATCCTAAAAAGAATCCTAGAAAGAAAATCTATTCGTGTTTCCAATCGGATATTTTCGACTTTAAAAAAAGGCACAGATCGCAGTTTTATGATATCACAAATCCTTTATGCAAAAAAGACTTTTACAGCATTTCTTGAATCGTCAAACATAGGTTTTTATTTGAATTTTTTTCTTCCCAATGCACAAAGAATAATGTTATCAGTCGGGTATCCATTTATGACCATCATCATAACAAAATAAGGTGAGATTATTACCAGCTTCAGCTGTAACAGCCAGAATGAGGACTAATAGAAACAATATTGTAGTTATTTTCTTCATCTTGAGTTCTTTAATTGCATTGCCTGATATGCTATTTATACTATCCATAGAATTTTTCATGGTGAATGAAGGTAATTAACAATAAAAAAAATATTTAAAAAGAATGCGCATTATTTTCATAAGTATACTTAAAGAGAAAATATTGCTTATTTTTTCGCGTAGAAAAGTGATTTTGGGTATAATTTTGAACCGACTTCAAAAAAGGAGGAGGTTCTCAATTCGTCTGTATGTTATTTTTTATGTTTGTTTCCTCATAACTTTCGTGTGGGTGAACCAATCTTGATGAGTCTTATTTATATGATGGTGGTGCCTTTCGTAGCGTCCCATTGTTTTCTTCCAATTCTGATGATGGTATCCATGAGAAAACAGTCGTAGTCTCACGTAATGACGTCCACACGGCCCGATCTTGCACCGCCTGGCTCCAGCGGCTACCGACGACCCTCTTTATATCATCGGTCCACCTTGTGGGGGGTCTGCTTACACTGCGCCGTCCGGTGCGGGGTCGCCTCTCCAGCACCTTTAGCCCCAACGTCCATCGGTCCTTCGGACTATGTGCCCCACCCATTGCCACTTCAGGTCGCGATTCGTAGGACTATGTCGGTGACTTTAGTTCTACTACGGATTTCTACATTTCTGATTCGATCACGTAAAGAAACTCCGAGCATAGCCCTCTCCATCGCACGCTGAGTGACTCTGAGCTTCCAGAAAACAGTATAAATCTTAGATTAGCATTAAGCATGTGCACGACAAATGGACGAATAGTTCAAGACCACGACAACCGATTTGGACACTTCGTTTTTTATTGAACAGGATATACTTCAAGCGTTGTTTAAAGATAGTTTGGTTTTGTTCATGGGATCCCTCACAAAGTAACGGAACTCTTCAATTCTTAGGAGCAAATTGACGATACTCGACAGAATCTTTTATAAGCTATCCGGATATTTGAGTCACCTACCGTAACGTAGTTATAGACAAAGAAGTGTCGTAGTTAAAGATGATGATCAATGGAACTTCTCAACGGGTTACTGGGTGCGATTTGTGTCAGAATATTTAACGATCTGTAGTCAAATTGCAATGAGCTTACGTTTTATGCTGCATTGCAATAATTACCTAACGTGTGTTACATGTGCAATGGTGGTAGCCGAGTGGAGGGGGAGGACTTTTGCAGTGTTTCACTGCAAAGAGCTTGTTGTCCTTTCTCGGGCTCTAAACTCTCTGTGTGCCAAGTGTCATTCAAATCGGTTTAGTAGTTTAGGTGTGAAAACGCGACTAATAGAGTTACGTTGGCATTTGTAATATTAGTAAGTTATTTCCATTATTGGTATTTTATATGCTTAAAATTATATTAAAGCATTTATATATTTTTAGCACTGTTCTGACTTTTAATTTATTAAAGAAGCATCCACTGTTACAAAGGTTGTCTGGAAGAGTTTACTTGTAACAATAAGACCACCTTTGCACGCTCTTATTTATACTTTTATAATCTTAGTTTTGTATTTCCTGTATGTGTTTGTATGCAATAAAGTGTTTATATCTATCTATCTAACTTTAGGTAGATTCAAGAGTGGCTTAGGTTAAAAAATTCATCTTATAAATAACAGATTTACCCATATTTCCATAAGATATGGCATAAGATGAGTAATATGACCTGGATCAGCTAGTGTTTACAATAGATAAATATAATTCTTTCCTTATGAATGTTTGTATCTTAAAACATATGTATATTGTCTTGTAATATAAGAATTTTGTTAGTGTTTAGGATTCAGTTACAGTTTCGATTGAAAATTCGACAAATTACGGCTTTCCCCATATTTCCTCTGAATCACGAACTACGTGTCTAATCTCTAACTGCCAGAAATAGCTAGTTATATATATAATAACAGACATATACTACTCTTTGTATAATCTACAAATAATCGCAGATGAATAAATTACTTTATTTCGAAGATAGAAATTTCCATTTCAAAATAAACCACATTTGCTAAAAATTATACCATTGTTATTTATATAGTGCACCGTTAAATTGATTAGAAATTGCTGTATGTACGAATACAATAGCTGAAGTCAAAATGCGCAAATATGTCGATTTCACGAATAATCATTGCCTAGTCATTGGTCTAGTGGTTAGCACGTTCGACTACAGATATGAGGTCTTGGGTTCGAGTCCCGGGTCGGGTCAATTCGGAATCGATATTGAGTTTTCTATTAAGACTTTCTCAAAATTTTCCCGAAGTTGGGAATAATTTGGCGGTGTAATCCACCCCCGTGCCTCGGAAAGCATGTTAAGCCGTCGGTCCTGCGCCTGATCTCTTTCCGATCGTGTCGGGTACTATCACATTGGACTATGAGAGTGAAGGAATAGAAAGTACACTTGTGTATTATGCCTGCCAATCCGCAGTGGAGCAGCGTGGTGTGTCTATGCTCTAAAAACCCTCTCTCATATGAGTGAGGAGGCCTGTGCCCAGCAGTCGAACGTTAATGGGCTACTACTTACCATTTTACCTTAATAATCATTAAATTATTAAAAGTGTCGCAAATTAATACAAATAATTTATTGAAATCTCAAATGACGAATTGTAAATAAAAATACCACGTGCTTTTTGTCAATATTAGAAATCATTAATTAAATTTTGTTTTTGAATTTGAAATTTAGAAAAGAAAAGAGAATATACGAATTATTTTCATTTTATATCTTATGAAAAATAGTATATTAAATGATTAAATGACGAATGGCAAATAAAAATGCCACATGTTATTTGTTAATATTAAAACTACCCAACATTTAAACGAATTAGCATAAAAACACTGCACATTTTCGTGACGCTAATCACGCGTTACATCCGTAAAAAAAGTTTCAGTATAAAAATGGTAGGCCTTTAGGTTTTTAGAGCACAGACCCACCACGTTGCTTCACTAATGATTTTTAAGCTACAAATACTCCAGAATTACTCGCGGGATATGAGGATTCCTCACCGTGTTTTCCTTCACTCCTAGAAAGAAATAATTGAGCACCCAATTTTCTTTTTATAGAAAGAAACTTAGTGATGCCCAGTTTGATCCCAGGATTCGAAACCGCGACCGCTTAGTACAAAAAATTTTGGTCTCCCACCTTTTTAGGTTTTCCCCCCATATATAGGTCACTATAATATTAAAATATTTAGTGCTAAATGATTTCTATACCTGATAGATAAGGTATTTTAATGGAATTCCGCTTGAAAACGGCACAAAGGCTTACCATTGCCTGAATATATTTGAGAATTATATAGTGTCGTGGAAACCTGAGACCAATTCTAGCGCAATTCATAAAATGTAAAATTTTAAAATTCAAAAACGAAATTTAATTAATACTTTTTAATATTGACAAAGAACACGTGGTATTTTTATTTACAATTCGTCATTTGAGATTTCAATAAACTATTTGTACTAATTTTCGACACTTAATATTTTTATGACAATTAAATTCCTTACATATCTTCTATCTCCGTTTTTCCCTCCAACTAAGACTCGGAAATCTAAAGTAGATTTGTATAAATATAAACAATACTTAAAAATTAATTTGCCATAGAAGTTTCACTTCTGACATGTGTACTTTGTACGCACGCACTTTTGTATTTGACATTGAGATATAATCAACACGAAATTTATTTAAGACAAAAGTGAAAACTTAATCGATGGTAAGTTATTAAATACAAAATACAACAATTGGTTTTACTCCTTGATCTATATATATATAAATTCATTGCTCTTCGATAGTTTCACTAAAACTCTAAAACTATTTGACCAATTTTGAACTTTAATCATTTGTAGACGTCCAGGGAGTGTTTAAAAGGTGAGTAAATATGAAAACAAATACAAGTACAAATATAATCGCTTCAACCGATGGACGTCCACTGCTGGACATAGGTCTCACGTAATGACCTCCACAAGACCCTATCTTGCGCCGCCTGGCTCCAGGGACTACCGGCGACCCTCTTTATGTCATCCATCTTGTGGGGAGTCTGCCTGCACTGCGCCGTCCGGTGCGGGGTCGCTACACCAGCACCTTCGACCCCCAACGTCCATCGATCCTTGGGACTATGTGGCCCGCCCATTGCCACTTCAGGTTCGCGATTCGTAGGACTACGTCGATAACGTTGGTTCTACTACGGATCTCTTCATTTCTGATTCGATCGCATAGAGAAACTCCGAGCATAGCCCTCTCCATCGCACGCTAAGTGACTCTGAGCTTCCGCATGATGCCCATAGTCAGCAACCAGGTCTCAAAACCGTAGGTCATCACTGGCAACACGCACTGTTCGAAGACTTTGGTCTTCAGGCACTGAGGGAAATCGGACGAAAATAATACATTAACGTAATAGGTAATAATATCGTATTTATATGTGTCTAGTATAGTCCCTATAACGTTTGATTTAGTTTAGACAAGACTTTAACAACAGCTATAGGATAAGCTTAATCCGAAACAATTCAAAGATTTTTTATTAACGATTGGTATATGATTCTGGACGATCAGATATAACGAGAAGTGAAGCTTCCGCAATTTAATACGTCAGCTTATCTAAACGTTACTTCACTAATATAAAGAAATTAAACTTTATTGAAAAAAGAAAGCTAATGAAAGAAGAAGGAGTTCCACAGAGACAATGTGTTCTTACTTGTAAGAAAACTTAAACAATACCTATTTAAATATATGTAAGTACTGTGTACAGGACCATAATTTTAACTTAGAACAATGTGTCTATACTTCACACCAGCACAACCGATGTAAGATATTATTTATTGTGATAAATCACGCATTCACTTTCACGAAAATCACTTATTAGTTTTCTTAAAACATCGCTCCTTTACGTGAATACAGATACATTTCCAAAAAGTTAATTTCAATGGACAGCCATTATATAAAACTTTATAAATAAAATAAAACGATGAAATGAAAGACTGAAATATTTTTTAAGCATCATAAAGGACTACACTTGGCTTGGTTATGGCCTAGCCAAAAGATTTGTACAATTTCTCATTATAAGAAAAATACGAGCCAAATTGTTTTTAAAAGCTTGAAGAAACCTGCACATCCTGAGAACAACTCAGGGTGTATATATCAGTGTGAAAGCAGCAGTTGAAAGTTAGCAGGCTGTCACGAACCTTGACATATGTTTCTTTTTATTTATTTCCACCCCAATTTCTATCTTATGACTCTATTTACCAAATGAGGTTAGATAACATGAACCATGCTGTCTAGATTGTTTAAATAAATTCGTACATTTAATGTTTAGTTAATTAATTAAAGATTTAATAATGTAGTTACAACTAACATTGTCCGTATGTGTATATTATGTCATAGCCATAAAAGGATATAAATACGGGCGCACACTAGAATGTTCTTTCTTCAGCCATTTAAAAATAAAACAGTGTGACAGAAATGCAAAATTATGTTCCGAAACATTTTAAAACTTTAAATTATTAAAATATTACAATTCTTTAATAAAAGTGCTATTGATGTTGTGACTTTGTTTTCCCATGTTTATTATGACTTTATCTTACGGTAAAAGTAAACGGGATTACCTTTTTTACAGATATTAATAGTACGACATCGCCCTAGTGGCTAGGCGGCGTGGATTCACGTTAAGAAAAGATGCGGGAACCCTGGGCAGTCACCAAAAATCTCTTTATAAAAAGGTGACGCCTCTGGTAACGGTTTTACGGTAAGTTTTCCGGTAACATGTGATCAAATCTGAATATCCTGGGATATTCTGTCAACCTGCAGCATCGAGAGTCTATCCTCAAAAAATCCTCTCATCAAAAAGTGAGCAGGCCTGTGCCCATGACTGGGCTTTTACTTATCTTTATTCATATTTTTGAACTTATATTTCTCTCCATAATATCTATCAATCAACTTTGTCTAAGCTAGTAAGTTTTAACTGTAAAACTTTTGTCACATCAGCAGATGGTTTTAAGCTATTGTGAAAGACAGCTGAAATTATAGACTTAAAATAAACTTGTCTTTTGACTAATGATGTAAAATGGATAAGTATGTAGGTAAGATAGAGATATAGAGTACGGTAGAGATAGAGAGGAAGATAGATGACGTCACAAGGAATACCAGCAAAGACGTACCGCCAAAGAGATTTGTGTTCCGGTACGATGCTTTGTAGAAACCGTAAGGGGTATATCGCCTCTCACCAGATAAGCACGCTTCCATCTTAGACTGTATCATCACTTTCAGATCACAGTCAAGCGCTAATCTGTCAGCAATAAATAAATTATAAAGTGCCATATATTAAAGTAAAGAGCAGTTCAGGTTTAATTTATAATAACATTGTAACGTTATAAATCGCTATAAATAAATAATATTTTAATGCCAAGTATTTAGTGTGCGCTTGGCTTTATTAATAAGCAAGATCCTTTTATATCGCAACTGTCGCTTTCTAAAAACATACCGCTACTTATTTCAACTGCAAGTTTTAAACCAGTTCTTGATTTAAATACATTAAATGTATGCAACTTGTTATGACATGTTTCGGGAACTATTTCCTTATTGATAACGCCTTAAATGAACATTGAAATATGCACATACTAGCTGTTCCCCAAGGTGTCACTCGCGTAGTACCTGTAAGAATATGCTGAAATCTTATTGACCATCTATAACGCGAAAGTAATATGTTTTCCGAATAAAGTCAATGATTGACTCATCATTGACTTAATTCGGCGAGTGATTGTTATTTGCCTATAAAACCCGATTCTGCGAGAAATTAGAAAACCCTTTCTTACTGAAAGTCTACATCATGAAAGGAAAATGCATACCAAAATTCAAGTCAATTGGGTTACTAGTTTTGGAGATTTTGTCATGAACCAGTGAGCGATCCTTTTCCATTATTATATACATAGCTGTCCTTCGTGGAGTCACACACGTAGTATCCGATCCCGGGGAACATGGGAAAAGCCGTTTTTAATGAGCGTCTACTTTGCGGCAGGAATAATTATGACAAATTTCGAGTTTAATCGATTAATAGATTTGGATGTATCATTATCGGTGTGAGTGGGTTTTTGAAGTGAAACTTCGTTTAGCGCTTCAGGTTAACATTTTTACTGATGAAACGCGTGGTTAGAGTCACGAAATTGTGCAGTATTTTTTATGCGTTTGAAGGTTACATAGTTGTAATATTTAGAAATAATATATGGCATTTCAATTTGCCATTAATATACTATTTCTCATAAAATATAACTTTAAATATTTCATAAATTCTCTTTTCTATATTTTAAATTCAAAAATAAAAATTTAATTGATAGTTTGTAATATTTACTAAAAACACGTGGCATTTTTATTTACAATTCGTCATTTGCGATTTCATAAAATTATTTGTATTCATTTTCGACAATTTTAATATTTTAGTGACAATTAAATTCATTAAATCCCTAACATATCTTTTCTTTTCCCTCCCTCTAAGTGTCGGAAATCTAAGGTATTTGACAACTTAAAAATTTGTTTGCCAAAGAAGTTTCACTTCAGACATGTGTACTTATAATTTAATAGAATGTTACAACAAACAAGTCAAACTGCAAACATAGATAGAAACAATGTTTGTTTATTGAATGTATATACAAAAACACCCCGATTCGTGAGGAAATGAAATTTTATATGAAAATCAACAAACACCAGCTTTAAAGGATTACAGTTTGAAAGAGATTTTAATCTTAAACTTATTAAGCCTTAAATTTTGCTACCAGCCTCGGTCTAAGAGAGATAGAACGAGAGAACAATGGGTGTACAAAATTCCCACTAAGCCGCGAGTTACCAGCTTATCGGGATAACGTTTGTTATTAAAGATGAAAATATGCCAAGTAACTGTATTTATGCTATTGATGAAATCTATTTAAATATACAATTTGGTTGCACCGTTTTTAACTCACAAACGGTTGAACAGACTTTAATGAACACTAAATTGTTAATTTCGTCTCCGCCTTGTATAGCACAGGAATAAAACATGTGAAAATGATATTGAAAGTAAATGAAGGAAATATGGTAAATGGTGTTCTGCATGAATAGCCAGATGGTCTCTCAAAGGGCCAGAATAGATGTGCATGGAGGAGTGTTGGTGCCAACACTTATGCATGGTAGTGAAAGGTGGATATGGCAGAAAAGTTAAAATAAAAGCAGTAGAGATGACAGCGTTGAGAAGTATGAGTGGATTAAAACTGAGTTACAAAGTAAGAAATAATGTGATAGGAGAATGTTGTGGTATAAAAGAAGATGTAGTGACTAAAATTGAGAAAGTTATGCTGAGATGGTTTAGGCACGTAGAGAGCATAAATGAAAGGAGATTGACAAAAAGGATTTATGAGTCAAGATTGAATGAGAAAGTTGTAAGGAGAAGGACAAGGCAAACGTTTCTGGACTAAATCCAGGACATTTTAAATAAGGGCCAGGTCAAGAGTACTCTAAACTGACGAACTTGTATGAAAGGTGTGATAAGAATGAAAAAAGCGAAGGAGATATGCAAGGATCGTTACATGTGGAAGGACGTGGTCTCTGCCCACCCCTATGAGAATGCGGCGTGATACAATGTATGTATCTTGAATAGCAGAATAACGATTAATATCAGTGAAAAAATAATCTAGAAAGTGTTAGAACACGTAATAAATACTCAAATCGAAATAAATGGGTCAGTATCGGATATGTATTTACAATATAATAGAAATAGGACCTCCCAGGGACTCCTCTCAAAATCTTTAAACTTTTCGCCCAATCCACTTGAAATTAACATGCGTACCTTTCACGACGTACAATATTTTCACGAGATTCTGTGACCCTTCCGGGAACACCTGGTATATATATAAAATTCAAAAACTTCCTTAAAAGAGTAACAATATGGTTTATATTGTGAAGATGGTTTAAGACCACGAAAAAAATCCATAAAGCACCTGCGATCTATTGAAAATGTCTACTTTTACTTACTTTTTCCATTGAAACTTTTGCTAATTTTGAGTTAATTAATACCTAAAACGATTTCTTTTTCTGACGTAGTAGCACACGCCAGGTTAGTTTGTAATGATAATTGTTGTAAAATTAGACTTTTTGCCTGCTTTCGTAAAGTAATCTTGTGACTTTATGATGATGAATAATAAAACTAACCATTACACTAAAGCTAGGTAGATAACTGAAATATTTACAAATTTAACTGCTCTCTGATTTACTATTTGCTATCAGTCTTAGAGGTCTTGTATGAAACAGTGATATGTACAAACCATGACTCGTAAAAAACGAGTATATTTAATAGTGTACATGGAAAAGTAAGGTAAGCAGCAGCCCATTACGTCCGAGGGTGTACAAGTCTGCTCGCTCATAGAATATGAGATTGTTAAAGCATAGACCCACCAAGCTGCTACGCACTGACCCCATACTTCACGATATTTTCATTCATTTTACGTGATATATTGATGGATATTAAACAAGAATTATATGTAAGTGATACCTGCTCAGGATTCGAAACAGTGACTGTTAAAAAAATCTATGCATTTACACATCAGTCAAGGCTTCCGTCGCGACATACTGCATAATTTGAAATATAATTTTCACTGTACTTTCGTTAAACGCCGTTGAGCAGATCCATTGATCTTCATATTTAACTACGACTAGCACTTGACCATACCGAATTTACGGGAGGCAACTCAAATATCTGGATCCTATAGAAGATTCTGCCAGGTGTCGTTTATTTGCTCCTAAGAACTGAAGAGTTCCGTCACTTTGTCATGGATTCCATCATAAGAACCTAACCAAACTATCACAAAACAACCCTTGAAGTATGTCCTTTCCAATAAAAAGAGAATCATCAACATCGATTGGCGTGATCTTGAGTTATTCGTCCATTTGTCGCGCACACGCTTAATGCAAATTTAACACTTATCCGGTTTTTTCATGGATGCCATTATCAGAACTGGATTTAAAAAATATGGAACCCTATGACTAGTACCACCTTTCATTTTAAAAAAATCATTAAGATCGTTCCACCCCATCGGGAAATATGAGGTAACAAACAAAAAAAATATACAAAGGAATTGATAATCTCCTCCTTTTTTTTAAAGTCGGTTAAAAAGAAAAGACAGCAAGAAGTTTCGGAATAAAAAAATATCTTCCACGCTGATATATAGATAATGTGCCTACGCTCTTATAAATTTCCGAATGTATATGTTAAATGTAAGGAAGACAAAGTAAAAAGTAAGTAAGTAGCAGACCAATAACGCCCCATTGCTAGGCATGGGCCTCCTCACTTATAGGAGAGAGGGTTTTTAAAGCATAGACCCACCACGCTGCTCCACTGCGGATTGGCAGGCTATATTAAAATGTATTATATATAAATAATAAAGAAAAGGCCTTTTATTTCCTGTCTTTAATAACTTATTATTACTAATTTATACAAAGAATATAAAATTTTTATAATAGCTATAAAACATGATGCCTAAAAACATATAATTTACACAAAAGGTATTACAGTAATAAGTAATAATCTTTGAAACACTGTCGTCTAGAATTAGGGATTTATACATGACTATTTTTATCTAGGGGTTGTTGATATACGATATATTACTCTTAGGGACAATCAATCTTTTTCTCATCAGCTCTTTTTCTTAGGATATTTGGTACATTTCTTCATGCAGACCATGCAAATCCAAGTGGGTTCTTTCGTCGTAGTTTTCATCGTGGTTGGTGCCGGAGTGGTCGTGGTGGTGGATTTTGGAGGCTTACAAAAGTAATAAGGATCAAAATGGTATGGTATAAATTCATGTACGTCAGGTTCTTCATCGTGGTATGGAATGAAAGGTGAATCATCATCTATATAGATAAGAGACGATGCATCTGAAATACATAGAAAATCCTTTTAATGATGTTATGAATATATTTTTAACAGTTGACATGTTAGGTCTTCTATGGAAGCTCTCTAACCTGGTAAAAAGTAATTTACCTCTTATGGTTTCTACACAACATCGTAACCGATCGCAATTTCTTTGAATAGTGACACGTCTTTGCTTCACACCTTTCAGACTCAGAATAATTAGAAAATGGAATTTCATAACGTGCTCTAGGCGCTCTGGGGATGGTTATATGCACGCTGGATTAAGTATAAACTTCCATCCGGAAGTATGGAACTAGCTGGTTGTAAAAGGATACCCATTAAAACCCATATCTCGAGAGCAATTCCAAGATATGTATGGTCTGACAACCCACAGTGCAGCAGCCTGGTGGGTATATGCTCTTAAACGATCTCTGTTACTTATAAGGGAGGAGGCTTGTGCCCTGCAGTTAGACGTTAATAGGCATTTTTATTTGCGCTGGGAAATGCTTATACGCACCGCGAAAGACTTTTTCAAATCGGGTGTGTGCGGATTACAGAATACCCACTAAAACCCAGTGGATACACTAAACCCCTCCTCATCCAAGAGTGAAATCACTAGAGCTTCCCTAGCTGTATTCCACTCTAGTTACCTGGATAACACCGACTATGTGGACCTACAACTCAATAGGATGAAGCATGAAGCGCTTCTGGCACCAAGCCTTCTTCGACGACGAGGGAGGGCTTTAGCCTCTTGCTCCGTTCGCCTCTCATTTGGCTCCTTCAGTGAGATGAGGCTCTCGCAAAGGAGGCAACCCCCCTCTACCCAACTTTACTGGCGAGCATTATCCCAATTATGCTCTCCAGTGAAAGATCTAACCAGTGACAAGATATGCCGCTGGGGTGCTAGCGCTGAACACACCGCCAGGTTGTGGTGCGCCGTATCTACGGGAACCATACTTATACCAGGCGGGCGTTTCCTCACGGCCAACAACCTGGTGCAAGTACTTACCGAAGCAACCATGGCCAGTAAGCACCTGCACCAGACGGTAGGACAGAAAGCTGTACCCCCTGGTGAGCCAATCGTCCAGGTGAGGACGGATCGCCTCCACCGTAATTTTACCCGTAGATGGAGACCCAAGATTTTCCGTTCATGTTTCGATCAGAGCTCTGTCGGCGAGAGCCCTGGTCCCTTAGACCTGGTCGTTGTTTGACACAGCGCCTCTGAAAGCCCTTATAGCTACTCTGCATTGCAAGGATTTCCGCCCGAAGCTCCCAAGAGTAGTTCCCCGCCAGGAGTGTCGCCACGGGACATTAAAAGGCTGCTTCTCTATTAATATTGTATTTTTTGGTGATGATGATGATGACCTCACATGATGGGATGTGATAATACAGTGTAATATGGTAGCGCGTTATCTTGGAAATAGAATGTATTAATATGAATATATATGCGTAATAAATGATATAAAAGTGGTAAGTAGCAATGTATTAACGTTCCACTGCTGGGCCCAGGCCCATTCACTCATAGGACTGGGTTGGCAGACTATAAAGATATAAACTCGTAATTTAGAATTACACATTACATTACATCACATAACATCACGCGTCATTCCCATAGGGGTAGACAGAGACAACATCCTTCCACTTGCCACGATCCTTGCTTCTTTCATTCTCATTAAACCTTTCATACAAGTTCGTCGGTTAAGAGTACTCTTGACCTGGCCCTTATTTAAAATGTCCTGGATTTGGTCCAGGAACGTTCGCCTTGGTCTTCCCCTTCCAACTTTCGCATTCACTCTTGACTTATAAATCCTTTTTGTCAGTCTCCCTTCACTCATTCTCTCTACATGCCCAAACCATCTAAGCATACCTTTCTCAATTTTAGTCACTACGTCTTCTTTTATACCACAACGTTCTCTTATCACACTATTTCTTACTCTGTCACTCAGTTTTAATCCACTCATGCTTCTCAACGCTCTCATCTCTACCGCATTTATTTTACTTTTGTGATTCTTCTGCCATACCCAACTTTCACTACCATACATAAGTGTTGGCACCAACACTCCAGCATGCACTGCCAGTCTAGCCCTTTGAGACACCATCTGGCTATTCATAAAAGCATGCAGAGCACCATTTACCATATTCCCTGCATTCACTCTCCTTTCGATATCACTTTCACATGTTCCATCTTTTGTAAATTTAGATCCCAAGTATACAAATTCTTTCACCTCTTCCACTTGTTCCCCATCTATCAAAATATTGCCATTCATCATAGATTCATCTCGTTCAAAAAGCATAACTTTCGTTTTGTTTACATTCACTTTCATTCCTTTCCCTTTCAAAGCTTCATTCATAATATTTAGCATCTCCTGTAGCTCATTAGCGAATAAGGCAGGTATTACTTGATCATCAACGTAGAGTAAACATTTGATGAGTAATTCATTCATTCTTAACCCATACATACTTTCTTTTAAATCTGCCAAACATTTATCCATGAATAGGTTGAACAGCCATGGTGACGCTACACATCCCTGTCGAACACCTCTTTCGACAGGAAACCACTCCGTGTACGCCCCGTATATTCTGACACAAGCACTAGAATCCTCATAGAGAGACTTCAATGCATGAATCAGATTACCGCTTACCCCATACGTAGATAACGTTGACCACAGCTCATTCCTCACCACTCATTTAGAATTAGCATAAGTAAGTAAATTAAGTAGCAGCCCATTAACGTTCCTGCTGGGCACAGGCCTCCTCACTCATAGGAGAGAGTGTTTTTAGAGCATAGACCCAACACGCTGCTCCAGTGGCAGGCATAGTGCACAAGAGCACTCTCTATTCCTTCACTCTATAGTCCGAGGTGACGGGAATCCGACACGACCGGAGAGAGATCAGGCGCAGGACCGACGGCTTAACGTGCTGTCCGAGGCACGGGGGTGGAGCGCACCGCCAACTTCCCAATATTGAGAAAATCTTAATAGAAAACTCAATATTGATTTTGAATTGGCACGACCCGGGACTCGAACCCAGGACCTCATATCTGAAGTCGAACATGCTAACCACTAAACCAATGAGTTAGAATTAGCATATTCTGTGTAAATTTAACAGAAAGTGATTACAAAAGTGGAGGTACCAAAGCAGAAAATAGGACACAAGGGTTGTATAATAGTGCAATAGCGAGGGTCTACAGGTTTAGTGGGACAGTAAAATTTTACGAGTGTGAAGTCCACACGTGCTTAACTCTTAACTGTAATGATTGTTGCTAGGGTGGCAACTAAAGTCACACAAAGTAACGTATAAAGGATTTTAAATACGATCCTGCGTGATCCTAAGAATGACACGGGAATCGTGATCGGATTTAGTTTACTTCCTTTTGTATATTTCTGTCAAAACAAAAAGTTCGTTGCAATGGCCTTAAAATGAATTTGTATACTCAAATTAATTTTTATTACCTGCAAATAGCAGATAGCGGTCTCATGGGCGTTATATTTTCTTATTTCTTTATTGAATAAATTACAAAAAATGTAGTTTTTATACGAAGGCGGTATACTCGTATAATATTTAATATTTCAAATGAAGTCTAAAACAAAACGTATAAAATAACTTCAAATTTAATTCTAGTATAGTTATTTTCTAGTTCTAGTATAGTTTAATTCTAGTATAGTTTCTCTACGCGATCAAATCAGAAATGAGGAGATCCGTAGCAGAACCAAAGTCACCGACATAGCCCTACGAATCGCGAACCTGAAGTGGCAATGGGCGGGGCACATAGTCCGACGAACCGATGGACGTTGGGGTCGGAAAGTGCTGGAATGGCGACCCCGCACTGGACGACGCAGTGTAGGAAGACCCCCCACAAGGTGGACCGACGATATAAGGAGGATCGCCGGTAGCCGCTGGAGCCAGGCGGCACAAGATCGGGTCTTGTGGGTATCATTTCGTGAGACCTATGTCCAGCAGTGGACGTCCATCGGTTGAAGCGACGACGACGATAGTTATTTTTGGATACGAAGCTTATTTTGGCATGGTGTGCCTTATTCTAGCATATAGTATTAGTGACCAACGTTTTTCGCCTTTCGATCAATTTCAAGTCGAATAAACCCTTGAGATTTTTATGAGGCCGTGAAGTGTGGAAGAAGTGAAACTTCTTTGGCAAACTAATTTTTAAGTCTTGTTGATATTTATACAAATCTAAAACTTTAGATTTCCGAGACTTAGATGGAGGGGAAAAAAGGAGATGGAAGATATGTAAGAAATTTAATTGTCATTACATTATTAAAAATGTCGAAAATTAATACAAATAATTTATTGAAATCTCAAATAACGAATTGTAAATAAAGATGGCAATAGTTTTTTGATGACAATATTAGAATTTACTATTTAAATTATGTTTACGAATATAATAAATTCCACTTGTTATTTATAAATATTAAAACTACCTAACATTCAAACGAATCAGCATAAAAAACGCTGCACATCTTTGTGAAGCTAATCAAGAGTTTCATTTGTAAAAAAATTACCCTCATGCGCCTATGATTAGTTATAGTTTAATTTCAAAACCCGAAAACTGAATTTAAAGTTGATAAGGTCGACAATTCGTTACAAATGATTATAAACTGAGTTGAAATCATTGATTTAAAAGAGGTTTCTGCAATATAAAACGATATTTCAGGATATCTTATTTTGTTAAACAGGGAAAAGGATGTCTGTGTTTACCAACATGTACTATGGATTTACTTTTACGACCTTTTTTATCGGACTAACATGGGAAATCACTACGGGTGCCCTTGTTTATACGTCTCCGTAAGTCTTTGCCCTTACATTGTGATAAATTTAATTTTATAGCACCAGGCACAGAGGCCATTCCAAGAGAGGTACATAAAATCGTATTCTAACAATTTATTGTGTAAATTAAAGATATATTAACACAAATAAAGCCTACTGGACTTTATTAGTGTTTTAACAATCAATGCATTTCAAAGCATCAAAAAGTCCTTACAATAATCTAATATATAAAATTCTCGTGTAACAATTTTCGTTTCCATATTCCTCCAAAACGCCTTGACCGATTCTTATAAATTTTTTTATGCATACTACTATCTATTTTTCAAACCTATATATGTTAAGGATGATCCAACCCAAAATTTGATTTTTTATTTTTTTGACAAACTTTTTGTGATAAAGCAAGTAAAGTAAGTAAGTAGCAGCCCATTAACGTCCCACTGCTGGGCACAGGCCTCCTCACTCCGAGGAGCGAGGGTTTTTAGAGCATAGACCCACCACGCTGCTCCACTGCGGATTGGCAGGCATAGTACACAAGTGCACTCTCTATTCCTTCACTCTCATAGTCCGATGTGACGGGAATCCGACACGACCGGAGAGAGATCAGGCGCAGGACCGACGGCTTAACGTGCTGTCCGAGGCACGGGGGTGGATCACACCGCCAACTTCCCAACTTCGGGTAAATATTGAGAAAATCGTAATAGAAAACTCAATATTGATTTTTGAATAAGCCCGGCCCGGAACTCAAACCCAGGACCTCATGTCTGTAGTCGAACATGTTAACCACTAGACCAATGAGGCAGTTTTTTTGTGATAAAGCACACAAAAAAACATACAACCCTAAATTTTCACCTTTCTATCACCAACCCCTATTTTTCAATAACTATAATAGTAATTATTTGGCAAAACAACGTTTGCTGGGTCAGCTAGTCTAATATATAAAATTCTCTTCAGTAAGTCTGAGAATCGGCTACTATCTAGTTTTCAAACCTATAAATGTTAAGGGTGATTCACCCCAAAATTTGATTTTTTTATTTTTGTGCCAAAAGTATTTGTTTTTTTTTCTTTTTGATACAGCTAAAAATACATACTATAAATTTTCACCTTTATATCACCAAACCCTATTTTTTAATAGCGATAATAGTAATTGTATGGCAAAACAAAGTTTGCTGTGTCAGCTAGTTTTAATATAAAAGTTTAATGATTTATCTATCATTACAGTAATAGTTCACTCCCTATATATATTTAGTTAAAATTTTAAACTGCTAGTGGGTGACACTCGACGTTTATATACGTTTTACATATTAAGTCTTATTTTGCAAAAATTTGTAGAGCGGCAACTATGGAAAGCTCATGTAAAAAAAAAAGGTTTATTTTTATTAAATGAGTTGGAGAGGTTTATGCGCCATAACAACTTAAAATAAATAAAAAAGTAAATAAATATATAAATTTGTACAATTACGAAAATGAGGAGGATAGCTTGTGCCCTTAGATTTATTTGCTATTTTTATTATATTTCATTTTGATAGTAATTATGAAATGTAATTCAATATTTATTGTTAATTTTAATTTAAGTCTTGTTTTTTATGTATTTGTTCTTTTTCTGTGTTTGTTTTGTGCTTGTACTTGTAAATTAACGTGAAAAAACTGCCTCATTAGTCTAAACTGCCTCATTGGTCTAGTGGTTAGCATATTCGACTACAAACATGAGGTCCTGGGTTCGAGTCCCGGGTCCGGCCAATTCAAAAATCAATATTGAGTTTTATATTAAGATTTTCTCAATATTTACTCGAAGTTGGGAAGTTGGCTGTGTGATCCACCTCCGTGCCTCGGAGAGCACATTAAGCCGTCGGTCCTGCGCCTGATCTCTCTCCATTCGTGTCGGATTCCCGTCACATCGGACTATGAGAGTGAAGGAATAGAGAGTGCACTTGTATACTATGCCTGCCAATCGGCAGTGGAGCAGCGTGGTGGTTCTATGCTCTAAAGATCCTCGCTCCTCGGAGTGAGGAGGCCTGTGCCCAGCAGTGGGACGTTAATGGGCTGCTACTTACTTAAAGTGAAAACTGGGATAAATGCCGTTTCCGAGATAAATGCCGTATATAAAAATAAATAATTCACTCAATATTTCAACAACTTACGATTTTCTTACGAAATAATGTAATATTCGACATTTCGTATGAACTTATTTATTCAGTAGACCAACACCTTAGTTCTTCAATTACTAGATGATTTGTTCTACTATTAGCTACTTTTTTCCTTGGTTTTGTTATTATTTACCTTCGTCATGTCTCCGTGGTGTGCAGTATAAAGGACAGACTTTTATGCAGAACAACACCGGCTCATCATCTGAAAAATTCATTTTACACAATTACTTTTAAACTTACATCTTTATTTACAAGACAAAAAGATGGTTTTCATTGTTTTTACAAGGGCATAAACTTTTCTTTTCCTAAGTTTGCATTGTATTTCACATTAAAAAGACTAGCTAATTTTATAAAGACGGACTATTATTTTTTATGCTTTTACGTAATAAAACACAGCAACAGATAATTATTTTAAAAATAACAATTTAAATATGAAGTTTTCAAAAATTCACATTTGATTAAAATTATGTGTACGTGAATAAAATGATTATATTTGGATCTGTTTTAATAAATACACGTATTAATAATATATTAAAAATTATTTTGATAAGTAGCCTTAACAAATTCTTAAAATTAGCTGGATTGGATTATTATAAGAAGGCAAGTTAACGAGTTCAGGAGTTTGACGTTACTGATAGAGAGTGATTAAAGAAAAAGGTGAGTAGCAACCCATTAACGTCCCATTGCTGGGCACAGGCCTAACAGTCTTAAGAGAGTCAGTTTTTAGATCAATGAACCACCACGCTGCGCTTTAGCAGGCATATTCGTCGTCGTCGCTTCAACCGATGGACGTCCACTGCTGGACATAGGTCTCACGTAATGACGTCCACAAGGCCCGATCTTGCGCCGCCTGGCTCCAGCGGCTACCGGCGACCCTCTTTATGTCATCGGTCCACCTTGTGGGGGGTCTGCCTACACTGCGCCGNTTTATTAGCAATTGCCTGTAGGATGCTGTTGCCACTACCACGCACGCGCTGTAGAAGAGAGGCTGCTCTTTTCCGCATGATTGCGTGAAAACCGTCAGTCCTCGCCGCCACAAACATGCCACTAGCACTACAGTCTCGTGATAGTCCCATCAACATCCTAAAGGCATTGTTATACTGCACTCTAAAAACATTTAGTGCCCTCTTAGAATATCTCATCCACAGACCACTCGTGTAGAAGGTTTGACAAAATGCTTTAAAAAGTGTCACTTTAACTTCTTCTGTACACCGAGTGAATCTGCGAGCGAGCATATTACTACGCGCGGCTAAGGCTCTGCGCTCCCTCTCAATATCCTCGTCGTCCCTGAGATTGCCAGTCAAAATATGACCTAAATATTTAAAATTATTTACTTTCTTAAGAGGTCTACCGTTTATAAACACAGAAGGTACATGACCTGGGCACTTCTTATATCATTGGTCCACCTTGTAGGGGGTCTGCCCACACTGCGCCGTCCGGTGCGAGGTCGCCGCTCCAGCACTATCGGCCACCAACGTACATCGGTCGTTCGGACTATGAGCCCCGTCCATTGCCACTTCAGGTTCGCGATTCGTAGGACTATGTCGGTAACTTTGATTCTACTAAGGATCTCTTCTTTTCTTATTCGATCACTTAGAGAAACTCCGAGCATAGCCCTCACCATCGCACGAGTGACTCTGAGCTACCGCATAACGCCCATAGTCAGCGACCACGTCTCAGAACCGTAGGTCATCACTGGCAAAATGCTTTGTTCGAAGCCTTAGGTCTTCAGGTACTGAGGAATATCGGACGAAAATATTTTACGCAGTTTCCTGAACGCTGTCCAACCGAGTTGGAGTCGGCGGTTGACCTACTTCTCGAAATTAGATCTACCTAACTGGACTGTATGTCCCAGGTATGTGTAATCGCCAACAATTTCGAGAGCTGAGTTCTCAACTATGACTGGGTGTGGCGGTACATGGATATTAGACATCATTTTCATCTTATTAATGTTAATTTTCAGGCCCACCTGTTGAGAAACTCTGCTGAGGTCATCGAGCATTATATTGAGATCTTCGAGAATCTCTGCCATAATGACTACGTCATCGGCAAACCGTAGATGAGTGATGTACTCGCCGATGTTGATGCTCAGTCCGTTCCATTACAAAAGTTTAAGCAGGCATATTAAGTTACATTAATTAATAGCTACTATTGAATAGATTCACAACATTTTCCACAGTATATAATTGAACTGAATCACATTTACATTTTAACTTAATTACTGAGACACTAATAATGGTTCATCTTACTAAGTTAAAATACTTCATCCAAATGTTGCCAAGAATAAAACAAAGACTCCAACTATCACAAGTAAAATTTTATACATTAAATATAATTCAACGCACGAAAGTAGCTTAGTAGAAAAATAAAGGGGGTTACAAAGAAATATAATACACGTTTTCTCGGGTCATTTTATTTACGCATAATACGAACACTTCAATTGGGAACATTTCTCAACCTGACGACGTCTGTGTATAAAACATGTCCTAGTTTATCTCCTACAGCAATATAACAGTCACATCCCCATCTGAATTCTTTTGGCTTATACGTGACGCGAATAGAGGTATTAGAAGTATATGCTATTGTCGTGTAAATGTATGAATAAAAAAAGATTTATTAAAAAATATATATCTTTTAATAAGTGTCCTAATTGAAGTGAAACTTCTTTAGGGTAAAATTTTTACGGATAAAACGCGTGATTAGCGTCACAGAGATGTGCAGCGTTTTATGCTATTTCCTTTGAAGGTTAGGTAGTTTTAATATTACAACTAACATGCAGTATTTTAATTTACAATTCGTCATTTGGGTTATCAATAAATTATTTGTATTAATTTTCGACACTTAATATTTTCATGACAATTGAATTCATTAAATTCCTAACCTATCTTCCTTTTTCCCTCCGTCTAAGTGACGGAAATCTAAAGTTTTAGATTTGTATAAATATAAACAAGACTTAAAAATTAGTTTGCCAAAGAAGTTTCACTTCTGACATGTGTGTTTTGTACGCACGCATTTTTAACTTTTTTTTAAATGAAACCATGGTACCATAGCTATTAGGGTTAAATACTAAAGAGGCTCTTTTTTTTAGATACCCAATAAACTTTACAATGTGAAAAGGTGCGTTAAAATATCTATTTTTATTCCCCTAAACTTTAAGGGTGATCTACACCTAATTTTTATTTGAAAGAAATATTTGTTTTTATTTTTTATGATACAGCATACAAAAATACATACTACCCAAAATTACAACACCTATTTTATAATAGCGATAATAGTAATTATACGGCAATATAGCTGGGTCAGTATAATTTGTGCTTGAGACTAAAAAGTAATAAAATTAATACATAGACCAGTGAAGTTTTCACTATCAATAACTACATAAAGAGCAGCTTATAGGAATATAAAACAAAAAAAATCTTACATACTAAAAAAATTATAAATTGGCTAAACTTCGACATCATAAAATCTATTATTGTATTGGCTACAAACTCTAAAGATGAAAGTGTTATTAGCAAAAGTCGTCCTGACATAGACTGGGCTAAACAAACATTTTCTTGAGTGGCGTGTAAGGAAATTTGGCCAACTGAATTTTATACAGCTCAATAGGTTTGCAGCGTCAACGCTATTATTAATTAGTTTAAACAGAAATAATTGATCTTTTAGTGTCCTACGATCAACGAGTGGGACAATAATATGCCAGATATTGCAGTGCGTCTGGCATGTTTGCTGACTCGGGAGTGCCCGATTTCTATGCTGTTATGAGGGCACGCATTGCCTCTTTTTGGGAGAGAATGAGGGCATCGCATAACAGCATTCTTAAAACGATTTGTGTAGGAATGCCTAGCCCTGTATTCACATATTGGCTGTCTGTTCATCTGACAAGCAACAGAATATGATGCCTAGGGACAACACTCAGCTAGTATATAAGACGTCTTTATATTTACAGTATTTTCACATTTGTTTAATTGATAGTCGTGATTTTGATTTTAATTTGATTTGATTTAATTTAATTGTATTTAATTTAGTTTAATTTCATTTATTTTCTGTATTATTATATTCTATTTGTCACTAACATAGTTATAAGTTATTTGTATTTTAACAATTTGGACCAAATGTTGCCTTGAATAAAAACTCATTATTATTTTTATTATTATAATAACAGACAAAGTATCAGCAGCTTTACATTTATATTTTAGATGTTTAATCAATTTGTGTTGTATCTTATCTATCACATCGATGTATATTTCATATTTTGGGTTCCAAATTATGGAACCATTTTCCAAAATTGGTCGCACCAATGAATTATGAATAATATTAAAGTGGAATCACATTTGATTGTAAAAGGACAGTAGCCAACTGTTTAAAGGAACTTAACTACAATGATACTGAAGCCTTATTAAATTGAAACACTTAATGCTGTGAGTATAGAATTAACTCACAGATAATCAGATACACACAAACGCACGCACACTCACTCAAACACACACACACACGCACACATATACACACGCACAGATAAGCTTGCAAATTTTTATTTATTAACTAGTAATGTTCAGTCTAAATCTTTTATTTTTATAACTCTATGACTGTGATAATTTGGGGAGGGATTATCTGACACTGGTGTATCAATACCTACTAGATAATCTCAACCTAGTATGTGTGAAGTAACAAATTGTTATGGAAATAAACTATTTTTATTTTTTTGTCATCTTTACAAACTCTCATAATGAATCCAAGCATGCGGTAAGCCTTAGCAGTTATATATTTCACGTGATAACTAAAAGACAGTTGATTATCAAGATATTTATATAAAAGTCTCGCTGTAACTCGTGTAAAGATGGATTGATTTGGCTAATTTTGGTTTTGAATTATTTGTGGAAGAAAAGGGTAGTTTTTAAAGGTGAGTAAATATGAAAAAAATGGTTGGAATATAATAAAAACAACAATTTCGCTTTCCCTTTAAAACTACTCCTACCTTTGAGGTGCATCCCGCCCGTTAAGAAATCAATTAAAATGAAAAGCCGTTCAGTAATGACATGTGACATGATGACACGACAGGTAAATTGCCTCTTACCAGATTAGCGCGATAGTATCTTAGCCTGTACAGTCAGTACTTTGTCAGGGTGGTTTACTTCACCAAAAACGACAATTTAATTTGATTTTTATATAAAAAACCAGAATGCTTCACATGATCCCATTTTTCCTAAATAAATAATGTTTCTTACGCCTCGTGTTACTTCACAACAGTGAGTTGCGGTGTCAAAAACCATTGTAAATAAGGGCCAACCCTTATCGCTTCCGGACGTCCGTGCCTCATATGTTACAGTGAAATCGAAAATCTCAGGTCCCTTCCGTTCCTCCATTTATCAAGACTTATTTTTATAAAACGAATTTTCTACTTCACATATTTCATATCGGCTCTTGAATTTTTTGGTTTAACATTTGAATACGTGTATATATATTCAGCTTATATTTTACGTACTTTTGAGAAAATATCTAAAAATAATCCTATCCTATGAGAATTTTTGGTATCTGATGAAGAGATTAGACCTTTGTGCAGGAGATGTTATATTGTGCAAACGGGGACTCGAAAACAAGTGCACGATCTCCTCATTCACTCTCATGGAATGGTAAATCTAACAAGAGCAGAAAGATCAGACACCGTACAGGCTTAAGATGCTATTCGAAGCATGGAAGTGGAGCAAACTTCTCAACTTCGGGAAAAAACTAAGAATTTTAAAACAGAAACTTCGATATCAATTTTGAGTTGGCCCGATCCGGGACTCGAATCTAGGACCTCAAGATGTTCACAATGCAACTGCACTAATGAGGAAGGTAAATCCGAGAACATATTTCAGAGGTTTCAAGTAGGTATCATAATTTTCCAAACAAATCATTTTGTTCCTTTATTAAAATGGATTGCAAAAAATAGAGTGAAGTGAGTATAGTAAAAACTTATTCAAAACTCTTTCATCAGGTCTGACCTTCAGAGCTTAGGCCGACCACGCAGCTTCAAACTAAGCATACATAATTATTCAGTGATTTTCTCAAGATGTTTTTCTACACAAAAATGGACAAACAAATATTAAGAAACAATAATTAGACACATAGAAAAATGGTGGAAAACATAAATAATTCTGGATCCACATTTGACCACTATCCCTTCAGATCTTTTTAACCTAATCTTGTTATTAATTTTTTTGTTACTAATAACACGAATAATTATACTTTTCCTCATATATTGAATTATTTCATTTAATTAATATTAATAAAAAAAATTGACAAGATATTTACCTCCAAGTAGAAAAAACGCCTTTGCAAGCATAACAAAATTTAACATTAAAATACCGACACTTGTAAACATTTTGGAAAATGTAATAAACAATATGAAATAAGTGATTTCCTTATCTCCTTTGACACAGACACCTTTCACTAGAAAATCGCAACAAGTTTTCTTGAACTCACACCGCGCACTTTATACACAGGTACTTTTAGTAAACTCTTATTACATGTGTTCATTGCGACTGAAATTGGACTCACGATTGCAAATCAAGTGTGTTCGTCTGTTAATTTTCTATTAACACAAAAGTAGATAATTAATTATGTCGACGCTAGAAAGTAAACACTTAGTAACCCGTAAAATATTTTAACAGAGCGAGGATTTTTTAACGCTGGGAAATCCTCGTGGATACGGCGGTGCTCCTACATCACTCGGAGACGGGGTCACGAGAACGCGACTGACAGACATTTAGATTAGTTTAGATTCCAACTCGGTCAATGACCAAAAACTTACTCCGTAAGTGTACGGTACCTCGCAGGTCCTCTCTTTGTTGTGTAAGAAACCCCGTATCCGTTACCCGAAGGTCACCACTAAGGAGAGAGACGGCGACCGTGGCCCTCTTGCCTCCTTCCCGGCCTTCTCCTAAGAGCGGTCGAAGTGGTATCGTCCACCCCCCTCAACCGTTTCGCCATCTCCTTCCGCGTCATGACATCCCCGCAGAAGGACAGCGCAGTACCATGCTCTCTCGCTGCTCACCATCATTCTAATAACGGTGGGGAGGGAGAGATTCGCACCGAAGAGCGTTGGGATTCTGAAACTAAAATCAATCTGTTCAGCAACAAAATATAAATAGTGTCCATAAATGACAACTCTTATCCATAAAGATGAAGTTGTTGTGACAAATTATTCTATTCTTTCGTGTTTGCATTCGATTTATCGACATGTATAACAAACCGACTGAAATAGAAATTGATAGAAACAGGAAGTGCTAATATATTGCCGGTTAAAATAGTTTAAGATTAGCCAACCCAGGCTTGTCCATAGTATACCCAAAAAGAGTTCAAGTAGGCTTTTAAATAGTCTAATACAATGAATTCTTCATATTATGTCCATTTTACAATTGTTTATAATTTTAAAGAACGATAAAATTGTAGGTTTTGTCTATTTAACTCTCTATTTCGTAATAAACAAATTGTCAGCTGGTAAGTAGTTTTAACTTCTTTTGCTACATATTATAAGTAAATAAAGATACCAATATTTTATATATTTTATATCTAAAATTTATAATATATTTCAAGTGAATAATAAAAAAAGTATTGTGAACGATATAAGAATGTAATGTTACGTATATTTCTCAAAACATACACTTAATTTCTCAAAAATAAATTTGATGGTTTTCAATGTTAGTTTTTATTAAAAATGATAGTAATGATATTTAATATTACATATGATTATATTAAATCAATAATAATTTCTTTCAAATGTAATCTCAATTTTATTAAAAGTCGCTGTAATTTTTTGTTTACATTCGTAAACGTAATTGCACCCGTGATAATAAAACAAGAAATATTACTCATAATTTATTCACTGACCGCAAGTTTTCTGTTTTATACTGAATTCAAGCAAAATATCTGGACTTTACATAATCCTATTAGAACGAGATAAACAGCAACATTGCATAATCCACTTTACTAGGATTTGAGAACAAAATTACGTTAAAAGAGACCAACTTTTATAGTTCTGACACTATTAACTTTTTAATATTGACATTATAAATTTGTAAATGGATCCGTAATATGAAATGAAGTCATTCACAAGTATCTATTATCTATCAAAGTGGTGCGAGTATTCGCTTTGCTAGCGGAGGTCCCGGGTTCGATCCCCGGTAGGACGAATTTAGGAAATTGTATTTTCTAATTTGTCTGAGTCTGGACTGGTGGGAGGCTTCGGCCGTGGCTAGTTACCACCCTACCAGCAAAAACGTACCGCCAAACAAAGAGATTTGTGTTCCGGTACGATGCTGTGTAGAAACCGTAAGGGGTATATCGCCTCTTAACAGATTACCGCGCTTCCATCTTAGACTATATCATCACTTACCATCAGGTGAGATCACAGTCAAGCGCTAATCTGTCTGCAATAAAATAAAAAAAATCTTTTTTTTCAATCTTAATAATTATTTCTCACTCATCTTAAATCAATTATCTGATAATCTGAAATTTACAAGTATGACCATGCATTTAGCTTTCACTCTTTGAAGTGAAACTTCTTTAGGGTCATGAGTCATAAAGTTTTAGATTTGTAAAAATATAGACAAGACATAAAAATTAGTTTGCCAAAGAAGTTTCTCTTCTGACATGTATACTTTATACGCACGCACTTTTAGCTTTTTATTTCTCTATAAACAGATAATTCCATAGATAAAGACCTACCTTATTTAGTAGCAGCCTTTGTTAGGAAAGTTTAGCGCAAGTTCAAATTGTTTGAAGCACTAAATAATATTAGCCCTTGGTCGGCGAACTATCAATTTAGTAGAGCATCAGTTGAGCTGAATTGATGGTCCCCTTTCAGTAGTCGTTAATATTTACTACTTCAGCTGGCTTCATTCGAATTCAATTGGTAAATGGAGTAGTTTATGATATAGATTATAAAATATTGCAATATCTTACAAGTATGTACACTATTAAGTGTAGCAACACAGCATTTTTTTTATAGAGCTTGCGGGTCACCTGATGTTGCGTGATCACCGCCGCCCATGGACACCTGCAGCACCATAGGGACCGCCGATGCGTTGCCGACCTAAGAGATAGGAATTTATCCGCCTTTTAAAAGTATCTAGCCTTGCGGGAACACCGTTGGCGGAAGTTCGTTCCACATCTTGCACGTACGCGGGAAAAAGGATCGACGAAATCGAACCGTGCCTGAATCAGCCGTGGCCACGCATCCAGGTTGTGCGGATGAAATTTATTCTTTCGTCGAGTTGTCCGGTCATAGAAGCGAGACGGTGGCACCAAGTTAAATAGCTCCTCAGAACCTTCCCCGTGATAGATACGATAGAACATACATAGAGAACCAACGTTTCTACGGTGTTCTAACGTTTCCAGCTGACTTGTTGACTTGCCGACAATTCGAATGGTTCGTCTCTGTATTCAGTCAAATGAAAGGAGTTGGTATTGGGGTGCTCCAACCAACAGATGAGAGCAGTACTCGAGGTGCAGTCGTATTTGGGCCTTATATAAAAGCATCCTATGCTCGGGCACAAAGTACCGCTTGGCCCTATTGAGCACCCCAAGTTTTTTTGAAGCCAATTTGGCTTTGCCTTCCAAGTGAGCACGGAATTGCACTTCCCTCATAAATGTCGACACCGAGGATCCCGATGTGTTTAGAGGTGGTAAGGGAAATGTTCTGGAAACGTGGTGCGTGGCTGAAGGGAGTTTTTTTTGGCTGTAAAAGCGCGCACTTGAGTCTTTGTTGGATTAAATTGTACAAGTTTCTTATTACAAGCCAAAGTAACATTAAAAACTATTAATAACATTAGATTGTGTATTAATAACTTGGAATTATATATACATCGATTAACACAATTTATATAACATAAATTACACTGATGATATTTTGTAAGATGAAATGAAAACAGTTTTGTTTTATAAAATATGCTGCCTTTGTAAAGATATTTAACTTGAAATATTTCTAAAAGACTGTGTATTTAAATACTCAATGAAATTTAAAGTTTCCTTTATATGAGTTAGCGAATTTTTGGTTTTTATTTACATTTCTCGTTAACTCTTAAAGTATACTCAAATTGTAGCGACAATGTTTTTTCGTTACAAAAAGAAAACATAAATTTCATGTTACATTAAACTGTGATATATTGATTAAGTTTTACGAAATTTTTCAAGAATCTTAGAAGAAACTAGAAATGAACAAGTTAAATTAAAGGCAAGTCTTACGCAATCTTCCACGATCTTTTTAAACTCGTTGCAGTAAAAGAAACCTTTAAATCTCTTAACATTGGGTGTTATCTTTTAGTTATTTTCGTCAGGAAATCCTCATGGATGCCCGTAACACCAATAGGTTGCGGGTTATGCCGGACTTTTACCGGCTCAAATCTGACGCTCCACAGCCGCGCCGGCGACAAAACCCGTGACGACGGGCCCAACTCGGTGTCGGATGTCATCCGACCATGATTTGCAAAGGCGACATGCCTGGAGCACCTAGCACGCCACCAGACACCTCCGGGACATCTCCTTGCGGACAACGAGCCCTATACCCGTAGCCCAAAGGTCACTCCCTGGGGAGGGAGTCGACGTTCGTGAGCCGCACGTCTCCTGCCCAACCTTCTTCTGCGTATGACGGGAGCGGATACGTCTTCCTCTCTAGACCGCTCCGCCCTCTCCTTCTGAAACATTATTTCTTCGCATTCCACGAAATTTCGCTGATGGCCGCTATGGCCGCGGCTCAACCCATTTCGAGCACATCACCAGCGTGTAAGTGGCCGTGTCAGAGTCACACATGCACTTGTGGCGTGCCTCACGTCGGCTCGCTATCTACCACCCCGCACAGGCCTCTGCCAAAACAGCCGTGGCCGCGCAGGATCTGTGCATGGCGGAATGCAATGACCCCGAAGCCTCGAAAGCACCATTCCTCGAAGACAGGCAGAATCGCCGTGATTGTCACCCGACCCGCACTTGGAGTGCTGAGTGACTCTCGCCACCTGGCAATATCTACTACAACTTTAAGATATATATTTCAACTTGATTGAATGAATATTAAATTATTTTATGTATATGACAATTTGGACAAGATAATTAAGGGGATTGTCTCATTAGTCTAGTAGTAAGCTAGTTCAGATACAGACATAAGGTCCTGGATTCCAGTCCTGAGTTGGACGAATTAATAAATCGTTTTTTCTTAATATATTCTCAATATTTGTCCAAGGTTGGGTGGTTGGCGGTGTGCTCTACCCCCGTGCGTCGGAAAGCACGTTAAGCCGTGTCATGGTAATGTGCTGCTACTTACCTTTTTCCTTTTTATGTAGGCATGTAATTGTAGGAACTGAAAACATCTTGTGATCAACTTTGTGTTTAATTTTTCATAACAAGCTGTATCTCGAAATTTTGCTTTCGTAAATTATAATATTAATTAACTTTTTTATCGATAAAGTATAGTTTTATTAGACAACTTGTTAATATTAAAACAAATGAGATTGATAGGAAATTTTAAAAGCTACCTCTTAAACGTCTTTTGTGGAACTTTCAGTGCAACTTTTTTTGCAATTTTCTTGAGAGAAAAATACAAGTGCATTTTAACGAGATTGAGCGACGGAAGCCAGAGAACAGCGAGCTATTTTTAAAAGTGAATACTTGTAAGATTTTACGTACGAAGTAGATAGATCACAACTTTATTGCACGCCTTATAAAAATACGAAGCAAAATTGTGTAATGTTAATACAATCGATATTTTTAAGTATACTATCGAATGACATGAAATACTTAATCTTCCGAATATGTCGCGGGAACGGGAAATTATAACATATAATATTTAAAATGATAAGGACTAATACTGTAGGCGTTTGAATAACTTTCGAATTGTATATGGACATTTTTAAAATATAGAATGGAAATAGTGAGCTAATCGTAAAAGATAGATATATTCCAACAGACAAAGAATATAATATCTCACAATACTATATTAAATTAGTTAGCTTCAGAGCTTTGAAAGCTCCCAGGAGGCTTAAGTTTTTCACTTCTAACTAATAACGCAATATTTCAACCACTTTACAAAAAACTATGACAAGTTATATATTTAAAAATTTATCATTAAATATTTTATCTATTGGTTAAAATAACGTTACAATTCATTAAGTATGTGTTGAGTCTACCGTTAACATACAGACAGCCGTAGCGGACGGCTTTAAAATATGTAAAGATTATTTGAAACAAAACCAAGTAGTATAAGTGATAGAAATTTTAAAAAGCGGCGTAAGTCTCGGGTATAATCTTACAGAGACGTTTAAAATCTTTAAGAGAATGTTCTTTGATATATTTTTAAAAAGAAATGTAAAAGATTTTTCTTCAAAACTTTCAGGCGTAAAGCTTTCACGAAGCTGGAATAATCTTGTTTCCGTTTTCAATATCGTTCATAAAATATTTTCCTTCTTGCTACTTTGCACGAAAATGTAGCAACATAGATGTGTTGCTGCATCGCATACGAAATTACTGAACTGCTTCAATGGTTAGCATGTTCGACTACAGACATGAGGTCCTGGATTCGAGTCCTGAGCTTCTGATCCTCGAAGAGCGCGTTAACCCATCGGTCCTACGTCTGATCTCCATCCAGTCGTGTCAGATCCCGTCACATCGGACTTAGAGAGTGAAAGAATGGAGATTGCACTTGTGTACTATGCCTGCCAAACCGCAATGAAGCAGCATGAGCAAGGAGGCCGGTGCCCAGCAGCGGGACGTTAAGTGGATGCTAATTACCTTACCTTACCTCGAAGATTTTATAGTAATCAAATTACTCTAAAAGTATTTTAGACGCATACCAAATGTAGTTAAATATATAATTCATTGAGACCTAGTATCTCGTTTCTGTACTAAGAATAAAATACGAAGGCAATAAATGCGAGTTTTCGTTTACTTTTTCACAAACGAATCCAACAAGGGCTAGTAACTTTAATTACATACCGTTCTTCATTTGCTAGTTGTTAATCAAGTTTTTTATGAGTAGCACTTGTACGTGATGTGTACAGATTTTAAGGGAGGGGAAAAGGAAGGTATGTTAGGATTATAATGAATTTAATTATCATTAAAATATTTAATGTGTCAAAAATTAATACAAATAATTTATTGATATCTCAAATGACGAATTGTAAATAAAAATGTCTTTGTCATTATTACAAATTATTAATTGAATTTTGTTTTTGAATTTGAAATATTCTTATTTTATATATGTGTATTTAATAAAAGCTCGTTTAAACTACACGATTAAGGTATATACGGATTTAATTTTTAATGTATGTATTGAATTTTGTAAAACTAAAATTTCATCATAAATAAAACCTCTTTTGTTTGAACATTCTTTTACAAAACAGATACGTTATCTGTGGATCGTTGGAACCTTCTATCCTTCCACTAGCTATTCGCTCAACTGTGCGTAAAACTGATTTGATAGTCGATATGTGCTCCGTTGCATAGAAACAAATAGACTTTTTTTTTGTATATATCCGATCTGGAATACATGGACGACTCTGTCCTTGTAACATTATAGTATAAAATGAAGTCGCTGCCGCAGTTAATTTGCTTACATCTTCTAAATTCTTCAACAGACTTTAATGCAGTTTTCAGCGATTGATAGAGTGTTTAAAGAGAAAGATTTTTATATATATAAAAGGTAAGTGAGTGGCAGCTCGTCAATGCCCCACTGCTGGACAAAGGCCTCCTAACTTATTGGAGAGGGGAGAGGGTTTTCAGAGCACAGACAAGTGCACTCTCTGTTCCTTCACTCTCATAATCCGGTGAGAGGGCAATCTGACATGTCCGGAGTGAGATGAGACGCAGGACCGAGGACTTTACATACTCTCTGAGGAACGGAGTTAGAGAACACCGCCAATTTACCAAAATCGGGTAAATATTGGGAAAATCTTATTAGAAAACTCAACATTACCATCATTATCAAAACCTTGGATTAGACCTATACCGACGTTAGGAAAGGAAATTACTCGTACCGTTGTGATATTTAATCGCTTGATTTGAGAAAGTTGGGAAATGTGCCCTCACAATTTTCAAGTCCTGTTCAATTTGTTACACTCCCTCAAATTTCCAAGTTAACTGTTAAAACAGGAACCTTTTTAAGCCCGTCATTAAAACCAATTGGCGCGGACCGCGAAAGTTGAACGATAAATTATTCATTAAATATTACAAAGGAACTAAGCCTCGTTTATAAGAGCAACATAAACTGATTAATTTAAATCAGTTCACTTCATCCATTCAAATATTAAACTAGCTAACGCGCGCTACTTTGTTTGCGTACTTGTGTCAATTAAAGTACGCCAACACCTATTTGATACTTTTGTAAATTAGTTGACACTCACAACTTGTACTTAACGATCTCTCGGTTTATTTAATATTATACAAATAAAAATGAAATATTAATTCTATTTAGAAGCATAGGTTTGGTAAACGAAACAAATTTATACATACATACAGAAGCATCACTCCTCATTCAGGCAGAGACCACGTCCTTCCATTTGCCACCAACCTTGCATATCTCCTTCGCTTCTTTCATGCTCAGTAAACCTTTCATACAAGTTCGGTGGTTTAGACTACTCCTGACCTAGCCTTTATTTAAAATGTCCTGGATTTGGTATAGGTACGTTCGCCTTGGTCTTCCCCTTCCAAATTTTCCACTCACCCTTGAGTCATGAATCCTTTTGCCAGTCTCCTTTCATTCATTCTATTTACGTGCCCGAACCATCTAAGCATACCTTTCTCAATTTTAGTAACTACATCTTCTTTTATACTACAACGTTCAAACAAATTCAGCAACATTTTTATACGTAATATGGATTTATTTGCGGGTAAGTTCACTTATCTACGGGCAAGTTTTTCGACCCCCTGAATACGAATTTCAAGTCAGTTTAGACCGGCCAGCCTTCAATTTCGAGTGAATTGCAAAAAAACTTCACATCAAACTAGGTCTCATAAAACAATATGTCAAAGCTCAAGGACAAGGATGGTGTTTGTTTTCAGTTGAGAGAAAAGTTTCCGGCGATAGATGGTGCCAAATTAAAAGAGGGAATTTTTAATGTACCAAAAATTAAAACTCTATTTCAAGACGCAAATTTTATAGGTGAAAAGAAAGATAGGGAGAGTACAGCTTGGGTAAGTTTCAAAAATGTGTGTCATAACTTTTTAGGAAGTGAAAATCACAGGACAATAGCTGTTGTCCTGTAAGTTTCGCTGAAAACTTTTCTATTAAGTACTGTAAACAATCACCATCCTTGTCCAGAGCTTTGACATATTGTTTGATGTGTAGTGGCTGTAGCAGTGTTTTTGCAGTTTACTCGAAATTGAAGGCCAGACGGCCTATACAGATTTAATATTCGTATTCAGTAATAAAAAGTCATTCGTAATTAAATTTAGAGAATGGTGGCATATTTTGAAGACGAAAAAATTAATTTGAGGGAATTCGTCCGTCCTAAGGAACAATAATACAGGGTGAGGCAAAGTCCCGCTACCAATTTGATTGCCTATAAGTTTATTAAAAAAAAAGATAAGTAGATTTGGTCATCAGCTCATTAAAGTATT
This sequence comes from Elymnias hypermnestra, assembly GCA_015832385.1. Lineage (NCBI taxonomy): Eukaryota > Metazoa > Arthropoda > Insecta > Lepidoptera > Nymphalidae > Elymnias > Elymnias hypermnestra. Next base: position 4,484,076 of record JACTOM010000282.1, on the reverse strand, counting down.
GATATGTGTGTGTCGCATTTGTACAAAAATAAGCTTAAACTATTAAAAATGCTAACACTATTCCTCGTGAACGAAGTCGTGGGCACAGATGTTTTAGAATACATATTTAAGAATCCCTGAGAGTATATTAAGCGAAAAATTTATAAATTAGTGTTCTATCACAGTTCCATCTATACCATAATTATGAAACTACGTTAAGAATAAAACCAAATTAGCTACAGATGGCGTTAGACATCACTTCCTAAAGGAACCATTACAACAGTTAAGTTTACACTGTATTTCGTTTGATGTCATTACGAGAATTATTTTTATGAATAAAGAAAAGTATTCATAGTTCAAGTATTCATTTCATAAACCTACGATGCCAGTGATTCTTTATCAAATTTGCATGAATAAGTAAGAATATAATGTAAATACAAGATAGTTAGCTGATGCCATTAACGCTGCCCTATTGGCCTTGGCTGCTCTGTCGAGCTACTTTCCCTTTACACTCGGGAACCGGCTGTAACGCGTGTGAAATAGACATGAATATGTTATATATCAATGCTAGAAAGCAAACACGTAATTACCCGCTACTAATAATTTGGAGAGGAAGTACATTCCAAAGTCGTGTAGCCTCCGCTGTAAAGGATTTGTAAAAGTAATTAGAATGGCATCTAGGAGGTTTTAATAATAAATTACTGGTTGAGCGTAAAGGCATGTTGTGACCATGGTTTGAATCACGCGAACTAACATAAATGAATTTTTCTTTTAAATATTTGGGGGTATGAGGATCGAACAAGACACAGTACAGAAGCGAGGCAATGTGTAGATTCCGGCGAAAACGGATGGGCAACTTGAATTTTGGTCGAAATTCAGAGATGTGGTCATATTTGCTTAAACCAAATATGAACCCGATTACTAAATTTTGGAGACGCTCAAGTGTATTCTGTTGGTCTCATATTGTTTTTGTATTTTAAGTTATAACTCTTAAGTTTTATTAAATAGCTTACTTATAGGTGACTCATATGACATTTATTGTGACATTGCTCGACCGTAGCAAGTATTTCTATTAAAAAAACTTATTAATATGATAAATACGAACGAAAGAGTCCTTCATTACCTAAACATAAACTCAATCAAGGGATAAATCGAATATTGATCACTGTTAATGAGCTTTTCTACTGACGTCGCGTAATTAAAAACAGTTCAAAATACGCCGGCAAAGCTTTTATTCATTAAATGATATTTGATTTCAATGTAAGCGGAGCTATAATCGGATTTTCCCTCATTTGTTTGAATTATATTTTCGTATCGGCTTCATTACCATTTGTATGAAGTATATGATTAATTTATGTTATAGGAATATTGACATAAAACAAACCGTGATATTTTAGTTACAGTTTCCTATGTTGTAATTTATTAAACGATGTCTCTTTTTCTATAAAAAAAGAACTAAATAGCAGTCAATGAATCACTCATTTCAATGAAAGATAGGAGTTTTAGAATTTTATAATTACAACGAAACCTGGAAAAGTGAAATCTAAAGGGATCTAAAGGAATATATTTTTCTTATTGGGGCTTTTCATTTAATTAATTTCCCAAATAGGCAGGTTTACATGACAGTTGTGTTATTTATGGAGGGACCTTCTATAAGAGGTCGAAATGTTTATCGCACGATCCTTTAGATACTGATAAATAAAGTAAGTTTAAGCTACGAAGTCCCGTATTAAAGGTAAACATTGAAAAACCTCTACGAAATCAAGTCTCACATTACTATATTGAAAATTTCCCAGTAACTGAGGCATTTCAATCGTCGGTACCTCATTGTATTCAAAGGTTCCACGCATGTCCAGGACCCACATAAAAGTCTTGTCTCATTAAAGCCCCACTACTGGGCACAGGCCTTCTCACTCGCATGACAGAGGGTTTTTTTAGAGCATAGACCCACCACGCTGCTCCACTGCAGGTGTAGTACACAAGTGCACTCTTTTTTCTTCACTCTCATAGTCCAATGTGACGGGAATCCGGCACGACCAGAGAGAGATCAGGCGCAGGACCGACGGCTTAACGTGCACTCCGAAGCACTGGGGTGGAGCACACCGCCATCTTCCCAAGTTCGGGCAAATATTGAGAAAATCTTAATAGAAAACTCAATATTGATTTTTGAATTGGCCCGACCCGGGACTCGAACCCAGGACTTCATGTCTGTAGTCGAACATGCTAACCACTAGACCAGCGAGGCAGGTGATATGCTAGGAATTTTATTGTCATATTAAAAGTGTCGAAAATTTATACAAACATTTCATTGAAGTTGTTAATAAAAATGCCACGTGTTTTTTTGTCAATATTAGAAAAAATATAATAAAATTTTGTTTTTGAAATCAAGATTTAGAATAGAGAATTTATGCTATTTTTTTATTTTATATTAAATAAAAAACAATATATTAAATGGCGAATGGTAACTTAATATGTCACATGTTATTTGTAAATAATAAAATACTACCTAACCTTCAAAAGAATTAGCTTAGATAACGCTGCACATCTTCGTGATTTGAGCGGCATAATCAATAAGTGACAAAACCCCTTTTAAATAAAGATTAAAAAAAAATTAAAAAATCATCGTGATCACTTCAAAAACCAGTATTTTCTATCGATGAAATGGTGCAGTAGTAGGAAATATAAAAAGTTACTTAGTTCCTTTTTTTAATGGAAATAAATCGACAAACGAGAATCTGTTATTTTTATTACTAACATATTAGCGCTTCGTTATGATCTCATCTGTTAGTAAGTAAGAAAACTGTCTATGATGCTAACACAGTAACCTGGTAAGAGATATTTGTTTTTTAAGAGTTAAAGCCTCCCACCAGCCCCAAATCTAATCAAATTACAAAAGAAAATGTGCTAAATTTGCCCTGTTAAAAATCGAATCCCGAAGCTACTGGCAACACTACATATATTTATATTTATACACTTTTATATTGTTAAATATTTTATACATTATATTTGCTCTGAAATATTGTATTATATAAATAGAATGATCGATGACCTCAGCAGCATTCTCGACAGGTGGGCCTGAAAATGAACATGGATAAGACGAAAGTTATGTCCAATATCCATGTTCCGCTCCACCCAGTCATCGTCGAGAACTCGACACTCGAAATTGTTGACGATTACACATACCTGGGACACATAGTCCAGCTAGGTAAGTCCAATTTCGAGAAAGAGGTCAACCGCCGAATCCAACTCGGTTGGGCAGCGTTCGGGAAATTCCGGAAGACGTTTTCGTCCAATATCCCTCAGTGCCTGAAGACTAAAGTCTTCGAACAGTGCGTGTTGCCAGTGCTTACCTACGGATCGGAAACGTGGTCGCTGACTATGGGCCTCATTCGGAAGCTCAGAGTCACTCAGCGTGCGATGGAGAGAGCTATGCTCGGAGTTTCTCTACGCGATCAAATCAGAAATATGGAGATCCGTAGCAGAACCAAAGTCACCGACATAGCCCTACGAATCGCGAACCTGAAGTCGCAATGGGCGGGGCACATAGTCCGACGAACCGATGGACGTTGGGGCCGGAAGGTGCTGGAATGGCGACCGCACCGGACGACGCAGTGTAGGAAGACCCCCCACAAGGTGGACCGACGATATAAGGAGGGTCGCCGGTAGCCGCTGGAGACAGGCGGCGCAAGATCGGGCCTTGTGGGCATCATTTCGTGAGACCTATGTCCAGCAGTTGACGTCCATCGGTTGAAGCGACGAAATAGACTGTGGACTAGAATATATATTATGTGATACTGGTATAATAACTTTTGTCATATTATTCACCTTACCTAACCATCGCACATCGCGACACTGATGACCTCAATTTGCTTCACTGGTGACCCCGCTGGCTTTTCTGGCACCTTTAAGCCTGAAAGTTCTCAAATGTCTGGATCTATTGATGTAATAAAAATTCTTAAAGTTTACTTAATATGATGGTAATTTAAATGATAATAACCACACATGATAATTGAAAACATCATCAAGGCGATGTTAACATTACAAAATACAACAATATTTTTTTTTATATTCATAAAGTTTACAATATATATAATTATAATTATGGATAAATTATTATCCGTAGCGTATATTACTGTAAAGGGAACATGTCCTTTACTTGATGAGAGACAATTTTACTCGAAGGAGCATTACATAGCTGAGCGTAACGGCTCAGTCCCATTTAACTTTAAAAAATACAAGTGTATATAGAATTCTCCCCATTTTAGCAATAATGAATCTAACTCTACGTATGTACTAACGCTAATGAAAAAGACGGCAATGAAAAGGGCGTTCTAATGAGGAAACGTCGACCAAACTGTAACAGACTTAATGCGAGTCGTCCGGTTTCAGAGAAAATGGATCAGATGAAAGTCTGCATTTTTCCTTTTTTAATTAACGTTCTGTACCACAAAGGAGCCGAAAGATAGGATGGAGTGAGAACAGACCTATGCAAAATATACTCTTATATGAGTGTTTGTTTGAAGAGTTAATTTAAATAACAAGCAAGACCAAATATACTTCATCCAATTCTACTCAGATTGCCTCATTGATCTAGTGGTTAGCATGTTCGACTACAGACATGAAGTCCTGGGTTCGAGTCCCGGGTCAAGCCAATTCAAAAATAAAATTGAATTTTCTATTAAGATTTTCCCAACATTTGCCCGAAATTGGGAAGCTGGCGGTGTCTTCCACCCCCGTGCCTCGGAAAGCACGTTAAGCCGTCGGCCTGATCTCTCTCCGGTCGTGTCGGATTCTCGTCACATCGGACTATGAGAGTGAAGGAATAGAGAGTGCACTTGTGTACTATGCCTGCCAATCCTCAGTGGAGCAGCGTAGTGGGTCTATGCTCTACAAAGCCTCTCTCTCCTATGAGTGAGGAAGCCTATGCCCAGCAGTGGGACGTTAATGGGCTGCTATTTACTTTTACCTAATTTTACTCAACAAGATTTTAGTTGGCTCTAGTAACAAGAGCAAGAAACTTCATACTCTTTTAACAGTAATTTTAACATTACTGACATTTTACGTATAATGTCTTACAAATTCTAATACGTATACTACAAGCCTAAACAATCGACTTAACATTGGTTATATTTCTAGTCATATCTATCTATATTAAGCATACACAACATACAACCCTACGTATTATAAAACAAAGTCCAAGGCCGCAACTGTCAGTTTATTCGTTATAAACTTAAAATCTCACGAACGGATTTTCTTGCGGTTTTCACTAATAGATAGAAAGATTCTTGAGGAAAGTTTACGTATATAATTTGTCAAGGTTTTGTGGAAATTGATTATAACATGACGGTAATTGTTCGAAGTTTCGGAATATTTCAAACCTACTTTGAGCTTTCATCGAAGATAGATCAATTTCCCGCGCATTTTTTTTATTTCAAATCTGCGAAAAGCAGCCCTTTACGGACGCTATATCACGGAGCGATAAAATCAAATCCTTTTTATTAAATTATAATTACTAAATTTTATTGATCTGTAGATATCATAAAAATAATAAAACATAAGCACATAAAGTTCATAACTAGACTAGTTCATCAAAATCTTTTACTACAACGTCACTTACTTACGTATCCGTGATGCATTCTACTTGTTTATGAAATTTTGTTTATAGTAGGTATTAGGTGCTTCGGAAAATTCCTGCACCAGATTGGTCGGGAGGAGTCACCCGCTCGTCATCAGTGTGGCTATAGATTCAGCGTATCACACTGTGGCTAATTGTGCCGTCTGGGGACCTCAGCGTCACCTGCTTGTGGCGTTAATCGGCGGCGACCTCTAGTTGGGAAGCATTCTAGGCGCGATGCTCTCCAGCGAGAGATGGTGGGCGGCAGTGGCCTTCTTTTGCCAGTTGGTAGTCTCGCTGAAGGAAGCCCACGAAAGAGAGAGAGAGAAGGCAGTGGATGCACCCCTTCACCGCCGAAGGCGGCGGGCTACAATGCGACGCATGTTTGCGCATCTCCTCCCGCCTCCATGAATCCTCCGTCGGACTCATCCGGGACACCAGGTCAGAATGCGAAAGCTGAACTCCTGATGCCTCACTAATGGATGAAAAGGGTTCCGCTGGGTTTTGGTGGGTATTCCCAACGACAAAAAGAAAGGTATGAAATCTTTAACGACATCCACTAATATTTTAAATTTAATAACACAATAATTTCAAACAAAGGACTAGGGTTTAAATACATAATTGCGAAATTTTAAGTCGGTCTTACGATAATGATAATACTGCCCAGTCTTTCCAGGGATGTAACAAAACAAATATGGTGGGATATTACCCTTTTATACATCCACTCATAAGTCTACAATCTAATATATCTACCTTTAAGGTTAATTCAGTATTTTACTTAATAATTAAATGATAATCAAATTGGTTTTCTCACTCTTACGTTCTATCACGACGTTGCGAGTTAATCTATTAGATTATTCGTAACATTTGAATTAATAAATAAAAAAATAATCTAGATAGTTTAACAAAAGTTAAAAAGTTATTATTATAGACTGAAAACTCTCTACTCAAGCAATGTTCTTGCCCTGACTAAATCTGCTAGAATAATCGATATCGTATGAAAGTCAGTCCATCACTAATGTGCTTGCTCTCAGCAAACTTTTTAATGATATTTTTAAGCAGATTGATTTAAGTAATGTATTTTTTTTTTAATTTCACACACTTACAGATTATGACAATAAAAATACGTAAATAAATACATCCATGCCCTAAATAAATCATACCTCCATAGTATAATATAAAAAATGGCCGACGTGTCATTAAAAACTAAGAAAATTAAATACAAAAAAATGCTAGAGTGAAAACTAAAAAGATATATAAAAAACGTAACTCTCTCCCTTTCTATTTCTATGTTCACTACCATACTTTGCGTAACGGTCTCGTAATGCATTTACCAGCTTATTACCCATATCAAACTTGCATAAAGAAGTTTTACTTCATTAATAATCTTCACTCTCATATTAATTAATTTCTGTTCTTCACTCTTTGTAATGCGTCATTTTTTTTTTCACCCTTTAGTGTAATTTTATTATATAAGCGTGATGAGGCTACCAGTAAGTAGGTTACCTTCTAATTCTAAAACCACTTTTCTATAAGATTTATATATAATTTACTTGTAGATGTATCCTGTTGGTGCCCTTTTTTAAATAAATAAATAAATAAATAAATAAATAATAATCTGACTAAAAAGCTACTTGAATTTAGAAAGAACGAAGTCTTTCATTTAAAGTTTCGTTAAAAAGCATTTTACAATAGGGAACAGATTTGATAAATCTCGTGGATTTTATGTAATCGATAAGCTAGAATAAATAAGATTTAAAAGCATATTTGATTAAAATACTGTCATACACAACACGATGTTAAACATTATAGACGTTGACGAAAATGGCAAGTGCAATTTACGATGCCCTTTGTTGCAAAATCGATATGAAAAATATAGTAAAATTTACTTGAATTAAGAATTTTTTAATTTTATTTGAACACACATTGTCGGGTATTGCGAGGCATCAGTAGGATCTTCTAACAATCCTTTAAGGTAAACTTCCCCTACACGTACATCCCACTACTGGGCACAGGCCTCCTCACTCACAGGAGAGAGGGTTGTTAAAGGATAGACCCACCGTGCTGGTTTACTGCGGGTTGGCAGGCAAAGTACACAAGTGCAGGTCAGGAAAATTACGCCTCCTGGCACCTCCCCTCCTACGGCGAGAGAGAGAGAAGCGTCCGCCATACGCTCTGTTTGCCTGTTTAGTGTCTCTTTCTTCAGATAGACAGCCTCGCAGTATGCAGGAGGTCACTGCTTTCCAACCAGTCTCATCACCAATCATAGCCCCCACAATGTTGGGGAGTGAGAAGTCATAATCAGCGATGTCAAGATGTGACGCTGGGGTCCCCAAGCCTGGCAATCTACTAGTGTGTGGTGCGCCGAATCGACGGATGCACCACATACGATCGAAAAAAAGGTAAGTAGCATCCCATTAACGTACCACTGCTAGGCACAGGCCTCCTCACTCATAGGAGAGCGGGTTGTTAGAGCATAGACCCACCACGCTGTTTTACTGCGGGTTGACAGGCAAAATACACAAGTGCACTCTCAATTCCTTCACTCTCATAGGAGGATGTTTCGGAAATCGGAACCGAAGAGAGATCAAGCGCTAGACCGACTCGAACCCAGGACCTCTTGAATGTGGCCGAACATACTAACCACTAGACCAATAAGTAAGTAAGCAAGTAGCAGCTCATTAACGTCCCACTGCTGGGCACAGTCCTCCTCTCTCCGAGGAACGAGGGTTTTTAGAGCATAGACTCACCACGCTGCTCCACTGCAGATTGGCAGGCAGAGAGAGATCAGGCGCAGGACCGACGGCTTAACGTGCTCTCCGAGGCACGGGGGTGGATCACACCGCCAACTTCGCAACTTGGAGCAAATATTGAGAAATTCTTAATAGAAAACTTAATATTGATCTTTGAATTGGCCCTACCCGGGACTCGAACCCAGGAACTCGTGTCTGTCTCGTGTCGAACATGCTAACTACTAGACTAATGAGGCAGTTCTTCAATCTTTTACCAGTACCATCCTTCTTAAATACTTCAAGAACAATCCTTTACCAGTAAGTAAAATAAATAATACTTTCCATAGACCTGTAACTCGATACAAAGTTAAAACGTTTACACCTAACGCAATTAAAAAACGTCAAAGACCACTCCTAAGGTATAACTTCGTCGGTATACCATAAATAGAGTTAATGCGAGAAGTGCCGACCGAGCGGGAAATATAAAAGCTAGAAACATTGTCAATTACGGAGGTAACCTCTTCACTTTCGAATAATATTTCGATTTTACAAAATCTGAAGACATTTTTTGTCTGTTAGTATACATTTTACTACCGGTATGAAATTATGACGATATCTACCGAAAAGCTATAGCAGGGATCCCTTCGAACATTCTCTTTTAGCAGAGAGACATTCTATAGTAGAAGTCAATTAACGTCCCTATGCCAGGCACAGGCTTCCTCACTCATAGGAGAGAAAGGGTAGAAGCAAAGCACTCCGCTGCTCCGCTGCAGATTGGCAGGCATTGTTCACAAATATATGCGCTAAAACAAACAAACTCCTATTCCATCACTCTCATAGTCCGATGTGACGGCAATCTGACACGATTGGAGAGAGATCAGACACGGGACCGACGGCTTAACGTGCTTAACTTCCTTATCTTTGGAAAAATACTGAGAATTTTTTAACAGACAACTTAATGTCAATTTTTTCATTAGCCCTGCACAGGACTCCAACCCAAGATTTCTGAACAAGTTGACTACTAGACCAATGAGGCAATCATTCTGTATACATATAAAATAAATAAATATTCATACATTAATTTGCCATGTTTTTGCAAATGGTTTTACAGTGGCAACGAATGTACAATGTGTTTAACCATTTGCGATATGTCAGTTTTTATAATAAGGCGAATATTTATAAAATATGACTAAATAAATATACAGTTAAAAAGATGATTGATTTGCTAAGGCCATCGAAAAGTACAATATATATCGGTATATTTAGCGGAACATAAAAGTAGTAGTGACATTATTTCCTCATCATAGTTTATAATTGGACTTCATTTTGACCGAATCCTGATACGCTTTCCATTAATTCGGAAGTAACTCCCTCAGAAAAATGTTATTCATTAGATAATTCGATACTTATTTATTATCAATTTATGACACATTATATTTTTTATGTGCATCATCTATAGCGGCAGCTGTGACCAGCGATTACCACAACCACTTGGTTCATCGATTCGCCTTCTTTCTCGCCGCATCCTTAATGTATGCAATGTTTTCGTTAATACGATACCAGTAACCTATCTTTCTTAAATAAATCGATGTATCTGTCACATCTGCCGGATGCCCATTTACAGATAGTTTTTAATTCATAAAATAAGAAGTAGAACAAAGAATAAGTAACATAGTTTTAACTACCAACAGCTGAGCCAAGGTCTCTTAAACTTTTAAGAGAGAAAGGATTCATGAAGGATACAGGAGGCCATCGATCGCCCTCTCCCTCTTTAGGGGTGACCTGTGAACAAAGAGAAATCTCGCGAGACTAGTAGTGAAGATGGCGGTCCTTTTCAGGACTGATTTGGGCTTTTTAACGGCCTCGAGGGGTCCCTAAGTATCCAATTTGTAGGTCCCAATTAGCTTTCCAATCCAATTAGCTATCCTGTCTATGAATTATTCAATTAAAGAGCAGTCAACAGTTGATCAACCAATGGGGAAGCAATCATCGATTTTTATAAGTGTGTCAAAAGTATGAAATATGAAATGCTCAAAAATCCAGTGCAAATATTATGTTACAGACATACATTCAGGCGGATCGAAAAATAGCCCTGACTTATACACAATCAAAGCAATTATCGAATTGTTTCCCTACATTTCAAACTACAAGGGTAAGATTTTCAGAACGACGTGTGAAATTCGATATGGCTGCCAGATACAGTGCGATTATTTGGGGATTTGATCCTACTGCTGAATGTGTTTTGGCATTAATATGTCAGACAACCTTATACATACGGAATAGGGTTTAATTTACTTTGGATACTTGGCTTCATGATGTTTAAGGACATTTGTTTTCAAACAACACGTATTTCCTTTGTGATGTCTGTCGACACTACAATCAAATAATTAATGCCAAAATTTCTGACGTATTTTGTGCACTTTAAAGTTGTATGCACAACATTTTCGATAGCTACTGCAAAGCTGTGAGTACTTGCTTCTCTAAAAACCTCTTGGGTTCAATTCCTGACAAGACAAATTTAGGAAATTATATTTTCTAACATACATGAGCGTGGACTGATAAAAGCGTAAGAACCCAACGTTCTCTTCTCAAAATTCTTGCTTTCCGGTGTGATGCTGAGTGGAAACAATAAGAATTAAATTACCACCAAATGTTTTTTAGATTAAATTATCCTGAAACGCAATTATTTCTTCTTTAACAGCACCTTTTGTGTAATAGGATGACGACTACACGCGATGTCAATCCAGACATATATAATATGACTAAATTGACTCAAACAGGTATTGAACCAAATCCTCTTTGGAAATACCCACAAAATCCTGAAGATTTAAATAAGAACATTACTGAGGAATAACTAAAAGCAAAAATTAGCTCAAACAACTTATTCTGTCATATTTTCTTTTAATTAGAAATTGTTACAATACAAATAATTCCAAATCATATTGCCATTTACAGAACTAGGAATACAAAAATACTACCAATAAAAAATTGCGTGCGAACAAAGTACATAAGTCAGAAGTGAAACATCTTTGGCAAAATATTTTTTTCCGAGTGATTTCCGACACTCAGAGGAAGGGAAAAAGGAAGATATGTTAGGAATTTAACTGTCGTTAAATTATTAAAAGTGTCGAAAATTAAAACAAATAATTTAATAAAATCTCAAATGGCGAATTGTAAATAAAAATGCCACGTGTTTTTTGTCTATAATTGAAATTATTAATTATATTTTGCTTTTGAATTTAAAATTTTAATACGAGCATTTTTGAAGTATTCAATGAAAAAATTATTAGATGACGGGTGGTAAAATAAAATGCCACATGTATTTTGTACATATTAAAACTGCCAAAACTTCAAACGAATTAGCATAGAAAATATTGCACGTCTTCGTCACGCTATTAAAGTTTAATTTTAAATAAATATTCACTGTTGCAAACAACCAAACAGATAAAATCTTCATTGAAATTTTATCTCAAAACTCTGAACAAAGAAAATTATCGCTTGATACTTTAGAAATATAAATATCACCCACCCAGGATAGTAATATTAATTAAACTTTTAATATATCGAGTAGCATATACAAACAAGAGTACATTCCATTACAACAATAGAGCCTTAACAAAGTACAACTAAGACGTTGGTTCATTTGAACCTTGTAGCGTCTGTCCATAACACACTGAAGCGGATTATGAAGACATAGCCGCAAGGCAACAGTCTTCCTATGTACGGTACATAAAGCTAGGTATCGAGACAGCTCGTTTCCCGGTACTACATAAACCTGAGTATTGATTTTTACAATTTACGCAGATAGCTATTAGTTTACATACGAGCCCGAGCGTGAAACAATGAACCGGTTTTATTTTTGCAAATGACAAGCCAGCCGGCATTTCCCGGATCGTCCCGGGTAAGGTTCGTATGGGGATTAGCTTTGTTTACATGCTAGTTACAGTTCGCAATGGCCAATTATTGTGTGTCGGCACCTTGAGACAGTCGGAATTCACCTGAATCGGCACTCGGCAGATGCGAGGCAGCTGTCGGGCGGGCCAGTCCTCTCGCCCCGCGCGACCTTCGCCCCGCGGCTCGCGCAATCGCGGCTAACAGTTTTATTTCCCCGAATAAACTTTATCAAACAAAGCGTGCGTGCCCCGCACCCTGCATCTGCTCGCCCAGCTGTTCCCGCTGCAGCTGGCTGCGTTGTCCCTTTCTCCCGCGCGCGTCGCACGTAAGTCAGAGCGAGATGAATAATAACTAGTGTAATCGCATCGAGACCCTTCAGTTCCCTGTGCTCGGCCCATTCGCAGTCCGTATCCCGACGCCGGCGGGCAAACAGTGACTATGACGAGCAAGCGTAAACGTGAACGCGACAATGAAAGCGAGCGTCACGTAAAGCGGCTACGGCGACGCAAGCGATCACTCAGCGTGCCACTAATGAACGACCCGGATAATACCGAAAAGCGTCAAGCGCTCAAGCGCTTGTTTGGACGGATTTGTTCAGTGGAATTAGAGAACGACCACGACCGCGACGACCAATACGATGACATGAGCGATGTCGACAACCAAGATGACTACGGCGATGAAAACGATGACCCGCTTCTAGACTCGGTTCCCGTGGATATGGATCCGGAACAGCTCGGCTTCTTGGTGTGCGCTCAGGAGACTTTGAGATTCTTGCACGGTCGCGGAATACCCATCGAGCATCCAGTGTTCTCTCGGCTGCGTATGCGCCTGCTCCGTGGGATAGGAGAGATGGCGATGGCCTGAGCCATGCTCGGCCCAGAGCCCACCAGAAACTAATCCCGCTTCTGTCTTCACTTCTGGACGTTCCTCACTACAGTGGTTTATTTAATGTCAATCGATGTGACCCCCTTAAACAAAGACTATTCTATTCCTAAATTCAGGGCTCTGGTTAGCGCTTAAGGTGTTTCGATGTATTTCGGTGTTGTGTACGAAGGCAACAGGTGGCCCGACAGGGCGTTCTAGTCATTAACTAGTCAATAATGAAGTATATTTGTTAAACAAAAGAAGTATTGATATTTAATTAAATGTAATTTTGTCCACGAATTTATGTTTAATCTTATTTTTCACCCCAGGGTAAACACTTAAGTTATGTTTCAAATAAAGTAATAAATAATTACAAATGATATCATTGTTTGATTTAACACTTCCCTTAAAATATATATTTTTTAATACGTATAACAGTAATATATATGTTATGCTCTTAATATTCATGTATTTATGTTTCAAGTTACTTATTCAAGTAAATTTCACATATCTAGCTTTGCGTAGTTTTATATATCTTTCTTGAAAAGGTGAAAAATTAAAACGTATGCATATTGCTTTATATTTTATACCGAGTATGTAATTGCACTGCGATTTATAACTAGAATTAAATCCCGCCTCTGCTGGATGCTGTGCGCTTAGTAAAATATATTATTAACGATGAATATTATGTCTTATATTTACGGACAAAGCTTTTCGCATTACTATAATAAAGTTGCATTTATTAAAATTATATCTCATATACTTTATTTATTCTTTAATCAACAAAATCTATAATTATATCATAAAGGTGATAGTGATTCTAAATTTATTTCATTTTTACGCCTAAACCGGTAAACAAATGATAATTTGGCAACGAATATAGCCTTCGTTTTGTTGCAAAATATTCACGAATTAATAGACAGATCAAATTTATATGATAGAGCAATTAAAATTTAAAAATATATAAAAATTTGTTAATCTAAAGAAAGTTAATCTTTTACACTATTATATACACAGTGTAATAAAAACAATTATAATTAATCTTTGTTCTATTTATCCATTTTCGAATTCTTTTCACTTGAAATTAATAAACTACGAATTTTAAATTAGCTTTAATCTTAATATTATAATATTGGCTTCTACCATTTTGATTCAGATTTTTCTTTCTTTAAAAGTTGTGTTTTTAAAGCCTTACTATACTTTAAAAACGCCGTTTTTTATTGAGCGTCATGTTCACCTGATGATAAGTAACATTCATAGCATCACGCCTCATTCCCATAGGAGTAGGCACAGAGCACGTCCTTCCACTTGCCACGATCCTCCCATATCTCCTTCGCTTCTTTTATTCTCATTAAACCTTTCATACAAGTTCGTCGGTTTAGAGTACTCTTGACCTGGCCGTTATTTAAAATATCCTGGATTTCGTCCAGGAACGTTCGCCTTGGTCTTTCCCTTCCAACTTTCGCATTCACTCTTGACTCATATATCCTTTTTGTCAGTCTCCTTTCATTCATTATCTCTACGTGCCCAAACCATCTAAGCATACTTTTCTCAATTTTCGTCCCTACATCTTCTTTTATGCTACAACGTTCTCTTGTTACACTATTTTGGTAAGTGATACAGTCCAATGAGAAAGCCTGCTAAGCTGAGAAGAGAGTCTTGCTATTAGTACACAGCATCGATTCGGGACACTATTTTATGCTTGGCGCCATGTATATGCTGGTAGGATAGTTATTAGCCATGGCCGACGACTTTCATCAGTTCAGACGTAGATAAATAACAAAAATGAAGTTTTCTAAATTTAAGAATCGTACCCAGGAATTTAGGGTGTCTCTAACGAAAGCACTCGCAGCATTGTGCCTTGATGTAGTCGTGTGGTCTTAAGAATAATAATTAACCCGATATAAAACAACCTAATACATAATACATAATGTAATATAACCTGATACAAAATTTTGCAATATCGGATGTACCCTTATTCCTACGAAATAGATCTTTTTTCTCACGCTGGGAAATGCCTTTACGCACCATATCATCAAAACAGACCTAATCTGATAGATTGTGGGACTCGCTGGGAATTCATAATACCCTCTAAAACCCAATGATACCCTGTTCATGGTTTAATAGAGCACCAGATGATTGATGGAAATAATCTAGGTAATGAAAGGGAGTAAAGGGCAGGGGCCTCTTTCTGTAAAATTGTTATTTCACTGAATGAGGTACATAAAAGGCAAAAGGCGGTCGCTTTGGACGCTCCTTTACTACGGCGCAGGAGGTTGAGGGGTAGAAGTCGTAGAATTACGCTTCTCCTGGCTTCTTCTTCTTTAGTTTCCCATCGGAATCTTTCGGAGTATCAGGGTAGATTGCGTATACCGATCCTCTGATGCTCTACAAAAGGATTTAAAGTGCATCGTTGAGTTTTAGTGGGTATTCTCGCTTGCCAGTCGCTTGCAAGTCCCACACACCTAATAATATTTCAGGTCTGATAGGAATGCGAAAAAGCATTTCCCAGCGTGAAAAAAATGGTTGGTACTTCGGATGACTTTGAAAACTTAGGAAAGAGGCAGGGGAAGTGCCAACCTACACCGGCGAAAAAGGACCCTCTATAACATCCTCAATGCCTCTGTTTTGCTTCGAGCGAAAGAATAGTCTTGAAGGAGGCCACTGTCCTCCACTTCCTTTCGCAGGTGATCATTGAAACACGAAAAAGCAGCCAGTATGACATAAATTATACTTAAGTTACGGATTACGCAATTAATAGGCATTGTCTCAAAGCATTCCATGTCCTTATTAATATCACATAGATTATGTACAATAACATAAGGAGTAATGATACGTGTACAACCATAACTTTCAAGGGTCCTAGGTTCAGTTCCTGGATGGGAAAATATAGTTCTATTGATACGATTCACGTTCAAAAAATCGTTATTCAAGAAAGCTATCAAAACACTTTTGACTCGACATACATTATTACCAATTAATGTCTTACAAGGAAATTAGAGTTTCTATAGATACGAGGGTTCCTACGCGCCTTGTTCTAAGAAGAAACCACAAAAATCTCGGTCAAGGATCCATTTTTTTCTTCGTCATTACAATATTATTTTAATTTATATTTTATTACACGATTTATCAATTATGTAGCTTTTTTAATAAATTATTTATCTCTAAAATCTCTAAAAGGCCTTCCGAGAGTTTGAAATAGAAGTATATACAGTTTCCCCCCTTGAATTAATTGTTAATTTTATGTAGACTACTAGATTTTTATTTATTTTGTAAGATTGAGGTAATAAATAAGAATATTTTTCTTTAGAGAGTTTATTCAATACAGTGTTACAAGACATACAAATATATATTCTAAACTATTTCTATATAAACTTAAAATAGTCACTAGATATTTAACTTTGGCATTAAAAATAATGACTGCAACAAAAAATTACGTGCATAGGCTTTTGTCATTTAATAATTCATTTATAAACAATTTTTTATTAGAATAAAATAAATATTTACTAAAAAATAGACTTTGGTAATATAAATAGGTCATTTGTTTTTATTTATTTTAAAATGTTACAATCAAATTTATTAAATTAGGATTCAACAAAAGTTTCACTCTGAACCTATTTAATTTATTTACATAATTTTACAAGGTTTCTAAGCCCATTGCAAAGATAAATATATATTCTTTTTCCTTCTACCTATTTCGAGTAATATTATAAATCTTGTTTCACAATAATGAAATGAAAGTTATCAATTGCCAATTTCTTTAAAATCTTTATAGAATCCATTTTTACAATTTACATTTCTAGTCTCTATATTTAGTATATAATTCACTTTTTTCAATTAATAGTTATACATAAATAAATTATTTTGGTTTTTCTTAATATCTCCTTTGGTATAAGACAATGATTGTTACATTTAGTTATTACCTATGCTCAAAAATAGAAGCTATATAATAATAATATATAATAATAGAAGCTATATAATCATATCGAGGGTCATATGCTATGTAATGATATTTTGTGTCATCAAAATCAGCGACTTTTTCTACGTTTTTTCATCTCTATTTCACCAAAAACGAAGCAATCTCTATGACTACCCACATTCATTAAGCAATTATATTTTTAATATTCTTCTTTATTTCACTCACACCATATAATAATACGTATCTAGAGAAGTTACAGCAACTTTATCTACCTTCTTTGTGCTCAATATCATAAATCACGAAGCATTTTCGATACTTGGAACTACTCAATTTACTAGGCCATTTTATTTCGAATATTTTTCTTTATTTCATAACGCTATATAATAATAGGTATCTAGAGAAGTTACAGTGACTTTTTTTACGTTTTTTTGAGCTCAATTTCACCAAAAAACGAAGCATTCTCAATACTTGTTACTACCCACTTTTTTGAAGCAAGTATATTTTTGACATTATTCTTTATTTCCCTAACGCTATATTATAATTGGTATCCAGAGAAGTTACAGTGACTTTTTCTAGGTTTTTTAAGCTCAATTTCACAAAAAATAAAGCAATCTCGATGATTGTGGCTGTCCACTTTTATTAAGCAATTATATTATTAATATTCTTCTGTTTTTCACTCACGTTATATAATAATAGTTACCTAGAGAAATTACAGCTACTTTGTGTATTTTATTTCAGCCCAAATTTATATAAAACGTAGCATTTTCTATGGTGATAACTACTCGCTTTATTGAGCAAGTTTATATTTAATGTTCTTACTTTTTTATTTCACTGAAGCCATTACTATTTGTTAATAAGTATCTAGAAATGATACCAAAGTGATAAGCAGAAAATCAGCAGTTTTCTTTAATAATTAGGCAATTATTTTTAAAGATGTAAGTTTTTAAATCAAATCCATGCCATTAATATACGTTAATAGGTATCTATGGTCGTTACACTGATAACAAGAACATCAGCAATTTTGTTTAATGAATTAATTACGCAAATTTCAAAATTTAAATGTCTGCGACATTTAAAAGTGTCGTTTAAATGACCTTTCACCCATCGAAATACGTAATGAAAACAGTCCTTCACCCCTCGATATACATTAACAAATTGAATTAAATTCTTAATTAATTTAACTAGGTTGATGGTAAATACATTATGTTCCTGCCTCTATACGCATATTCTAGAAGTAACCTTTTCATTTCATCGTGACCCAAATGAATATCCTTATGAATTGAAGCATCATTATTGCCATCACCTTCAGATCCTGTATTTCTTTTAAGAAATATTTCTAAAAGTAAGTTATACAATTCATGTGCTGTTATAGTTGATTCTGTATTTTCCTCAATTCTCACTGCTGTAGCATCAGGTATCATCCTGTAAATTAATGTAATATTGTAGTAATGCCAAAGGTAAAAGTCAAAATATTATTTATTCGAGAAGGCTCGAAAGGCACTTTTGAATCATCAGTAGTGTGACTTTTAGTCATACATCTACCACTGGTTCGGAAAGTTGATTCCACTGAGAAAAAACTGGTAAGAAACTCAGCGGTTACTCTTTTAAACTTAAATCGAGTCCAAACATTTTTATCGCTAAAATAATCTTCAATATTATAATATGCCTTTTGCAAAGATATGTTCTGGCTAAAAGTACATTACAGCCTATTAACGTCCTCCGTAATACTTAATTCGTTAGTTTTATAATACGTATTCACAAATTATTTCATTTTCTCGGCCGTCACTTAAGATAAAACAATGTATTTTGGAAATCATTTATAATTAAAAATCTTCTCCAACATTATAAGCGTTATCAATCCTTAAAATACATTGTTTTTTCAATCTAAATAATGCCCTAAAAGCAATAATTCGTTACTGAAATTCTGCAATAGGAAATTTTTTTTTCTGCCATAGCTAACCCATTTGTTTGTAGTGTCAATAATTATACGCAATCGATGTTATTTTTGTTTTTATATACAGTGGTAATCATATAATTAGAAACACTTCGTATGAATAAAGAAAATATAGCTTCGACGTACTAATATTCTTATAAAACATAGACGTTAAATAATGAATAATATAGCCATTGAAATATTAGAAAAAAACGTTTTTTCTTGGCTTTTTCTATTATTTTGGTGGAAATTCAATTTTATTTTATTTTGTCCCAAATGGACAAAACCAAAGTTGTGACGCGTTAACTAGGAAGAAGAGCTGAACATTTAAATTGTTCTGTTAGGAAAGTTTTTAATGCAATTGATCAATATCAAACACATGGAACTGTTGAAAGGGCTATTAGAAGATTAAATAAGATATTCTAATTGTGCGTATTGATTTAAAATATTCATTTAAAAGCTTAATACGCTGAAGACTAGTGGAGGTCTAATTGTTTAGGAGAACCTCTCGAATGGTACCGCTTGTTACCTAGCAACACTAAGAGAGGCGATTTAGGAAAAAGTGTTATTTTTAGATGAAACAAAAATAATTATGGTAAATTTCGAAGGAAAACGCAATGTTAGACGTCCCAGCATGGAAACCAGAACGGTGCGCCTTAACCCCCAAAATTGGAGGAGCTCTTTCCCCTCTATCCGTTGATTTGCTGGCGGATTATAGAGAGTGGAGGGCGGTGATCGCCTTTGGCGAAACCATTATAATTAAGAAGGAGACCGCAGAATGAGACCGGCAAAGAATCGGAAATTCTACGTGGAACTAGAGACATGAAGGCGGTGAAGACTTACCAGAAGTCTAAAATAAAAAAGTAAATCCCGGATTAATCTCGGACATCTGGGTTGCAAGCAGTGAGATCCTGGGAAGGCCATCTTGTTTCTGTCACTGCGACAGTGGATTTATGGATGAGTCGAAAGGATTTTTTCACTAGGGTAGCGTCGGTGAATTTCGTCAGAGATCTCGGAGCTATCTCACATCAGAAGAGGCAGATAGCCGAGCGGGTTTTAGCGGGTACAACCCCACATAAGCTGATAGCCTGATCCAAGATATCAGGTTTCTTATTTAAGATTTTACCCGCAATAAAGACGTCATATAAACAGTGTTTTTTATTATAAAAACACGAGGATAGTCAAGCAAGACCCATCCGGAGTTCTTCAAGTTGTGGGGTGCGGGCCTCGAGGCAATGCCTCATACCGGGGCTAATTTTCTCAGGCATCGATGATGCCCGGTATTTGTTTTTGCCCGTCATTCTAACGGGCTGGTTCCCGCCAGCTTACGCCGGCGTGACCATCCAGGTCAATCCGAGTTCTGCCACTGCCGTCGAGTCGTCAACGCCGCCATCTTCACCTACACCAGGTGGTGATGACAGCAGGAGCTCACGAGGTAGTGGACAGCCAGTGCTTTCAGATCTAGGATGCTGGCTGGCAGTGCCATGGAGGTGTGTGTGCGGGGAGGGAGCACACAATGATTTCCTACTCCGACGATCAAACAAACGTAACACCAGTCAAAACGAAGCATTTGTTGAAGCCCCTTGAAATTAATTGAATCAATGCCATGTCGTTGCAGTGCTGCTATTGAAAATAATGGATACACCAATAAATATTAATTGTAACTATTGGTAGGCTGTGTAAACGAACACCACTGTATATGTTTATTTATGCACCTATATAATAATATATAGAAAAAACGATATTTGGCGATTCAAAAGTGCTGTAATAGGCCTACTTGAATAAAGATATTTTGACTTTGACTTTGAAATTTAGGAAAGACAATAATTGATATATTTTTGTTCTAAATTTCATGAAATCTAGTATATTAAATGACGAGCGGCCAATGAAAATGCCACATGGTATTTGTGAATATTAAAACTACCTAAACTTCAAAGGAATTTGCAAAAAAACGCTGCACATCTTTGTGACGCTACTCACGCGTTTCATTCGTAATAATTTCACCCTCATGCGCCTAAAGAAGTTTCACTTCAAAAATAAATACTTGGTAGAAACGATGACAAATTACTTTCTCAAACTTAGTATGCTGCCGTAGACTGAACCATCACTAATCATCAAGCTCAGCTGATAACCTTAATTGCCACAGCCACCACTGCCATAGATAGATACGTTATTTGTCTATCAAAATATGTTTAGCCATAGGTGGATTAAGAAATTCATTGTATTTTATCGTTTCTGTTGTATTTTTGAGATTATTATTTAAATAATAATTAAAACGCTGCACGTCTTCGTGACGCTAATCACGCGTTTTACCTTTCACTTCAACAACTAGATACTAAGCTCCACATACATTCGACTACAGCGAATAGCTTAGGAAACCTTAATTCAAAACGTTAGGAACAAAAAGAAGCATTCAATCAATAAAAAGTTCAAAGAAGCACATGTTAAAGAAACCTGCCAAGACATCCTGTGCTCAAAAAGGTATGAATAAAGACCCACCTGCTTTGCCCTTCGACGATGTCTTATATAAAACTTACAATTGCACCTTATATTGTAAATACGATAAAAGCACTACACTGCTCTCTCGAGCTATTAATCGCGCAGGAACTGTCGACAAAATGCCCCGAGTACGACCGGCCTGCATTCATTCATGGACATTTTTTTTGAATACTTTAACTAACCCCTTAATCAAGGAATTAACGACCTTAACACAACGGCTAAGAGTGTAATGTAGGAATAGTGAACGTTAACTAAGGGGCGCATCTGGAAGCCGTCTGGCCCTGTTTGTGTGATTTACCCCAACATGCTGTGTAGTGGGGTATGAATCCAAACTCTGCCTTCAAAAGTGAATATAGCTGCGGATTTTACAACGATAGTGCACAGATAAAAAAAATATCCTACGTAACGAAATATACAGATGGAAAATAGAAACGCACTCGTGAAGCGGAGCAATTTTTTGTTTGCGCAACACAAAGCCTTGTTTGTTGGAATTAAAATTCATTATACAGCTCTTGCTATCCAGTATATCAACTTTGTTTTTGAATTGTGTTTTTAAAAGGTTTCGCGTAAAACGATTTCGGCTAAAATTTCCTACGAAAAGGTTTTCGATCAGACAGAGTGCCGTGCGATTCCAATTTCATTTATTGACCATGAAATAGAAGGATTTCAAAACTAAAACATCAAAGGACGCTGTGTCTATTTATATTTCCTCCGTCAATAAAGTCCAATTTGAGTAATTGAAGATATTGATGAATGAATAGATAGCTGCTATTTAAAAGTTGTTTGCTTTTTATACTTGTGTTGAGATTAATAAGAGATATTCTTTTATTCGTAAACATAGAAATTAATCCTCATTTATACATATATTTCTATTAAACAATAAACTCAAAACACTAATACTTTCTTAACGCTCCACTTGTACTCTACGAATAAGCTCCGCCAGCCTGACAACGCAACGTCAATACAATCAATACAAATACTAATATCAAGACGCAATCATATTTTAACTTGTTATACATGCTATTAATATACTTAATTAAATATTTCACAGTAAATTTATTATTAAGTTAAGAAATCAACTTTAATATAGTTATATCGACGATTATGATAAATAAATTATAATGGTAAGTTTAAATACTTCCCAATCGTATAAGAAAACTATAAGTCAAAAAGGTATTTCATTAAATTTCTTTAAATAAACATCGAATCACAACACTTATGTGATTTTCTTCCTTCTTTCCTATCCCCTAGTCAAGATGACATTCTAAGTACGATAACGCATCATCGACAGAATCATACAATTTGTTCATGTAATCACGTAACATATCGATGTATTACAACGTTCCCATTTTCTAAGGGTTAGCGTTAACTGGCGTTAGCGTACTTAGAATTTCATTTTGTCTACGGGACTTTGTGTTTAATAAAGCATACTAATCAAATTGTCTACAGTATACTCGTATTCTCTTCACGTTCTCATATTGAAAAAAAAAGGTAAAAGTACGTACGTATAAAGTACACATGTCAGAAGTGGAACTTCTATGGCAAACAAATTTTTAAGTCTTGTTTATATTCTACAACTATAGTTTTCCGAGACTTGAGGGAGGGGAAATTATTTTAGGAATTGAAATATACAAATGTGTCAATATTACAAATTATTAGTTAAATATTGTTTTTTAATTTAATATTTAGTGAAGAAAACTTATGAAATATTTTTATTTTATATTTTATGAAAAAATATTTTATTGAATTATTAAATGAAGAGTGGCAAGTTAAAATGAAACATGTTATTTGTAAATAAACCTTCAAACGAATTAGCATAAAAAACGCTGCACATCTGCTGACGCTAATCACACGTTTCACCCGTAAAAATTGATTCATTCTGCTACATCTATCAAAAAAAAATAATGATGTATGAATATTAATGCATTTACTAAGAAGGAATCTGTTTACGAAGCATACTTTAAATGCATATTTATTTACAAACTAGCTGGCCCGCGTAATTGCCGCAATGACCTCGCTTTTCAAATCTCTGATATTGCCTAAGATATCCTTTTCAATGAAATGCTGTTAAGGGCAGTTTTGACCTACATGAAATATACAACGTATGTAATTTATTTCATTGGGTAAGGAATAATATTGTATGTAAATATGTAAAATATATATTTACGAGTATAGTTTGAAGAACAAAGGGAACAGACAGCGGAAGGACTTTTTATTATAGTACACGAAACCTTCGCAGGCAAAGAGAGTACTCGTTTAATTAGGCTAACGTACCAGTCAAATAATATAAAATAAATAAAACAAAAATAGTTTATTTCGTTAACTTCAGCACTTTAACATAAAAAAGGTTGCAGCCTTCTTTTAAGGATGAATGTTACCCCTGTGGCAGAAGACTCCGCTCTTCCTTAACAATAACAAAAATAATTTAAGATCAAGACAAAGATAATAAATAAAATATCAAGGCAAAGAAAATAACATAATGAAGAAGTTAACACAAATTCTTTTACAGATTATGATAATTTAATCGTACAGAGTAAATGAATCAGAGTTTGTATGTACTATGTCATATAAGTGTACAATAAATAAAATTAAATTAAATAAGCTATATTTAAAATATAATATTATAGTAGGTATGTCAGTTTATATTTTATACTATACGTCTTAATAAGAACTACACTTCGTCATAATTTAATGGTAACAAGTGTGTATTTACAATATCTTTGGCCTCGCGTAAATT
Source organism: Elymnias hypermnestra (assembly GCA_015832385.1). Classification (NCBI taxonomy): domain Eukaryota; kingdom Metazoa; phylum Arthropoda; class Insecta; order Lepidoptera; family Nymphalidae; genus Elymnias; species Elymnias hypermnestra. The sequence continues at coordinate 4,459,905 of JACTOM010000282.1, read as the reverse complement.
TAAGGGAAATATATTAAGTTTTTTATTAATTATATTAAACAAATAACGGGATTGTGAGCAGTACTGGTTTAGAGCAAAAGTAGTTCTATAAAAATCTGATTTTGGTAAGATATATCTATTCTTATTACTGAGAGGTATACAAGGTAATATATTGTGCAGTATTAGAATGATGTTTGAGATATATAGTTTTCTGACTGACAGTAATCCGGAGTTGAAATATAGAAGTTCAGTAGGATATTTATAAGGTTTAAAAAACATGACTTTCAATAGGGATCTTTGGGTTCTTTCTAATTCAAGAAACTTAGTCTTGGCTGCTCCTCCTCTCACAGTAATATATAATAGATTGAACCAGAGCTAACTAAACGGTATTTAAGATTTTTTTGAGGCTACATGTCTTAAGTTTTTAAAAATCCATATAAAATTCCTTATCCTATTTCATACGAGATCAATGCGGCTATACCAAGTATAATGTAAATAATAAAGAAATTGAAAAAGGTGAATAGAAATTACATAAAAGCAAAATCACTTATACTTATACAACAGATAATTGTTAGTAGATCACTTAACTATAGTAAAAATCCCCTTTTAGCCTCTTGACGTATTTTGGGGGCACATAAAGATTCTCTTATTTTAGAAACTACTACATTGTTAGTACTAAATAGTTCTGAAAAACTTTGTGTTAAAACTGCCCGGTTCAAAGTGAATTCGCACCGCCACGTTAGTACAAACAAATACACAAAATACCCCGAAAAAGCTTCTGGTCCGTGGAACTTTTATTTGAGACTATCACTTAGTCTAAAAGGAAAGGTTGTCGACATCCGTATTTTACGTACATTTGTTTTTGTTGCCTAACCAAGGTATCAAACAGCTGGCCAGGAATATAGTGGAGTTTGCATACAGGTGTTTTTATGGAAGGACTGTGAATACAATTTACCAACTTTGTGAGTGATTACACGAACCAAATAAAAGGCTTTGTTGTGCTGAAGTTTATTTTATGATTTTTTGAAGCATAAAAACAAAAGAACATACCTCTCTTTGATTCAAACTTCGCTTTTGTGACAGTTATTGTTATAAAATTTTAATTAAATACCTAACTTCTTGATATTTTTGAAGAGAAACTTCTTTAAACGCGCGATTAGCGTCACGAAGATGTGCAGCGTTTTTTATGCAAATTCATTTGAAGGTCAGGTACTTTTAATATTTACAAATAACATGTGGCATTTTAAATTACCATTTGTCACTCAATAATTTAATATAATATTTCATAAATTCCCTTTTCTAAATTTTAAATTCTAAAACAAAATTTAATTTTTAATATTGACAAGCATCACGTGGCATTTTAATTTACAATTTGCGATTTGAGATTTCAATAAATTATTAGTATAATTTTGGACTCTTTTAATATTTTGATGACAATGAAATTCTTGAAATTCCTGACATTTCTTCCTTTTTCCCTCCCTCTAAGTCTCGGACATCTAAAGTTTTACATTTGTATAAATATAAACAAGACTTAAAAATTAATTTGCCAAAGAAGTTTCACTTCTGACATGTGTACTTCGTACGCACGAACTTTTAATATTTTGTATACATATATCTTATTGCAAAAGCTACGATCATACATTGCTCAATAAGTTGAATAATTAAGTATTAATAAGTTGACTGATTTCTGTGTGTTATATTATATTTTGTGTGTGTGTGTTATATTTAATTTTTGTTATTTTTTTTATTAAGTATAACTTTGTATACCAAATAAATAAATATTATTTAAGATTAATACACTACTAACCAGTTATGACGACGTAAACAAACTGCCTCATTAGTCTAGTGGTTAGCATGTTCGACTACAGACATGAGGTCCTGGGTTCGAGTCCCGGGTCGGGCCAATTCAAAAATCAATATTGAGGTTTCTATTAAAGATTTTCTCAATATTTGCCCGAAGTTGGGAAGTTGGCGGTGAGATCCACCCCCGTGCCTCGGAGAGCACGTTAGGGCGTCGGTCCTGCGCTTGATATCTCTCCGGTTGTGTCGGATTTTCGTCACATCGCAATATGAGAGTGAAGGAATAGAGAGTGCACTTGTGAACTATGCCTGCCAATCCGCAGTGGAGCAGCGTGGTGGGTCTATGCTCCAAAACCCCTCTCTCGTATGAGAGAGGGTTTTTAGAGCATATACCCTCCCACTTTTAGAGTATATACCCTCTCTCATATGAGAGAGTCCCACTGCTGGGTACAGGCCTCCTCACTCGGGGAGGCCTGTCCCCAGCAGTGGGACGCGAATGGGCTGCTACATACTTAATCTATTACTCAACGAGAAAAAACTAAATGTATCAAGTTCACCTTATCAAACCATCTCTTCATCAACTTGATAACGAGGAGATAAATTTGATAGATAATACTGTTTTCAAAGGTATTACTATAGATAATAAACTACAGTGGGGACTCTATTCAATCGAAAAAAACTTAGCTCTGAGGCTTTCACGATTTAAAAAAATGTCTCACGGACGTTGAATCTGCCAGATTGGTATATTACAACTATTTCCACAATTATATGTCATGTGGTTTTCTACTTTGGGATAATGCTGCTGATATAGATGCAATGTTTGTACTGCAGATAAGGGCTTATGGTGCGGTTTACAATATGGGTCCAAAAGAGTCCCTAAGAGAGAAATATAGAGTCGTTCTTCTTCTTCATGTTTGTTTTCAGCTTTTTTTTGTTGTTTCTTCTTGTTTGTTGGTTTCAGGTGTGGCAATTGAGCATAGATTATCTCGCCCGTGTCAAGTTATTGGACATTACATTTACAGGGAGAGGGACATGTGGAGGGAGAAGTGGGAAAGTTTGGGATAATTAAGAAGGATATGAGAGACAGAACCAGGCCACATTCACACGGAGTGATCCCTAATAGGTAATTTGGCCAAGTGCACAGGTGTTCAAGCAAGACCAAGGCGCATTCGCGAGGTAGTATTGGTAATCCAGCGACTAGCATATCTATGAAGAAAAAAACCAGGGTCGCCTTGGTATGTTCGCTTGGATGAAGGTATAGTATTTATCTTTGGCCAATGTTGATGAAGACCAGAGTGAATTCCAGGATCTTTCCAGGAATATTTTGGAGAGGGAGGATAAGTCTTGAGTACAATTTTGAAAATGTTCGTGCATGTTGGACTGCTGCTTTCGCACATAAATTAGCTATCTCATTTCTAGGGATATTGGAATAGCTGGGAATCCAAACAAGTAATACAGACAGATCCTTTTGATAACATGAAAAAAGAGACTCTCTAATTCTGAAAACAATGGGAAACCTTGATTTATTTCAGCTGTTGGGTGATAATTGTGTGGCGTCCTTGTATATAAGAAGATGATTTGATCAACTTTGATTAACAATATTCTGAAATTGTAGCTTAGTATCTGGAGCTCTTTTAATTATACCAACATCTGTGATGATAGAATAATGACAGTTCACTGCGTATACTTATGAGAAAATAGCTTGATTTTTCACCAACCACATAATCTGGTAATATACAATAATGCTCCCTCAAATTGTATAGTTTTGTCTGTAATATTTTGTTCCAGATCGGTTTAATTTTTGTGTAACTAGCTGACCCGACAGACGTTGTTTTGTCTTAACTATGAATATTGAAACTAATAAACAACTGACAGTGATGTTATTAGGTTATATTAGAAATGTAAACAGGGTCGTTAAGATTCTCAATTTTTTTCATTATTTCGCGCAATTTTCTTAATGTTTTCTATCAATTAGCAAAAGTCCAAATGTTCCAAAAGATTATGCGTGATACCAAAAAGTATGGAGGCAGGTCTCGGGAACAATTTGCGATGCCAGAATGCCCCTTAAACTAAAGGGAAAAATGTATAAGACGATCGTAAGACCTGTCATCCTGTATGGGTCAGAGTGCTAAGCCACCAAAGGGGAGAATGAAAGGAAATTGCATCAAAGGGGATGCGAATGTTGAGATGGATGTGTGGAGTGACAAAATTAGATAAGATTAAGAATGAGTATGTTAAGAGGAAGTGTGAAAGTAGCACCAGCGACCGAGAAGTTAAGGAGTGGAAGGTTAGCCTGGTATGGACATGTAATGAGAAGGGAGGATAGCCATGTATGCAAGAGGGTCGGGAGAGGGCACCAAAAAAAGTGTGGATGAATTGTGTGAAAGACGATATGTGTATAAAGGGTGTGAATGTAGAAATGAAAGCGGATAGAGTGAAGTGGCGAAAGGAAACATGCTGTGCCGACCCCACCTAGTGGGATAAGGGCAAGAAAAACAACAACAACCATGAAGTGTTTTTTTAAATACATAGATTTACTTACAATGTTTAAAATGCGACATTGTTTCAAATGTAATTTCTTTATGAAATGCATAATTTGCTATTTTCCTTTTTTTTTATTAATATAATTGGTTGAAGGACAGCAATGTTTTCTTTACTTTCTTAAGGACACATGGTTATTTGAACGATAACTTGGATATACTTTTTAACCTGTTTGTTTCTTAGAGGTACTTTAATATAATATAATTTATTATACCAAGTAAAGGTCCAAAACTAATTTTCAGATACATTTTTTGTTGCTGATGACTCTAAAAATGTCACAGTATCATATGGCTTTCTTAACATTAATTCACATCTAAATTTCATAGTACAACAGGACACTACTCAATTATTTTTATAAATTTACCATTTGATTGATTAAATCGTTGTTATTCTTATAAGAGAAAGTTATTTAAACATTCAAAAAAGTGAAAACAAAAATGCTAAGTGGCCATTATACAACGCTTATATCCTGTTATAGAGCACTAATGATGTGTTTAAAGTAATATAATTTACAAAATAATAAATCTATTTCATAAAACATAACTAGATTCTATCTATGTCCGCTATATATTTTGAAACCATCTAATCTATGTGATGTTTCACTGGTTTTATTAGAAAGGCAATAATGCGAAGATGGTTTTAGTACACTTAACTGAATCACTCATTAAGAGACTTTTAAAACTGAGTGTCGTTAACTTAAAATTTTGCAGACTATTTTTACAATTTTCAAAATAATTTACGTGTATATATATTTATTGAAGTGAAACTTCTTTAGTCGCATGAGGGTAATTTTTTTACGGATAACACACGTGACTAGCGGCACGAAGATGTGCAACGTTTTTTTTATGCTAATTCGTTTGATGGTTAGGTAGTTTTAATATTTACAAATAATATCTAGCATTTTGACTCGTCATTTAATCATCTAATATACCATTTTTTATAAAATAACAAAATATCATTAATAGTTTCTAATATTAACAAAAAACAGGTGGTATTTCTAATTACAGTTAGTCATTTGAGATTTCAATAAATTATTTGTGTTAATTTTCGACACTTAATATTTTAACGACAATTAAATTAATTAAATTCCTAACATTTTTTCTTTTTGTTCCTCTTAGTCTCGGAAATCTAAACTTTTAGATTTGTATAAATATAAACAAGTATAAACTTAAAAATTTGTTTTCCATAGAAGTTCCACTTTTGACATATGTACTTTGTATGCACGTACTTTTAACTTTTTTATGTGTAGCAATTGTATGTCTATTATTATTTTATTTATACACACCACTTTCCCTCTCTCTCCTTTCTTTGACGGTTTCCCTAACTGGCGGTTGTCTGGAAAAAGGATCACTAATGAGCAATATGATCGCCCAATTGCACTAAAAGCAAGTATTATTGAGTAATTGTAATCTTTTTTAAAGTTGATGATCAATAAAGCATATAATCAATCTATCCATCTATAATTCTCAGCGTCGAAGGAGGGAGGGGGGGGGGGGGGGNGGGGGGGGGGGGGGGGGTGGGGGGGGGGGGGGGGGGGGGGGGGGGGGGGGGGTGCTAGGTGGCATGAGTTTTCGCACCTCTTCCCGTCTCCGTGAATCCTCAGTCAGATTCAACCCTAACAGGACAAATACGGAAGTTGAACATCTGGTGCCTCACTCATGAATGAAGAGGGTTCCGATGGGTGTTAGAGGATATTGTTAGATCTCCACTATTGAAGAGTCCCACACTGCTAACAATTAATAAAATAAAATAAAAATGTACACAAAGTACACGTATCAGAAGTGAGACTTCTTTGGCAAACTAATTTATAAGTCTTGTTTATATTTATCCAAATCTAAAACTTTAGATTTCCGAGACTTAGAGGGAGGAAAAAGGGAATACATGATAGGTATTTAATGAATTTAATTGTCAATAAAATATTATAAGTGTCGAAAATTAATACAAATAATTTTTATTTTATATTTTATTAAAAATAGTATGTTAAATTACTAAATGACGAGTGGAAAATTAAAATACCACATGTTATTTGTAAATATTAAAACTACCTAATTTACAAACGAATTAGTATATACGCTACACATCATCGTGACGCTAATCACGCGATTTTCTGTTAAAAATTAACGTCATGCACCTAAAGAAGCTTCACTGCAAACTGCCCAAAAATGTAATAGATGGTCACTTCGATGATCGAGAATTGCGAGTATGACACCACTGAGAAGATCAATTTTATTTTGTTTCTTATTATATTTATTATTTGTCTAATCTTTTTGTAGAAGTTTAAAACTATCTTTAAATTTTTCAATATTACGGCACATTGGTTGGATGGTTTCAATGTCTATAAAGGACTTTTCATAGCATCACGCCTCATTCCCCTAGGGGTAGGCGTAGACCACGTCCTTCCACTTGCCCCGATCTTTGGATATCTTCCATCGCTTCTTTCATTCTTAAACCTTTCATACAAGTTCGTCGGTTTAGAGTACATTTGACGTGGCTCTTATTTAAAATGTCCTGAATTTGGTCCAGATGCGTCTTACCCTTCCGATTCATAAATCCTTTTCGTCAGTCTACTTTCATTCACTCTATTCACGTGCCCAAGCCATCTAAGCATACCTTTCTCAGTTTTAGTCACCACATTCTTTTATACTACAACGTTCTCTTATCACACTATTTCTTACTTTGTCCCTCAGTTTATTTTACTTTTATGCTTCTTCTGCCATACCTAAGTTTCATTACCATAGGCAAGTGTTGGCACCAACACTCCTTCATGCACAGTCAGTCTTGTCCTTTGAGACACCATCTGGCTATTCATAAAGGCCTTTCGTAGAAATAATATGTTGAACACTAACTTTTTCCTAAGCTAATTCCTCACTATGTTACCAGGTCTCGAAATGCATATTTCCGTGAATTTTTCCAATATGTTAATAGCCATTCTGTTATTTATGGTTAAGATAAATTAGATAAATCCCAGATAAAAAGGACTCAGTCGTTTTTGTGTTGGAAATGGTGTAATTAAATTAACTTCGTTTCATGTATGTAAGATATGGAATAATTAACATGACATACAAACCAGTGGCATTGAAAAAATTACAACCACTATTTATTTTGTGATCTGTTAGCGATGGCAATTTGTCTATATAATTTCCACTGTCTTCGTTACGTTGCTTCGCTTTGTAATAATGTAAAACAATAAATTTCATGCTGTTATCAGTCACTTCGCATGTAAGACAATAAGAGTATAAACACATACATATTAACAAATATTGTTTTTAGGGTTGCCACCGGCGTGACATTAAGTTGATTTTCAGTCTAAAATTTTGTTTTCGCCAAAGACTTCGTAACTCGGCTCGTGAATGAGTCACATATTTTTTATATTGAGGGTTCAATTTTTACGGATGAAACGCGTGATTAGCGTCACGAAGATGTGCATCGTGTTTTATGCTAATTCGTTTGAGGGCTAGGCAGTTTTAATTTTTACAAACAACATGTGGTATTTTAATTTGCCGCTCGTCACTTAACACACCAGTATAGTATTTTTCATAAAATATTTCGTGAATTCTCTTTTCTAAATTTTAAATTCAAAAAGAAAATTGTATAATAATTTCTAATATTGACAAAAAACTCGTGGCATTTTTATTTACAATTCGTCATTTGAGATTAAAATACTTTAAATTCATTAAATTCTTCCTTTTTCTCTTCCTCTAAGTTTCATAACTCGGAAATCTTTGTAAATATAAACAAGACTTAAAAATTAGTTTACCAAAGAAGTTTCACTTCCGACACGTGTACGCACACATTTTTAATTTTATTGCAGACTGATAAGTTAATTTTGACTGTAATCTCACCTGTTGGAGATACCGTGCTACCATTATGTACTGTAACAGCACTTGTCACTAGGTGAAGTTAAGATCAAATGATTACCTTTATGATGGCCACAATCGTCATTATCACAGATGGTTTCGGCACGTAGAGAGAATGTAAAGAGACTGACAAAAAAGATTTATGAGTCATGAGGAAGTTGGAAGAGGAAGACCAAGGCGAACGTCCCTGAAGTGTGTGAAGTGTGTAGGGGAATATTATTCGTCATTACCGAAGTCATATTAACATCAAGATTAACATCAGGATGAATAAATGGAATTATAGATGTATGTATATTTTTATATCTATATATGTATAGCTCGATCCTTAGGTAGGAGTCCGGCATAACTGGTGACGTCCCCGCGGCGTCCCAGTATCCTATGATGGATTATTTCCCATCTCGACAATTAAATGGTTGTCTGGAAGAGATCTCTAATGAGCAATAAGACCGCCCTAAAAACCGCACTAAAAGTATCTTATACTGAGTAATTGTACATATATTTTTAACGTGGTGTTCAATAAAGAATATTATCTATCTATCTACCTGACGGTAAGTGAGGATACGTGACACATACATAATCGTATTGGAAAGTTTGGTGGCACGTGTTTATTTATGCGGTGGTAGTTAGCCAAGGTCAAAGCCTCTTAACAATCCAGAATCAAATTTAAAAATCCAATTTCCTATATTTTCTGTCTTACCAAATATGGAAGCCAGGACCTAACTAATTTGTAACGAAAGGAATACTCCTAGTATATTATTGTATACATATTTTTTCAATTTTTTAAGTTTAAGACTAGATTTAGTTCAACGTAACCGTATGAATAGTTTTAAAATATTATAGTTTAATTAGTATATAAGAATATATTTTAGTATACTTAGTATAGTCGTAAAATATGTCAACAGGCCGAGGCGGTCCGAACGCTACTTACTTATGCTTTATTTTTTTTTATTTCTAGTTTTATTTTATTTTTTCTTCGGGGACGCCTAAAATCAGCGTCATATAGGTTTGCATACCAATGCGGCATTAGCTGAGGCGCCTCCCATTTGGGATATCTGTTATTTTTACTTATATCTTGTATCATATCATCATCTTGTTACTTGTTTATCCCAAATAAATGATTATTTATTTATTTCTTTAATATTACGTTATCGAGGCGGTTAAATAAATTTGCTGTGAAGGGACAACCCTATTTATACAATAATATCAAAACGAACTAGGTATATGGGAAGTCATTTTAAATCCAGCTGCGCAAGCGATCGTGTGTCTCACAGTGTCTTCTTATGATAAATATAAGACAGTTGACTCGTGACTAGAAAACTAACTAACTTATATTTGGATACAACAGTGACGTGCAAAATTTAATAATAAGTAAATTAAAACTCTTCACACACAATAATAATTAACCGAGTTATAAGCAATATATTATTATTGTGAACCAAGAAAACCAGGAAACGATATTAAAATGGTAATTATTTCTTTTTATAAATTTCTGTAATTAATTCCGTGACATTGTTGATGTAATTGAATAATGTATTACGTGTTCTACCTTGTGGGTTTTATCCAAATATAATTTAACTTTATATTTTGGTATATTTTGAAGTATAGTAAAAAAAATATTCAATTCCTACTATTACTTCATAGTTTCCTTACATACATATATATATAATCCTTAAGTACGTGTGTAAGTCACTGAATCGATCGTCGTAACAGCTGGATCGATTTTGTTTTAAAGTTTTTGTATCTTCATTCTAGAACGTTTCGATACACAATTCGATACGTAAAATAACGAATTAACCCATATCTCCACGGAATCATGAACTACGCCGGTGTCATCGCCGAAAACAGCTATTATATTTATAACCTTGTTTAAATTTTCAACTGTTAAGATATAATTTATACATCCATTTAAGTTCAAACATTTGATGTTAATGGAGATTATTTGTAAACACCAATTCATTATTTTTTTTTACTTTCTGTCATCTTTTGAAAGCACAGGTAAAAACTTTAAAGCTTTCTTCCTTTATAAGTAGTTCCATACTACTTATAGAAGTTTAGATTAAAACTTTTTTTTACTATTATTTGTTTGTATACTTTATTGTACATCAAGAAATAACAATTTAACATATTAATTTACTAATAAATACACGTACAAAAGACAAATGTAAACAAAATAAAACAAAACGAAAGTTATGCTGTTTGAACGAAATGAATCTATGATGAATGGCAATATTTTGATAGATGGGGAACAAGTGGAAGAGGTGAAAGAATTTGTATACTTGGGATCTAAATTTACAAAAGATGGAACATGTGACAGTGATATCGAAAGGAGAGTGAATGCAGGGAATATGGTAAATGGTGCTCTGCATGCTTTTATGAATAGCCAGATGGTGTCTCAAAGGGCTAGACTGGCAGTGCATGCTGGAGTGTTGGTGCCAACACTTATGTATGGTAGTGAAAGTTGGGTATGGCAGAAGAATCACAAAAGTAAAATAAATGCGGTAGAGATGAGAGCGTTGAGAAGCATGAGTGGATTAAAACTGAGTGACAGAGTGAGAAATAGTGTGATAAGAGAACGTTGTGGTATAAAAGAAGACGTAGTGACTAAAATTGAAAAAGGTATGCTTAGATGGTTTGGGCATGTAGAGAGAATGAATGAAAGGAGACTGACAAAAAGGATTTATGAGTCAAGAGTGAATGCGAAAGTTGGAAGGGGAAGACCGAGGCGAACGTTCCTGGACCAAATCCAGGACATTTTAAATAACGGCCAGGTCAAGAGTACTCTAAACCGACGAACTTGTATGAAAGGTTTAATGAGATTGAAAGAAGCGAAGGAGATATGCAAGGATCGTGGCAAGTGGAAGGATGTTGTCTCTGCCTACCCCTATGGGAATGAGGCGTGATGCTATGTATGTATGTTTGTATGTATGTATGTATGTACAAAAGGCGGTCTTATCGCTAAATAGCGACTTCTTCCAGACAACCTTTGGGTTTAAAAAGCAGTGAGTATCGACACTGATGGGCAATGGCATAAACATATTATTCATTGCAAAGGATAATATAATCCGCGTATTGACTTGAACTTTCACATAAAGCCTTCATTTTGCAGTCATATTTGACTTACCACGCTCAAATTCATTAAAATTAACATTAAATAATTATTATATATATAATTGAAGTGTCTGTTTTCCTTGTCAAGTTAACCTCGAAAACGGTTCTATCAATCTTGATGAATTTGATTTCAAAGTTCCTATAAAATTTAACGTGGATGAGTATTTTTAATAGTTATATTTACCGTTAGCGGTCAAACCTGGGACCTAATCATTTTGATATAGCTAGTGTAATGTCAGTTAATGCTAAAAATCCACACTAAATAACATATAAACGTCCTTGCTTTGTTTTACGGTCTCTGTAGTGCTACTCAGTCAGTCAATTCAAGGGCAATCTTATTGAATATACAAACATTATGCTCAACAATATTTAATCAAGTTATCAATATTAAAAATAACTTCGTATAAGTGACGATATAAAACAGTCACATGTTTCCATGTTATAATATAACAGTATGTTTATATCTTCTGATCTACCAATAGTTTTTAAAAGATCCTATTTAAGTTTATGTAAATTTAACTGAAACATTATAATGTGGCGTTAAAAACTATAGAGATGCAATAACAATTTGGCTAGCTTACGAAGTTAAAATCCTTCTAATATAGCTTAAGTTGATCTGCTGAAAAATCTTTTTTTATTTTCATGTTATTGATGATACAATCTGACAGTGAAGCGCTCTAATCTGGTGAGAGGTAATTTACCTTTTATGGTTTCTACACAGCAAGAGAGAAGGAAAAAGCGTTTATTCAATAATAAAGGTGCAACAAACAGCATTCTCATCCACAGCATTACTGTCTGTAAAACCACCTCGAAAGATTTTACAGCTTACCATATTATCGTGTGTTGTGGAATGATGTGAATGATTTTCAGCTAAGACCCCGGTGAAGGCACAGCATATTTCATTTAAAACTAAATAACAACGTATACAAACAATTATTGGGAAATGTAGTACATACATAAATATCATCACGCCTCATTCCCCTAAGGGTAGGCAGAGACCACTTCCTTCAACTTGCCACGTTTCTTGCATATCTTCTTCGCTTCTTTCATTCTCATTAAACCTTTCAAACAAGTTCGTCGGTTTAGAGTACTCTTGACCAGGTCCTTTTTTTAAATGTCCTTGATTTAGTCCAGAAACGGCCGCCTTGGTCTTCCAACTTTCCCATTCACTCTTAACTCATAAATTTTTTTTGTCAGTCTCCTTTCATTCATTCTCTGTACGTGCCCAAACCATCTATGCATACCTTTCTTAGTTGTGGTCACAATGTTACAATAATATACATTATGAATAGTAGTAACAACAACAAATTAATTAAAAAATTAATATAAATATGTCAACATAATATAAAGGACATAGATATATGTACATATATAACGGATATAGAAAAACTAAGATCATATTATACTACAGACACTAAAGAAATAACACATAATTGGTGGTACGTCTTTACTGGTAGTGTGGTAACGCTAGTTACACACAGCCTCCTACCATTTCAGACACAGATACATTAAAAAATGCAATTTCCTAAGCTTGCCTTACCCTGGCTCGAACCCGGAACATCTAATAACAAAGCGAGTACTCGCACCATGTACGATTCTGAGTAGAAAGCATAAAAAGCAAATTATTTCTTAGCAGGCTATTGTGCTTTCTATCTTAAACTCTATCATCAATTAGCATCAAGTGAGATCACAGTCTATGGCTAAACATATTTTGATAAACAAATAATGTATCTATCTATAGCAGTGATGGCTGTGGCAATCGTAATAAATTAGCTTCCTAAAACAAAGAACGAGGTCATAACTAAAAATAATGTTAAATATAAACTTAAACAACACAATATACAAACAAATACAAAGTATAAACGACCACTTCTTATTCGGATAAGAATATAACCCGTATTTTAATTATGTTATATTATTTTGTAATTATGTTTATAATTCTCCTGAATGCAATTTATTAAAAACAATTATTTACAACAGGATGCACGGAAAATCTTGAAACCCCGAAAATGAAATACAATAAGTATTTATTTTACGGGGTTTTCCACCCCGTAAAATGAATATTTATTGTATTTCTAATGATCATGAATAAGGTTGTCACTTAACCCTGATGATTAGTGTTATTTCAGTCTTAGGCAGCACACTAAGTTTGAAAAATAAATTTCTCTTTTATAGTTTTTACTCAGTATTTATTTTTCATCTGTTGTTGGCTCACCAACGGCTATTATATTTACACAGAGATGATTATGACAAGTACTTTGAATGAAAAGCTGCTTGAATTTCAAGCAGCTTTTCATGCAAGCTATAAGCTATAAAAATGAAACTGTGACAAATACTTGTAAATTTAAAATAGTATATTATGTAGCATACTTCGGGAACCATTACTTTTTCAGTTTACTTCTTTACCAGTAGAGTAGTAACTAACCAAGGCCCAAGTCTCCTACCAGTCCAGAGTCCAGAACTTAACAAATTACATACTACAATTACCTAAACTGACCTTGTCATAAATCGAACCCAGCACTTCTGCAAGCGAAACGAATACTTGCACCATTAGGATGTCGATAGAGTTTACAATGCTGTGTAGAAACCATTAAAAGGTGAATGTCCTCTTACTAGATTACGCAGCCATCTTACATTGTAACCTCACTTACCATCAAATGAGATCACAGTCAAGCGCTAAGCGTTTAGGAATAGAAACGTGTACACTTGACAAAATATTGAATTGGCTTGACTGAAAAACTACCAAGCCGCTACGAAATAAAAGCCTCATGTAGCAACACTTTATTGCTGTATTTCATTTCATAAATAAGGGTAATCCAGAGGTATAAAGTAGTAAAGAATAGACAAGAATCATAAACATTATAAACAGCAATACATTGTCAGTTATATCAAATCAAATCAAAATATTCTTTATTCAAGCAGACTCAAAAAGCTCTTTTGTATTGTCTGTCCGAAGGTTAATTCCGCTGAGAAGAAACCGGCAAGGAACTCAACGGTTACTCCTTTAAATATAGTTTTTATAGGTTACAAAGTGTTTAGCTTTCATGTGCATCTAGAATCCAGTCCAAACATCTTTGTCGCTTAAATAATCTTGAACATTATAATATGCCTCTTTTATTAGGACATTTTTAACATACTTCTTAAAACTACGTGGAGGCAAACCAAGAAGTGTTTCGGGTATCTTATTAAAAATGCGTATGCTCAACCCGACAAATGTTTTCTGAACCTTCTTCTCTTTAAAATATGGCATTAAAAGTTTGATTTTATTTCTTGTATTAAAACTATGTGTTTCGCTCCTTTTGGTGTATAAATGAATATTATCATGGATATATAAAATGTTATTCAATTTAAATGCGACTATACTGTGAGAATCGATGGATACAGCTTAACCTTATATATCTTTTCCAGGTTATATAGGTTAAGAAATTACAATAAAAACCATTTCCAGCTCATTTTTTATCTATTTAAGGAAACATCAATTACTTTTAGATGTTTTTGTTGACACAAAAAGAGAAGAGGCATAATGGAATAAATAAAAAAATGTTTTCATTTAGTTCCCTACCCTTTTACAAATGTCCTTAAATTATTATATTAGATTCTTAAAGTGAAACTTCTTTAGGCGCATGAGGATAATGCTTACGGATGAAATGCGTGATTAGCGTCACGAAGATGTGCAGCGTTTTTATATGACAGTTCATTTGAAGGTTACGTAGTTTTAATATTTATAAATATCAATAAAATTCATTAAATTCCTAATATATCTTCCTTTCTCCCTCCATTTAAGTCTCGGAAATCTAAAGTTTTACATTTTTATAAATATAAACAAGACTTAAAAATCAATTTGCCAAAGAAGTTTCACATCTGACGTGTGTACTTTGTACGCATTCCCTTTTAATTTTAATATAAATTTATATATAATACAGATTTCTTCTTTTTATAAGAAAGAGATGAAATACCAGTACTCTGACATCATTGAAACTTCGATATTGTTTTAAAAATGTATTCCACCTTCAAGGAATTCACGTCGTATTAAAATAAAACTAGTTTGAGATAGCAAAAATTGACTCCACAAGTCCACACTCGCAATGTTCGTATAAATATCCACTTAAAATGTTATTAAAGTAGCACAAAAATAGGAAAAGATATTGTACATTAAATATTTCAACAGTTACTTAAATATGCTAAATGTTATCTTAATTATAGGTTATCACGACACACGATGTGATAGGGGTTACGATTCCAACGTACCATCTTCTTAAACTATTCTATTATATGCATATAACTAATTGTTCTGCCTCATTGGTCTAGGGGTTAGCATGTTCGGCAACAGACATGAGGTTCTGGGTTCGAGTCCCGGGTTGGACCATTTCGAAATCGATATTGAATTTTATATTAAGATTTTTTCAATATTTAGCCGAAGTTGGAAAAAAATTGTCGGTGTAATCCAACCTCGTGCCTCGGAGAGCACGTTAAGCCGTAGGACCTGCACCTGTCCTCTCTCTGGTGGTGTCGGATTGCCGTCACGTCGAACTATAAAGGAATAGAGAGTGCACTTATGTACTATGCCTGCCAATACGCAGTGGAGCAGCGTGGTGGGTCAATGCTCTGAAACCTGTTCTCATATGAGTGAGGAGGCCTGTGCCCAGCTGTGGAACCTTAATGGGCTGCTACTTACCTTTATTAACTAATTGTTCCCCTCGGTGTTCCTGGAGTAGTTCCGGCTGCCTTTTGTTCTAAAATAAAAGTAGCCATGCTACTCTTTATAACATCAGCTATGTATTAAAGAAATTCCCACCAAAATCAGTTCAAGCCTTTTATAAACTTTGCAAGGATATACTTTAGGTATTTACTTTCATATGAGTTTAGTAGTATGTAAATATGGAGTAATATACTTGCAACAATATTTGTTTATAATAATATTTATTTATTTACTTTGGGCTGTCTTTCTGTTACAGTTTATAAATCTCTAAGTAAATTTGAGATTAATTTTTACATTATTATTGTCAAAATAAACCTGATTGTGATTAAATATACAATACTCAAAATTAAATTCCATTTATCATAATCGCAATACAAAAAAGAACTAATAAAAACACCTTTTATTAATGTGTACAATAATACAAAATTTAAGAGAATAAACTTAAATATAAGAGAAATAAAAGTACAATAGGAGGTCTTATCGCTAAAAACTCTCGCTCCTCGGAGTGAGAAAGCCTGTGCCCAGCAGTGGGATGTTAATGGGCTGGTACTTACTTTTACTTACATATATTTTCGTCAAGTTCAGAGATCCTAGTCTAATTGAGTGTTCTTTTAAATTCCTTTTTATGTCTCAAGATTAAAAACAAGAAAATCTAATCTAATACACATCCTTACAGATACATACTCACGCACACACACATACACGCACACACACCCACCCACATAGACACACAAACTCACGCACGCACACACATACACATCCACCCACACACACAACTCTTTTGCATCATTATTTAAGTTAGCTTAACTCTGGTCTTTTTTATTTATATAAATAGACGTAATCTGTCATGGTATTATTTTAAGCGTAAAATGTACGCTGTTGGATCACATATAAAGAATAAAATAAGAAATAAAAATAAATATGGATTATAATTAAGTTTTTTGATTCAATCAATATAATTATCAATTTAAATCTACATGCTATTACATGCTTTACTTGAAAAAAAAAAACATAACTTTCCTGTGTTTTTTACAAACAGTATATTATGTTAGTATGGCCAAAGCTATCTAAATGATTTCAAAGATATTGTTCAAGAGCTGACATTACTAAGTGGATCTGCAAATTTTATAATTCCGGATTCTTGCTACTTATTTAGAAAATATAATTCTCGAGACTTCTTATTTCAGGATAACGTCAGTTCAGTTCAAGTCAGTAGTCAGTACCTTAAAGAATCTAATTTTACTGTATTATATTGAGCAATTTGTGAAACCAAAAAGAAAACAAAATATTAATAATGTATATCAATATAAAGTTGTTTATATCAAACTATTTAACGAGGGAGAGATAAACATTAAAGTAAATAATTTAAAGATTTATTTTTTGTGAATTCAGTGAAAAATAATATAGTTATAAATTATTTTTATGTAACAAAAAAAACTAAAAGACATTTATTGTATAAAAGCACATCGACAAGATAAAAAGGGTTTATCCAAAGACAAATACAATAAATCAATAGAGCTCTGAACTTTTCGAACCTTCATTTGAAATTGGTTTAGAGTTAAAATTGTGTGAAAGATGGGAATCTTTCAATCTATTTGTAGACATTTTTGATTTAATTTATTTTTTATATTATACCTGCCTCATTGGTCTAGTGGTTAGCATGTTCGACTACAGACATGAGGTCCTGGGTTCGAGTCCCGGGTCGGGCCAATTCGAAATCGATATTGAGTTTTCTATTAAGATTTTCTCAATATTTGCCCGAAGTTGGGAAGTTGGCGGTGTGATCCACCCCCGTGCCTCGGAAAGCACGTTAAGCCGTCGGTCCTGCGCCTGATCTCTCTTCGGTCGTGTCAGATTGCCGTCACGTCGGACTATGAGAGTGAAGGAATAGAGAGTACACTTTGTGTACTATACCTGCCAATTCGCAGTAGGGCAGCGTGGTGGGTCTTTGCTCTAAAAACCCTCTCTCATATGAGCGAGGAGGCCTGTGCCCAGCAGTGGGACGTTAGTGGGCTGCTACTTATTTACTTACTATATTTTTTATGCATAGTTCATAAAATATATTAGCACTCTGCACTCCTCTATATAAACTATAAATACGAGAGATTTCAGACTTCTCCCATAGTGCAATATTCGTAAAAAAGTGCACAAAGTTTTTGATACACATATTAATATCCCGAAGTTAAAAAGTTTGTGGTGAAGCATGAATCGGAGAAGGAATTAATCCCTTTGTCTTGATTTTTTTCCAATCTTTTCAAGATTTGCCGTGACTAAGTAGCAGTATATTAACGTCCCAACGCTGGGCACTGCCCTCCTCACTCACAGGAGAGAGGGTTTTTAGAGCATAGACCCAACACGTTGCATTCTCTATTCCTTGATAGTTTAATGTGATAGGAATTTGACAGCACACCGCCAAATTCCCGATTTCTAAAAATCTATTTTAATAAGACTCAAACACAGGACCTAATCATCATGTCTGTAATCGAACTTGGAAACCCCTAGACCAATGAGACAGCTTTACCGTTCCATATGACAAAGTTGTATGTACTATTACACATGCACTTTCTATTCCATCACTCCAATTCCATCAAATAGCACAATCCGGTAAAAATCCAGGCTAATAGGATTTAATGAACATGCTATCTAGGTCAATATATTTCTGTATTAGACTAGAGCCATTACAAAGTGAAACTACTGGTATACAGAATTTGTAAACAACAGCTTACTAGATAAACTTGTCCACGCAGTGATAGAGGTGGTATTTACCTGGAAATTCCCGTTCTTCTTGACAATTCGAGTTGTCTATCTGCTAATTAGATTCACAGCAGAATCACATCGAGTTTGTCTTAAATATGCCACGAAAATGTTCTAACAACCCCGACTGGTTTTGTCATGTGTTGAGATTCTTTTAAATTATAATTGATTTCTAAACGATTGGACGACAATCAAATGTTTGACATTCAAAATCAAAAAACGCCATTATATCTTGATCGAATATTGAACAGCATTTTAATCTATACCAGTATTAGATTAAATTTTATTCTATGTATTGGAAATTATACAAGAATAAACTGTTTTAAATTTTTTTCGAAACATAATAATAGGTGTTTCATAATAACATTGATGTTTCGTTGTAACATCAAAGTAGTATGCTGTGAATGTTCTCGGATTAATCGTCTTTTAATAACACATATTCTTTTATTCATAAATATGCATATATACATAGCATCACGCCTCATTCCCATAGGGGTAGGCAGAGACAACATTCTTCCACTTGCCACGATCCTTGCATATCTCCTTCGCTTCTTTCATTCTCATTAAACCTTTAATACAAATTCGTCGGTTGAGAGTACTCTCGACCTGACCCTTATTTAAAATATCCTGAATTTGGTCCAGAAACGTTTGTCTTAGTCTTCCCCTTCTAACGTTCGCATTCACTCTTGACTCATAAATCTTTTTTGTCAGTCTCCTTTCATTCATTCTCATGCCCAAACCATCTAAGCATACCTTTCTCAATTTTACTCACTACATCTTCTTTTATAGCACAACGTTCTCTTATCGCTCTATTTCTTAATTTGTCACTCAGTTTCCATCCATTAATACTTATCGACGCTCTCATCTCTACCGCATTTATTTTACTTTTGTGATTCTTCTGCCATACCCAACTTCATAAGTATCATTCTATTATTTCTGATTTTTACACACATTTCTATTAAACATTAAAATCATTACATTAATACTCTCTTAACGCTCCACTAATACACTTAATATCAAAAATATAACTGTCGTACTCTACGAACAATCGCCATCACTCTTCATCGTTTGCGCTGCTTAACTTATTCAAAACAAAAACTAACATCATGATGGAAACCTATTTTAACTTGTTATACTTTCTATCAACGCACTAAATCAAATATTTCAGCAGAGTACATTTATTATTTAGTTAAGATCTTGTTAAATTAACTTTATTGCATGTGTATATATATCGACGATTATGATAAATAAATAACTTTAAGTAAAAAAGGTATTTCATTAAATTCGTGCCTTAAGTAAACATCGAATCAAACATGTCTATGGAGAATTAACTTTTACATATGACGTCATTGATTGAACAGTGTTGCTCAGCCTATTTTGAATTTCCTGTTGAGCATCACATAACAAAAGCGACCTACCAAATGGTAAATATTCACGAAAATATTTCTAAGTATCTCTGATTTTTGTATTATTAACGAAAATAAATGTATTAATTTCAGAGGAAAATATAAATTTGTAAATTTTTTTCAATGACACATAACTTTTAAGAGATCAAAAACAATCAACATTTTTAGTAAATATTTAAGTTAATTAACATCTCGAGCTTCTCTAAGATTATTTTCGCAATATATATTGAATAATATCTTACATATCTGTAATAATATTCACTTAACCAGCAAAAAAAGTGAAATATACATTTCTAATACAAGAAATAAAAACAAACTTTGTAATCCTATATTTTAGAGTGAAGAAGGTTCAGGAATCATTTGTCAGGTTGAGCATGCGCATTTTTTATAAGTTACCGCAATTAGTTATTTGCCTCTACATAATTTTAAGAAACATGTCAAAAATATCCTTTTACAAAAGGCATATTATAATGTCGAAGATTAATTGAGCGATAAAAATGTTTGGACTTGACTTCAGTTGCACACAGACGTAAAAATATTACAAATTGTAACATACAAAAGTAACTTTAAAAGAGTAACGGCTGAGTTTCTTGCCAGTTTCTTCTCAGTGGATTTGACTTTTCTAACCGGTGGTAGATTTGTTACCAACGGAAAGAATACTGACGATTTAAAATGCTTTGTGACAATAAAAGTTAAAACTTTGTTCACCAGTGTAGTTCATTAGTTTAAAATTTCAAACAGACACTCTAATTTTGTTTATTTGTATAGATGTTATATTCAGAAGGTTGCATTTCAATGATATCCTCTCACAGAGTTTCTCTTCCAGAGCACGTTCGGACCCTAATCAGATGTGGACTTATTCAAGCGTCGACATCCCGCGGAGCAGAATAACTCGTACCGAAAGAATAAGGATATACGTATCGGAGTTCATAGTTTGCTTTTGTATTTTATTTTTCATAGTATGCGTTGGTTTACTTTTATATTTGTTTTTCCATTTGTATACAACGGTGACGACAGCTCGTAAAGTTGTAGAAACACCTATAGAAAGTTGAAAATGCTTTGTACTTAATAACAGTTCCGCGATACGATAAGCTATGCAAATACTCTGGAAACTGGTCTCGTATTTTAAAAATATCAAAAGATAAACATTCCGAACTCATAGTAGTTTTATTGTATTAGGATTGTTGTTTGATAAGTTATTCTGTTATATATAATTTTATATAGAGACGTTATTATAGCACATGCTACATTTCAACCAGTTATTATGTCTACTGTTCATTTTTTAGACTGTGACATTGTATTCCATTGAGATCATAAAATGAGATTATACAAATCAATAAATACTTAGGAGTTACTATAACTCTGTTTATTGTAAATATATGTGTTTCTTTTCTAGTAAAACCGAAAGTAAATTTGTTATTTTTCTTACTCCTTAGTACTACATTAATGAAAATTTGATAAACTGGAGAGATCTTAAATTTGACAGAAATCCATCTAACTTCCAAATATCGAGGACCAAGTATGAAACCTGGACATTATCTCAAATGATGCAAGTGTCCTTTTTTTCCGCTGGGAAATGCTTTTACCACCATTGTAACGTGGCAGGGAGTGTGGGATTCACAGGCAGGGCCAGAATACCTACTAAAACCCAGCGACAACCTCCTCATCCTGAATGGGGGGTATCAAAGACTCCTTTGCATATGCGTCGTGACACTCCCGGGTGAAACCTGGAAGTTCAAAAAAGAGACAAGAGACGCTCGTAAAGACTCCTTCTGCCGCCCAGCCTCCTCCTTTGAAGGAGAGGGGCTTCTGCAGCTTCTCGTTCTCGCTTCATTACTTCATTCAACGAGATGACGCCCACGCAGAAAGAGGCAACTGGATTCCAACACACGCGTGTCCTACGATTTTAAGAAAAGGTAAGCAGTAGCCTATTATTGTCCCACCCACAATGTTCACATTTAAGTGAAAGGTTTTTCAGAGCATTCTTTACTCTCTCTACGGATTCTCAAGCTACATATATCCTAGTTTGGCTTCATCGAAATACAAAATGATGAATTTTATAAATACTGAAGTATTTGAGTTTTACAATGATAGCTTAGTGTTACCTCGCAGCATTCCAAACTATCAGAATAGAAGAAAGTATTCACGTGTATCTGCCATCAGGGATCTATATAATATACGTATAGGAGAGAAAAGAAAGTAAATTTTTACTCCCTACACACCGTTTTGTAAATTACATAAAAATAAGATTTAAGCACATGTGTCGTGGTAAGTATGTATGTATGTTGCACCTAATGCCTTCCACTAATAACTAAGAAATGGAAAGATTAATAACTTATTTAAAATATAATATCAAGTGCGACAAAATAATAACAATAACGGATATCCTTCTTACTGAAAAACGTACTTCATATAAAGACTAGTAAATTTTTATTTAATTACAGTATTTTATTACGAGTCCTTCCATTCTACAATTTAAGTATCTAGTTTATAGAACCAATAGAGGTTTGGGTCTAATGTTGTTATTTATATAAGTAATCTCAAAATCAATATAATTCTTAATTTTTAGAATTAATAAATAAAAGTGTTAACAAAAAAAGCATCACCTTCAAAACAAACTGTAACAAATATATTAAAGTGCTCTAAAAAATAAAAAATAATATGCGTATTCTTTTTTAGAGTTCTTCGTATTATTATATTTGGAGTCGGCGTCAGCCAAGGTAGGTGTTTCCCGAGTGTCCACTTGGCAGCTCCGGCACCTCTCCCACCTATAGCTTGTATATGTAGTTACAACCTACAGCTACATATGAAATATAAGAATACGAAGAATTGTAAAAAAGAATACGCATAGTATATTTAACTTTTTAGAGCACTTTAATATATTTGTTACAGTTTGTTTTGAAGGCGATTCTTTTTTTATTAAAACTTTTATTTATTTTATGATTTTTACTGAATCTTTCTTAACACTAACAAATATGTTTAAATATTTGTACACTTAAAAACGTCTTGCTCATATGAGACAGCACCGAAGTCGGTTAAATATATTCTAAACTTTTACTCATCTAAATTCTAAACGTTTCAATGTATATAAACGTATAAAAGGGAGATTATAAAATTTACATGGTTTCATTTTAAATAGTATCTATTCCATATTGTTATAAACATAACTAATGATATTGGATAACATTATATTGTATATATAATAATAAAATACGTTGTATTAGCATTTACAAATTATCAGTAACTATCTGTTTTATTGTTTCTTAGTTAGTAACCTTATCGTTTTTATCCAAAAGATATACTTTAACCAATGTAAACAGTTTTATTTGTCGTCAGTGTTATTGACCGGAGCATATCTGTGTTCATTGTTTGAATATTTTGTAAAGCCACTGTTGGTTGTTAATGACAGATACTGACCTAAATATCCAAAACAGCTGCCATTTACGTAAAAGCAATCTTGTTTCACACTAATTAAGGTATAAAAATCTATTAAAAAGAGATATTTATGTAACTAATTTAGCTATTTGCACGTTACCATAATTCAAACATACGATTTCATAGGAAAATATTTACGATATTTTCCTACTGTTAATAGGATATCACACTTCTAATCTGCACATGTACTAATTACATGCACTAATTTTATAAGGCAAGTGTTTGAAAGAGGAAATGATTATTATATTCCTTTTATAACAAATATTTATTTTTCAACAATAGTTTTTAATAGCTTTGTTATTTGAATCATCAAATTTACAAGAATGTCATATGTCTAAAATACAAGATGACTCTTTATACATTGAAGCCGTCGATATATACAGAGTGTTAGATAATCACGTTACGAAAACGAAGACAAGACGTTAATACTACGGGTAATGACAACATTGCTAATGAGACGGGAAAAAATCGATGCTGATTTAAAAAAAAACTGATTTTTAAAACGTTTTGTTAGAATTTCTTACGCTGCATCATGTTAGTATTGCTAAATAAAACGATGCTTTCATAAAAAATACATTACTTTGCTGAAATAAAATCAACAATTATACACTATCAGCTAACGTTCAAGTCAAGGACCGCACGCGGCAGCTGCCTGTATGAGTGTGTACATAAAACGACTAAATTGAGCAAACGTGCCTTGACCCGTGCGTTCAAGTGTATGCGTGGCGAAAAATAATGATTTGTTAAAATCAGGATCGATTTGTTCATCAAAAATGTCGTTAGTACTAACGTCTGCCTACTAACAGACTTATATGATATTTCAAATTAAGGTTTTTAACTTATTTTAACTGTTTATGTTTAACAATAAAATGAGAATTTTATTTGTCCATTTTATATAATAGTCTCAGGGAAATACATTTATAATGAACACGATCACAATGAGAAGAGTGATACAACGAAGTGGAATATGGAATACCGAAGTTTATATTGTATTGGCAAGTTTTAAATGTTATTATATATTTATTGCAGTCGATCTCATATACTAGGTAGATGTAAAGCGACAGCTGGAGCAAGCGAGGGTTGAAGTCAGCAGCGGAGTGAATAGCCAACATCCAAGGTTGTTGCCGAGAAGACAAAGATATGGTAAACCATATGTCAGCCACATAGTTAACAAGTTTACATTGAAATTATTTTATCTAAATTTACCTTAGATATGAGGCATTATTTAACACTTGTAAAGATAAGTTTTTTATGTAATAAATATGATGTACGTATGATGTTGACAACATGATTACCTAAATTAGATGACCGCATTAGTGCGTTGGTGTGACTTACTGCAAGTGTTCACTTCGTCAGTAGAATTACGGGGTTTCTGACCGCCGAAGGAAACGGGGAGCTAGGTGACCTGAGTGAATCTTTTGTTGCGAAAGCGAAAGCTGACCAATGCCTCACTCAATGATGAAGTTCTACCGAATTTTAATTGGGCATTACAAGATTTGTTCCATCGCCATGTGTTCTACTGACCATTCTACTGACCGATTGCCGATCGACGAATATAGAAAACTTCATTTGTTAATTTATTTTGAGTCTGGATTTGTGGCGGACTTCGATCGTGGCTTGTCATTACCCTATGGAACGGGTCACTACAACAAAAAAATGTATACCAGGACGATGCTGTGTATGATACACCATAAGGGAGAAATTACATCTCAACAGGAAAGCTCACTTCTATCTAAGATTTTGTCATCATTTACAAAAAGATAAGATTACAGCGGTATTAAGCGGTAATCTGTCAGAAAAAAAAGCAAAATACCTAAAAAAGTCACCATTACGTCCTGTCTACGTAATTATTATTTTTAGACGTATGTAAAATCATTAAGGTCATAAATTTTCTGGATAAAGTCCGCTATAGTTGCTTAACGATTAATTTGTTTAAATCCAAGTTTCGTTACGGGACTATACAAAGACCAAATCGTTCATTTGAAGCAGCTTTACTCAAGCTGCGGCCCGCAGATTGCAAGTAGAGCTGGCAGGTTTTTGTGATTGATCAATATAACGTTTATTAACCCATTTTGAAATTTGCACCCCCTAAATTTGAATTGTGTCACTGTTCTTCCAAAGCAGCGATAATATTCAACGTTGCCGGTATTTCCCACCACACATGCTTGTCTCAAAAATTTACATGAAAAATGTGAATCAAAATTTAAAAACTCGTTATAATATGACGACATTTTTGAAGGTTAAAAATTATTAATGTAAACAACCTAACCTTCCTCGTAAACTGAATGTAAAAACTTCAAGAGGTAAATGAATCTCTCAACACAATGGATAAATTATTTAATAATATGGTTGCTAGATATTTACAAAATAAACATACCTACTTTTTGTTGTTTCACTATCATTGGTCATCCTTTTATATAAAAAAAGTGCGTGCGTACAAAGTACACATGTCAGAAGTGAAACTTCTTCGGCAAAATAATTTTCAAGTCTTGTTTATATTTATACAAATCTAAAACTTTCGATATCCGAGACTTAGAGGGAGGGAAAAGGAAGATGTGTTAGGAATTCAGTGAATTTATTTGCCATTAAAATATTAAAAGTGTAAAAAATTACATAATACAAATAATTTATTGAAATGACGAATTGTAAATCAAAATAGGCACCTGTTTTTTGGCAATATTAGGAATTATTAATTAAATTTTGATTTAGAATTAAAAATTTAGGAAAGAGTAGAATTTATGAAATATTTTTACATAGCATCACGCCTCATTCCCATAGGGGTAGGCAGAGACCACGTCCTTCCACTTGCCACGATCCTTGCATAACACCTTCGCTTCTTTCATTCTCATTAAACCTTTCATACAAGTTCGTCGGTTTAGAGCACTCTTGACCTGGCCATTATTTAAAATGTCCTGGATTTCATCCAGGAACGTTCGCCTTGGTCTTCTCCTCCCAACTTTCCCATTCACTCTTGACTCATAAATCCTTTTTGTCAGTCTCCTTTCATTCATTCTCTCTACGTGCCCAAACCATCTAAGCATACCTTTTTCAATTTTAGTCTCTACATCATATTTTATACCACAACGTTCTCATATCACAGTATTTCTTACTCTGTCACTCAGTTTTAATCCACACATACTTCTCAACGCTCTCATCTCTACCGCATTTATTTTACTTATGTGATTCTTCTGCCATACCCAACGTTCACTACCGTACATAAGTATTGGCACCAACACTCCTGCATGTACTGCCAGTCTGGCCTTTTGAAACACCATCTTGCTATTCATAAAGGCGTGCAGAGCACCATTTACCATAATCCTGCATCCACACTCCTTTCAATATCATTTTTACATGTTCCATCTTTTGTAAATTTAGATCCCAAGTATCCCATCTATCAAAATATTGCTATTCATCGTAGATTCATCTCTTTGAAAGAGAAAAACTTTCGTTTTTACATTCAGTTTAATTCCTTTCCCTTTCAAAGCTTTATTCATAATATTTACCATCACCTGAAGCTCATTAGTGGATGACGCAAGTATTACTTGATCATCAGCGTAGAGTGAACATTTGATGAGTAACTAATCCATTCTTAACCCATACATACTTTCTTTTAAATCTGTCAAACAGTTATCCATGAATAGGTTGAACAGCCATGGTGACGCAACACATCCCTGTCGAACACCTCTTTCGACAGGAAACCACTCCGTGTATGCCCCGTTTATTCTGACACAAGTACTAGGACCCTCATAGAGAGACTTCAATGCTTAAATCAGTTGAATCAGTTGCAATGCTTGAATTGAAAGATTTTTAATATATATTTTATTAAAAATAATAAATGCCGAGTGGCAAATTAAAATGCCACATGTTATTTGTAAATATTAAAACTACCTACTCTTTGAATGAACTAGCATAAAAAATGCTGCACATCTTCGTGACGCTAATCACGCGTTTCATCCGTAAAAAAATTATCGTCATGGGCCTAAAGAAGTTTCATTTAAAAACGTATAAATAGCAGGCCATTAACGTCCCACTGCTAGGCAC
The DNA here is from genome assembly GCA_015832385.1 of Elymnias hypermnestra. NCBI lineage: Eukaryota > Metazoa > Arthropoda > Insecta > Lepidoptera > Nymphalidae > Elymnias > Elymnias hypermnestra. Next base: position 4,432,285 of record JACTOM010000282.1, on the reverse strand, counting down.
AGGCCTTCCCACTCATAGGAGAGAGAGTTTGTAGAGTATAAACCAACCATGCTGCTCCGCTGTGGTTTGGCAGGCATAGCATACAAGTGCACTAACTATTCCTTCACTCTCATAGTCCGATGTAACAGGAATTCGATACGACTGGAGAGAAATCATGCGCAGGACTATCGGCTTAACCTGCTCACCAAGGCACGGACGTGAAGCACACCACCAAATTCCCAACTTCGGGCAAATATTGAGAAAATCTTAATAGAATTCTGGATATCTAATTAGAATTCGCCCGACCCGGGAGTTGAACCCAGGACCCGATGGCTGTAGCCGAACATACTAACCACTAGACCAATGAAGATTGCTTCATGTTCTCTTTTTTATACTCTTACATCGGACTATGAGAGTGTAGGAATAAAGAGTGCATGTGTATTAGCGCATACAATTGTGTATAATCCGCAGTGGAGCAGCGTGGCGGCTCTCACTCACTTCAACCAATGGACGTCCACTGCTGAGCAAAATAACAACATTGTCTTGATTTTGAAATAACAAGTACTCTGTGAGGGAAAAAAGGTGGATTACTCCCATGGTCCGGGATTTTATCACATGGTAAATAACATAAAACGAACGTTATTTGAATACGGTTTTGCAGCAGTTATGATCGACAAGTGTTGTTGTTTCAATCAAAATACATAGTGCCTCATTGGTCTAGTGGTTAGCATGTTCGATTACAGACATGAAGACCTGGTTTCGAATCCCTGGTCGGGCCAATAAAAAAAATCTTGTTAAGGTTTCTATTAAGATTTTCACAATATTTTCCCGTTGGAAAATTGGCGGTGTGATCCACCCCCGTGCCTCGGAGCGCACGTTAAGCCGTCGGTCCTGCGCCTTATCTCTTTCCGGTCGTGTCGAATTCCCCTCACATCCGACTATGAGAGTGAGGAAATAGAGAGTGCACTTGTGTACTATGCCTGCCAAACCGCAGTGGAGCAGCATGGTAGGTCTATGCTCTAAAAAACCATTGCTTCTCGGAGTGGGAAGACTTGTGCCCAGCAGTAGGACGTTAATGGGCTGATTCTTAATTACTTTTACAAAGTGTCACCTAATGATTCCCACTGTGGTGGGTCTATGCTCTAAAAACTCTCTTCCCTTTGAAGTAGGAAACCTGTGCCTGTGAGACGTTAATCGGCTGCTATTTACTTTTTTACAAATAGACCAATATATATTTTGAAAATAGGTTTTATAATACAAGAATTTTGGTTATATTTGCATTACAAAAACCATAATTTCCATTTATAATATACATTAAAAGCTGATTTGAATGAACTAAGTCCAATTTTTTACACAAATTAACTCAAAACAATCTTGCTGACGTCTGACGAAAATTACGTAATGTTTGGATATTTGTCTACACAAGGTAATATGACCATATTGACCTTATTAAGATAGTTATTTAAACATTAACTGTAATATAGACACTACGAATGATTAATGTATATTTTTAATTATCTAATTACTTAAAGTTGTCAATAAAGAATTATAAAATATATGCTCTTTTAAAACTTTAATTGATCTATATGAATATTATAAAGCTGACGAATTTATTTGCTTGATAAACGCAAACTACTGATCCAATTTCAAAAAAAATATTTCATTTTAGATAGCCTATTTATCGGGGAAGGCTGTAGGCTATATATCATCACGCTAACATCAATAGGAGCGATACAGCAATGAATAAGATTTAAAAATCTTGGTTTGTTTACTTTTGTAATGTTTCCGCTGAGTACGACGGAAACGGTTAAATTTCACAAAAACTATGTTTTAAAGAATTGTTCCTCTTGACAATTTCTACAAAAAACTTCAGTACAGTATATGTCTATCTTTTAAGTATAACTCACTATAGCCTTTCTTATGATAACCAAGTTTGTTCTCTGTCACTAATCTGCCGCAGAAGAAAGCGCTAGTGTCATCTAGTTATATAGTGTAATAACCTTTAAACGTGATTTTATTATTGCAGTCGCAAAACGTCACGCATTTTGCATCAAACAATGGTGCAATTTGCGGAAAAAATTGATTCCAGCTTTGTAAACGCCATTTTAGACTTGTGTGGAAAAACGAACGAGAAAAAATTGTTTGATTGTCATATTTGTTTGATAAATCTGTATAGCTAATATTTTTTTTACTGTTTTTTTCAATTTCTATCATAAATTTATTCATTCTATTGTACCTATGGATACACTAAATAGAGTAAAATTTATATTAAAAAGCGATTAAACAAAAGTCGGCTTTATAGCAATCTTTACCAGGCAACCTTAAGAACAAAGGTAAATAGCAGCCCATTAACGTCCCACTGATGGGCACAGGCATCCTCGCTCATATGAGTAACTTAGGTTCTTCCTGAAAACCAGCGTCACAGCTTGCTGGGGCTTCGACCTGAGTAAAGTAAAAAAGCAAGTAGCAGCCCATTAATGTCCCACTGCTGGGCACAAGCTTCCTCACTCATATAAGAGAGGGTTTTTAGAGACCCACCACGTTGCTCCACTGCAGATTGGCAGGCATAGTACACAAGTGTACTCTCTATTCCTTCGATCTCATAATCCGACGTGACGGCAATCCGATGCGACCGGAGAGAGAGATCAGGCGCAGGATCGAAGGCTTAACGTGCTCTGCGAGACACGGGCTGATCACACCGCCAGTTTCCCAACTTCGGGCAATTATTGGGAAAATCTTAATAGAAAACTGAGCGATTTTGAACTGGCCGCGACTGGATCCCAAGACCTCATATCTGTAGTCAAACATGCTAACCACTAGATCAATGAGACAGTCTTAAGAGCAAAGAAAGACAGTAAATAAAAAGTAATTACTGTATCATTTTCAATGCTTCATAATATACTTTTTATTCACTTACTCAAATTATTTTTTTTAACCTTGCAGTGGATGACACTTAACTATTAATTAATTACATTTATTTTACGAAAAGCTGAAAGCTATTGAAAGCTCATGTAAAAAGTTTAAGCTTCAACATAAGCTTTCGATAGGTTTCTCTCTATAGAATTCATTCAAAAAGTTCGCGAAAAGATAACGCAATAATTTGATAAGTAAATAAAAACTAAGTAAATCCGTAAATATTTATGAGCTTTTAGAATTGATACTAAATAAGGCATCGTATAAGATTCACGCCTCCTTTTCAACTCTGGGTTTCCTGTTCCTTCATGCAATGAATACTTTGTGAGAACATAGACTACGAAGACCAGCACATATGTGAGCTGAAGACAAAGCAACTAGGCTCTTCCAATGTTAAAATATCACAAGTTTTATTTATCCTTTTCAAATACACTGCTGGTGGTTTTTTTTTTTAATTTTTCTATTCGCCTAATTACAAAATAGTTGTTAAAGAAGGCATTTTCTGAATAATGCGATTTAAATTCACGATAAATATAAAGAGAAGTATATTTAATTCTTAAAAAATAATTTTTCTACTCAAAGTAAATTTTAGGTTTAACCTAAGCATAAATATGAACTCTTAAGAAACACTATAAAAGGCTAAATAAGGCTTTTAATTTAAGGTCCAGAAATTCTAAATGACGCTCTTTGTAAGCATAATATTCAACGGTCTCCTTACATACATCGCATAACTTTCTGAGGAGGTTTTAAAGTCCTCATGTCGTAGTATTTCATATAAAAGCAGTATATGTGAGGTATTTAGAAAAACAAGTATAAAGTCATTTTAAACTAAAAAAAAAAGTGAAAAACGCGTGCGTACAAAGTATACACGTCTGAAGTGAAACTTCTTTGGCAAACTAATTTTTTAATCTTCTTTATATTTATACAAATCTAAAACTTTAGCTTTCCGAGTCGAAAAGAATTTAATTAATTTAATTGTCATTAAAATGTCGAAAATTAATACAAATAATTTATTGAAATTTCAAATGATGAATTTTAAATAAAAATGCCACGTGTTTTTTCATCAATATTAGAAATTATTAATTAAATTTTGATTTTTTAATTTAATTTTGGGAAAGAGTATTTATGAAATACTTTAATTTTTTATTTTATGAAAAATAGTATATTTAATTATTAAATAACGAGTGGCAAATTAAAATGCCACGTGTTATTTGTAAATATTAACACTACCTAACCTTCATAACGAATTAGCATAAAAAAGCTGCACATCTTCGTGACTCTAATCATGTGTTTCATCCGTAAAAATTTTACCGTCCACTAAAGAAGTTTCACTTGAAAAATGGGCAACACATTAACAATAGAGGTATAGTTGTGCTGTGATTCTTTTATTATAACGGGATATTCATCTCAATTCATTTTATTCAAGTTAAAACCGGATATCTCTTTATCAAAGATCTTCAGAAACCCTACAAATATTTCACTGAATGCTGAATCCCGGTATTTAATTTAGTAATGTAAACTAGCGGAGGAAATCAGCTATTTGAATAAAGTAAGACACTTTGAGACGGCTTACTTTGACTTAGTCTTTGTTTTAACGTAAGTTGATTTTGATACAGATGTTTGTATCAATCAGTAACAAATACATCTTATTTGTTAGGTACTGATTGATACAAACATCTGGCATTTTAATTTGTCACAAAGAAGTTTCACTTTTGACATGTTTACTTTTTACGCACATACTTTTTTTTACATAAAGAATAGCTCAAAAATATTTTTTTATATAAAAAATATTATTAAATAATTTATGCATTGTGTTGAGAGATTCATTTAGGTCTTGAAGTTTTTACATTCAGTTTACGAGCAACGTTAGGTTGTTTGCATTAATCATTTTGAACCTTCAAAAAAGCGTGATATTATAACGAGTTTTTAAATTTTAATTCGCATTTTTCATGAAAATTTTTGAGAAAAGGTATTAATTTAATAAGCGCAAAATTTCCGTGTATTATTTATATATAAATAGAATCGAGGCTTTTTCACACGAAATGTGGATTTTATGAACGCATTTAAAAACACTACAACTAAAGTTGTCACATTATTCACTCGAAACGTAAATTTATAAAACCAGTTTTAAGACAAAAAAGAAATACAAAGAACACTTTGGACTTCGTGAGAAATAATATATCATATTACTTATGATTTTATGTTCGTGATAAAACATACAAATTAATAAAGTTGAACATAGCTAAGTACAATCAATAAAACACTTATAATTTATATCTACGGTGTTTGTTTAATATCAATAAAACACTAGAAATGTTTACAACCTGCTTTAATATATCGTATGAAAGTGATCGTAGAAGAAATATACATGGCTTGTGATAATATTTTGAGACTAGTTGTTCCCAAAGGTATCTCTTGCGTTATTCTTGATCCGTATTTGTGATCATATTTCAGTCACTTTGCTATTATATTGTTTATTGTTAGTGCTTAATTGTGACCGCACATTATGGTAAATGGTGATACAGTTCATGATGGAAGTGCTAACTTGGTAAGAGATTATCTACCTCTTATAGTTTCTACACGGCGTGGAATCGGAACGCAAATATTTTGCTTGGGGGTACGCCTGTTATATAAGACTCATACCTATACATATAAAATACCTAACTTAATAACCTTCAGTATTATATTTCCATATTGTTATTAGTACTCACTCACTATCATTGTAAACATCATTTAGTAGATAAGGTTCATTACAATAAATAAGCTCTTTAAGTTAACAACCCTTTCACACTCTCCACGTCTCCATCCCTACCACATCGTCCAATATAAATACTCCCTCATTCCCAAATACACACACATTCTATTTCCCACTCTCTTAATTCTAGTATTGTTACTCTGTTTCTCATTACTCTGTTTCTCATTACTCTGTTTCTTTTAAATCGTAGTTAAGTTATTATTAAGTTTTATTTTAAAATTATAAAGTAAATAAATAGTTTTAAACAAAAAGGACAAATTTTTTTAACTTCCACATAACACGCCTTCACCTGAGATCTTTCCTGAGATGCCGAGTTTACCACCGGTATACATATGTATATAAACGTGTTGAAAAGCTGGTACGAAAACGCCACCATGTCGGACCTATACAGGACCTATACAGGACCACATCACAGAGTCTATCCAATAGCAGCGTGGACCTGAAGCTAATTACCGCGGCGTTGGAAGACTCCTTCAAGCTTTTGGACTGGAACGGATTTGGCATCAATATTAATGACGAGTAGATCACTCACTTACGGTTTGCTGATAACATAGTCGTAATGGCAGAGATTCTGGAAGATCTCAATACAATGTTCAATGACCTCTGCAGAGTGTCTCAACAGGTGGGCCTTAAAATAAACATGGGTAACATAAAAATCATGTCGAACATCCATGTTTCTCTCCACCCGGTAACCGTTGGCATTGGGCAGGGCACACAGTTCGCAAAACCGATGGACGTTGGGGTCCAAAGGTGCTAGTGTGGTGGACTCGCACCAGAAAACGCAGAGTTAGCAGACCCCTTACCAGGTGTACCGATGACATCAGGCGTGTTGCCGGCAGCCGCTGGATACAAGCGGAGCAAGATCGGGCCCAGTGGAATGCATTAAGAGAGACCTTTGTCCAGCAGTGGACGTCCATCGGTTGAGACGACGTATCAATCTTAGGATCTCTGCTAACGAAGTGTTACGACAAAAAGGCTGTCAAAAGCTTAATTTATATGAATATTTTTAAATATCTAGTGATTACTTAGTCGTCAAAAACCATTTTATAATTATTACCTTTCTAATGAAAACGGTTTGAGGCATCGGTTGAATAGTTTCAAAGTATATGAAGGAAGGTAGAAACATGTTTTGTGTTTTAAATATACAAGTATATATAGAAATTTGGAGAGGTTTTTACATACAAAAGAACCTACATTACAACAGATAGCAACAAAACTGAAATCAATAAAGCTGTGGAGCGAGTTTAAAAATAGATCCCCGATTTTCAACCTATCCACAGTTTACCGTGTTCAGTATATTTCCCGGGAAATAACGAGAGCATGAAACAAGGTACACACAGCTCTATCAAAGGGCTTTATTTATAAAACTGGTATTTAATCACAGCGCACTCCGCATGCAAGCAAATATGAAAATCAAAATACATTTATTGCGTTCACAAAGTTTATTTGACTAAAATGTTCACTCGGCTACAGAATAGATAGGGTTCGGTCATGAGACGATTACTATTTAATTAGGTTAATCAGATAGTAATCGTGTCATGATCGAATCCCGATCGAATTTCACAATCATACAGAGATTGGCCGCCTCAATGGTCTCAGTGGTCAGCTTGTTCGGCTACAGACATGAGGTCCTGGGTTCGAATCCGATATTGACATTGAGTTTTCTGTTAAAAAATTCTCAGTATTTGCCCGAAGTTAGGATATTGGTGGTCTGCTCCAACCCCGTGCTTCAGTAAGCAAGTAAAGCCGTTTACCCTGAGCCTGATCTATTTCCGGTCGTATCCAATTGCAGCCCCATCATGTCATGACAGTGAATTTTGTCCTTCATGAACTACTTTATAGGTAAAGCATTATTACCTTTCTTTATGTGTTCTGAGTTTTATTTATCATGAATCTATTTAAAATAATTATTTAAGTACTTGTATGTAAGTTACAGCATACTCGTATGTATGTATAGTACTGGACACCACCTTTTTACTTTACATAATTTATCTAACTCTAACTGTTAAAAGTCGCTTTTAAGCGATAGGGTCGCCTATTTCTTTTAAGATTATTTCTGTGTTACTGATATGTGGTATACAACAAAGAGTATTCTATCTATCATCTTTACTTATCTATATCGTCGTCGCTTCAACCGATGGACGTCCACTGCTGGACATAGGTCTCACGTAATGACCGCCACAAGGCCCGATCTTGCGCCGCCTGGCTCCAACGGCTACCGGCGACCCTCTTTATATCATCGGTCCACCTTGTGGGGGG
>JACTOM010000282.1:4375765-4423721 GCA_015832385.1 Elymnias hypermnestra | reverse complement strand
TCTCGAGAACAGTTTGTAGACATGACTTAGCAGCGCGATAGGTCTGTAGTTCTTCAATAAGGTGTTGTCGCCTTTCTTGAAGAACAACACTACCACGCTCCTATGCCATGCCTCCGGCACTGTGCCATCGAGGATGACGGAATTGAACATCCGCTGAAGGACTTTGAGTACCGGTTTTCCACCCGCCTTCAGGAGTTCTGCTGTGATTCCATCATCACCTGGTGCCTTGCTGTTCTTCATCTGTTTGAGAGCCATACTAATCTCGTACAGACTGACGTCCGGGATGTCCTCAGTGTAGTGTCGGGTTAGTTTGGCTCTAGGATCTGCAGCCAAACAGTCGATAGGCTTGAGAGTCGATGAGTATAGCTGTCCATAGAAACTCTCGACCTCGCTCAAAATCTCTGGTTTCGACGCAATGAGCTTACCATTACTGGTCTTCAGCCGCGTAAGCTGGCGCTGACCAACAGACAGGTCTCTTGCGAACACTTTGGAGCCCTTATTGCGTTCAATAGCATCTTTGATACGCTCCGTATTGAAGGTTCGCAGATCACGTTTTTGTGACTTCGAGATCTGTCTGTTGATATGCCGGTATTCGGACGCGTCCGCCGCAGACTGCAAGCTCATTGACTGTCTTTGCACCATGAGATTGAGAGTATAGTCAGAGAATCTCTTATCTATATATATAAGAGATATCCACTCATCACGATATCTCTGGAGCCATAAAGTGTTGAGACATGAAATTTGGTAGGAATATAATAGTAGAGGTCAGCTAAGAACGGATTTTTGAAATTCCACCCGCAAGGGGGCTTGCGGCGGTGTTAATGAAAAAAACACCATAACTATTTAACAAATATAAATGAAATTTGGTACACCGATAATCTAGAGTCTGAAAAAGGCCTATAAGCTCTTTGCATTAATACACAGCAAATAGCTCATTGAAGTACTTATACGTATGTTTCTTATTTGTATAAAGTAAGTAAGTAAGTAGCAGCCCATTAACAGCCCTCTGCTGGGCACAGGCCTCCTCACTCCGAGGAGCGAGGGTTTTTAGAGCATAGACCCACCACGCTGCTCCACTGCGGATTGGCAGGCATAGTACACAAGTGCACTCTCTATTCCCTCACTCTCATAGTCGGATGTGAGGGATCTTCGACACGACCGGAGAGAGATTAGGCGCAGGACCGAGGGCTTAACGTGCTCTCCGGCACGGGGTTGGAGCACACCGCCAACTTCCCAACTTCGGGCAAATATTGAGAAAATGTTAATAGAAAACTCAATATTGATTTTTAAATTGGCACGACCCGGGACTCGAACCCAGGACCTCATGTCTGTAGTCGAACATGCTAACCACTAAACCAGAGGCAGACTATATATTTTGATTAAAACATTTATATAACAATTATTAATTATTTGTGTAACAATTTTCCTAAATTAATGAAAAAGCTACCCAAATAACATTCCACGCAGGCAAAGTCGCGGGTTCAGCTAGTACTTTGTATTTCTGAACATTTTGGCACAATGGTGCGAGTGTTCGCTTTACTAGCAGACCTCCAAATTTAAGAGTCATCCAGAAAAAGATATAGGTCCCAGTACAATTTTGTGTAGAAACCAGGTAAATTACCTGTTACCAGATTAGCCTGCTTTGGGACCAACTAGTGATCTCATCTGAGGCTGACGAGGGATGCGCTAGATTTTAGTGGGTATTCTGGTTTCAGCGAGCCCCAGACTCCCGATTGTCGTCCAGGGTGCCTAAAAGTATTTCCAAACGATAAAAAAAAAGGTAGAATGTAACATTGCTTGCCGTCAGGTGAAACCTAACCTGTCAGCATAAAAAAACTATAGTTCAAATATTATTCTTCTAATTATTAGCTTTCAGGTACAACAGTTCTTCATACCCAACACAACAGAGCACACAAAACTTCGGCTGTGTCTCGTGGATTTAAGAAGGAACAAAGAAGATTATACGGATTGTAGCAAAAAGAGTGAGACACAATTTTAACACAAGAATCAAAGAAAAACTTGTAATGCCATATTCTAGTGAAAAGGGTTCAGAAATTATTTCTCAGGTTGAGCATAAGCATTTTTAAAAGATACCCGAATCACTTTTGGATTTGCCTCCGTTAAGAAATATGTTAGAAATGTCCTATTACAAAAGGCATATTATAATATTGAGAGTTATTTAAGTGACAAAGATGTTTGGACTTGATTCCAGTTGCACATGAAAGCTAAACACGTTATAACCTACAAAAACTTATTTTAAAGGAGTAACCGCTGAATTTCTTGCCTATTTTTTTCTCAACGGAATCAACTTTCTGAATCTGTGGTAGATTTATTAGCAACGGACAGACCACTGACGATTCAAAAGTGCTTTTTGAGTCTACTTTAATAAAGAATATTTTGATTTTATGAGACAGTGTTTTAATGTAACTCTTATTTGGATTATGTGAAATATCACGATTAAGTATATTTATCTATTTTAAAAGTCATATTCTTGACTACAGATCAATAGGATCTCTGTGATATTTTTAATACACATGCCACGTCAAGATATTGACACACGTTCTCCACTGACTACATTAACAATTACGGTGAAGTATCATCAAAATATGTCCAGCAGTTATATAACAAACATCCTAATATTCTTTTCCATTCATAATGTTGGTAAGACTCAGTTTTAGTGGCATTAAATTATTTACAACATAAACGTCGTTATAGTCTTGTCTAATAATCTGTTCAATATATTTATTAAATTCAAATTAATTCATTCATCACGAACGCCAAAAGTCGTAAATAGATAATCTATTCACCAATAACTACTTTAGCACAAACACTTTTATGGCACTTCTATTAGCATAATATATGAACTGTTTTGTGGGTGTTCAACATTAGTAGATTTATCGTGTTTTATTGAGTGGTTAAGTACCTATGTGTCCTCTTTTTCGGCGCCTATTATTTTAATTTATTTCTATTTCTTATTAAAAAAAATTATTTGTTTCTCATAGTCAATATGTTTTGTAACCTTTCATTTATGTTACTTCACTGTAAGCTCATCTAACGTTAAGTGGTAACACTGTCTAAGATGTTAGCATGCGTACCTAGTAAGAGGTAATCGCTAAAAACACTTCTTCCTTTGCCACTATTACAATAAACGAACATACATGATTGTTTTTGCAGATAGTTAAGCGCTGTGATCACACCTGTGATACAGGCAATCAACAGGCTAACACAAATCTCTTTGCTTACAAACTATCACGCCTCATCCCATAGGTGTAGGCAGAGACCACGTCCTTCCACTTGCCACGATCCTTGCATATCTTCATTTCTTTCATTCTCATTGAACCTTTCATACAAGTTCGTCGGTTTAAAGTACTCTTGACTTGGCCCTTATTTAAAATGTCCTGGATTTGGTCCAGGAACGTTCGCCTTGGTCTTCTTCTCCCAACTTACCCATTCACTTTTGACTCATAAATCCATTTTATCAGTCTTATTTCATTCATTCTCTCTACGTGCCTAAACCATCTAAGCATTTCTCAATTTAAGTCACTATATCATACTTTGTCAATCAGTTTGAATCCACTCGTACTTCTCTTTACTCTCATCTCTATCGCATTTATTTTACTTTTGTGCTTCTTTTGCCATACCCAACTTTCACTACCATACCTAAGTGTTGGCACCAACACTCCACCAGTCACAGCCAGTCTAGCCCTTTATGACACTATCTGGCTATTCATAAAGGTGTGCAGAGCACCATTTACCATATTCCCTGCATTCGCTCTCCTTTCAATATCGCATTCACATATTCCACCAGTCCAGATTCATATAAAAAGGTCGTCAAAGGTAGAGAGGTCAAAAGGTATATAAATCTAATGACTCTAACACAATTTGAATACGAAATAAACTATAGAATTTTAAATATTGGTCGAATAAACAAAAGTTTTAATAACCGAAAGTCGCGAACACTTACATTATTAGTGAATATTTAGGGAATATATATTAGTTTACATTTGTCTTAAGCTATAAATATCTTAACTCTCGCACTTTGCACCGTAAATAGCGATGCCTCCGTTAGATAACACATATGGTCTATTAATTAAATTAAATTTTGTTTAATATTAAGTTATTTCATCTATTTCAATATGTTTGCTTAGTTAGCTATAAATGTCGTTAACTGTGCTAATAAATTATCATTATAATGGGACAAAACTGGCTTCTGACGCATGAAACACTAGTTCATATCGCCATTAACACCTGTCGTATATTTGTAATAGAAATATTGTTTTTCTCAAATATTTTACGTCTTAACTCCTAGATACAAATAATCACGCTTCTACTCCCTATACGTACATAGAGATAAGTATTAAATCCTAATTTTGTAAGCCAACTTTTCAAATAAAAATTACTGTACATGTTGCTATAATGATATATTTAATTAAAAAACACCTATTAAAAATCTCAAAATGACCGTTTATACGCGCAGGCCATCGACTAGTTAACAAATAATGATAGATGATTCTTGTATTTCAGTAGTAATCACGTTCCTAATTATACAAATGGGATTATAACGAGTGATATTATAAGTAAAAATATATAACGTATGCCCGATTTAACCAACATAGAAACCACCCCCTTAACTGTCTCCTAAATGTACTTAAGGGACTCGTAAAGTTTAAAGAAGATCGGTGAAGAAGTTATTAGACTCTCAGACATAGCATTGACGAACAGTTTCTGTGGTTCTATATGGTAACATATACGAGTATATGTCATTTCGGATCGACATTCGGTCTAAATCCACCATCCACCATATTTCCATCTAAATTACTTCCTATTTCCTATATTCGTTTGAGTGTATCGACGTGAAGTCAATAGAGTTGTTTCTTTTGTAAATTTGCATATTATCAAGAAACTAACAATATCCTAGCTAGCATCACAAAAGAATCAAAATATTCGATATTGATAGGTTACCAATGCAACGCATGTCGAATGGTTTGCATTAAAAAATGTTTTGGAACATGTTTTGATGGTTCCCGGATATACGATACTTTATTTCGTTTTCTGAATTCGGACTTCAATTTTTGATTGACTTTCGGAATATTTGTTACATGAATGCTATCATCTTTCTAGTACCTATCTTTTTAACACTATATTGTTAACTTCAAATTGTACATTCAAAAAATACTGAAATGTTAACATTTAATCAAAAACTTATTATCTACTTCTAGATAATTAATTAGATAATTATGTTAATAATCCTGACTAAGCGACCTTCGAATATATTTTGCATTTGCATTTACTTCTGGCTAAAAAGTAATGAATATGTATTTAGTTTTGGTAACTACCAGGTTGGTAGTTCGTTCAACAGAGTATCATCCATACATGGGGGCTCATTAATTTTAGTAAATAAAAAATTGAAATTTAAGGAACGTACAGACATAGTGAGCCTGTCTGTTGAACGGACGATAGAGCTGGCATCTATTGAATTAGAGCAGTTTGTTATAGTAACGGTGTATAGGCCCCCTTTGTCCAATTTTGAAGTTTTTGAAAAATTAATGGACCAGGTACTGTTCATAATGTCGAATACAAACAAAAAATTAGTAGTATGTGGAGACTTTAACATTAATATCTTAGAATGTAGCTCTTCAAGCATGAAACTGTTAAACCTTTTTAACGCTTATAAATTATCTAATATGTTTATGGAGCCTACGAGAATAACCTCTTCTAGTGCCACTTGTATAGATAATATATTTACGAACGTAAATCCAACTGAGAAAAAGATAATTAGTAGTTTAGATTCGGATCACTGTGGCCAACTCATTCGCTTTCCAATTCCAAAGAAAAATGTAAATAAACGTAGAATAACTTTTGTGCCAGTAACAGCTGACCGTATTGGAAAAATGAGATCAGCCCTAATTTCGAACTGCTATATAGCTGATTCTTCTAATCCAAATGAAATATATAATAACTTTTTTTCCAAATTTAATCAAATATTTAACTCAATATTTAAAAGTAAATCGATCACTCTTACTGACACAATGGCGTTCAGTGAATGGGCCACGGTTGATTTGCATAAAAGTAGGCAAAAGTTGTATGAATTGTATGCTGAGCGTCAGTACAACACTAGTGTAGAGTTCAGGGATTATGTGAGATTATTTTCCAAGGATTTCAAAAAGAAATGTGTTTTTGCTAAATCGCAACACATAAAATGTAAGATAAAAAATAGTACTAATATAATTAAAACAACTTGGAAAATAATTAATGATGAAACAGGAAAAGCAACTCCGCGTTTTGATGAATTTCATTTAGATTTAGAGAATAAAAAAATTTCGTCAGACTTAGAGGTTGCTAATACTTTTGAAGAGTTTTTTACAAAAATTCCTGTCTCAACTACGAAATCACTGAACTCCTCACCTTCCATTGCACTCTCTTGGCTAGCTGATAGCTTGCCCCAATGTCATAGTACTTTTAAATTCAGTCGTGTCGATGCCTCTGATGTTATTAAGTCATTTAATTTAATTAATAACAAAAAAACTAACGATTTGTGGGGTTTGTCAGTTAACCTTGTAAAATCATTAATTGACATCGTTGCACCAGACATGGCGGTAATTTTTAACAATTGTGTAGATTGTGGTGTATTTCCTGACTTAATGAAGTACAGCAAAATAATACCGATGTTTAAGTCAGGCAGTACTTCGAACCCTAGTAACTTTAGGCCAATATCGGTTCTCCCAACCTTTAGTAAAATATTTGAGAAAATAATGTTGAACCAGTTGCTAAAACATTTCAAAAAATATAATTTATTACATAATAAGCAATTTGGCTTTACTCGAGGTCGCTCGACTACCGATGCTGGCGTACAGTTATTACTCAATATCTACGAGGCCTGGGAGGATTCACGTGACGCGCTTGGCGTTTTCTGTGATCTGTCTAAGGCCTTCGATTGTGTTCAGTATGAAACCCTGATCGGGAAATTGCGACACTATGGCCTCGCGGGCACAGCATTAGACCTGATGAGTTCATATTTAACCAATAGAACGCAAAAGGTCTGTGTCAATGGCAAGCTTTCTGCGGGGTCTGTGACAAAAATGGGAGTCCCACAGGGTTCCATACTAGGACCATTTCTTTTCCTCATTTATATCAATGACCTTCCTTACTTTGTTAAGGGTGATCATGAGATTGTTCTGTTTGCTGATGATACTTCGCTGTTGTTTAAGATTAATAGGCGACAAACAAATTATGACGACGTAAACAGCTCTCTCAATAAAGTGGTACAATGGTTTGAAGCTAATAATTTATTGCTCAACGCAAATAAAACAAAATGTATTAAATTTAGTCTGCCTAATGTTAAACAAATGCAAACCATTGTTAAACTTAATAATGAGGAACTAGACCTTGTAGACAGTACCGTTTTCTTAGGCATTACGTTAGATAACAGATTACAGTGGGGGCCCCATATAAGTGGTCTATCGAACAGGCTCAGCTCTGCGGCTTACGCAGTTAAAAGAATTCGTCGTCTGACAGATGTTGATACTGCCAGACTGGTATATTTCAGCTATTTTCACAGCATTATGTCATACGGTATTCTACTTTGGGGTAATGCTGCTGATATAGATGCAATATTTGTGCTGCAGAAAAGGGCCGTTCGTGCGATTTACAATATGGGTCCAAGAGAGTCGCTAAGAAACAAATTCAAGGCAGTTAACATAATGACAGTTCACTGCGTATACATATTAGAAAACTTGTTGTACGTACACAAAAACATTGACTCTTTTAATAAAAAGAGTGAATGTATATCATATAACTTACGAAACAAAAACAAACTTGTTGTAAATTCTAGTAGGCTGCATAAAATTAACAACTCATTTAAGGGTAACTGTATACGTTTCTATAATAAACTCCCACAAGACGTTTTAGAAATGTCAATTAATAAATTCAAAGTCTTTGTTAAAAGAAAGTTGATAGAAAAATCGTATTATAAGTTGCAAGAGTACTTAGACGATAAAAACGCGTGGGAGTGAACGAACTGCTCTAATTTGAATTGAAATATATTAAACTAACATGATATTGTAATGATGATGAAAAAAAAAAAAACAGAATACCCGACTGAGTTTGTTGTGGGCTCTTCTCGGATCGGGGCGCGAAGGAACCCTCGTAACTTTAGATTTTAAGTCGTTCTGGAGTATCATCATCAGACGTACATTAGAATTAGAGTGTGGAAAGGAAAAAAAAAACAAAAATTTGACGATTCAAAAGTGCTGTAATATGCCTACTTGAATAAAGATATTTTGACTTTGACTTTGACTTATTATAGGAAACGCCTCGAATTTAGAAGAAACAAATATATATAAAGAAAGAGCGAAAGTTTTAATACAAGAACAAAAACAAACTTGTTATGCCATATTTTAGGATGACGTAGGTTCTGTAATTATTTGTCGGGGTAAGCATACGCATTATTAATGAGATACCACAATCAACTTTGGATATACCACTCCATAATTTTAATAAATATAACAGAAAAAGCCTTTTACTAAATACATATTATACATACATACATTCATAGTATCATGCCTCATTCCCATAGAGGTAGGCAGAGACCACATTCTTCCATTTGCCACGATCCTTGCATATCTCCATCGTTTCTTTCATTCTCATTAAACCTTTCATACAAGTTCGTTGGTTCAGAGTACTCTTAACCTGGCCCTTATTTAAGATGTCCTAGATTTAAAACAGGACCATTCGCCTTGGTCTTCCGCTTCCAACTTTCCGATTCACTCTTGGCTCATAAATCCTTTATGTCACTCTCCTTTCATTTAAGCATACCTTTCTCAATTTTAGTCACTACATCTTCTTTTATACCACAACGTTCTCTTATGACACTATTTCTTACTTTATCACTCGGTTCCTGTATCCTGTCATACTTCTCAGGTCTCTCATCTCTACCGCATTTATTTTACTTTTGTGCTTCTTCTGCCATACCCAACTTTCACTACCATACATAAGTTTTGCCAACGAGATCTTGCATGCACAGCCAGTCTGCACCATCTGATTATTCACAAAACAGTGCAGAGCACCATTTACCACATTCCCTGCATTCACTCTTTTATTCTACAAAAGTAGTATATAGTATATATAAAGATAAGCTAAAAAAACAATCATTCACTAATTATAACTCCCTTGAAATGCGCCATATATAATATTCCTTTAACGATTGACTACTAAATAGAGTTTTCGCTCTTATTAATCAAAGCAAAGGTCCCAATCTCTAACATAATGTCCAACTTCAGATTTTCCACACCCACCCTCACCCTTAATAAGCTAGCGTTAGCAACTTTCTCGTTATGAATGGTAAAAAGCCAAAGTTTTGGCTATTTTCCATCACAGTTTCGCTGTTATAAAGGAAAGTTATTTGGTCATATACTGCAGGCTCTTTTACGTAAGTATACTGGATATTAGGAGACCGATTCCGAAAATTAAAATAGACGATAATACTTATAATGCCTCTGGTGATGGCACGGAATAAAATCGATCCTGGTGAATAAAACTCACAGCTGATGTTCGGGTCAACGGTTGATCCGAGAATCAGCAGTTTTTGATTTTCTGTTTCATAGCAGGTTTTTTTTTTTTTAGTAAAGTAATGTATTTTTTGTTTTACCTTTCATTTAGCTGTATTAACACAATGGAGTGACAATGATGCTAATAAAAAATTTAAAAATATGATTTTGAAGTAAAACTTCTTTAGGCGCATGAGGAAAAAATATTTACGGATAAAACGCGGGATTTGCGTCATAATAATTCTCTTTAATTATTAAAATCAAATCATTTTCAGATTGCATAGTAAAAACTGCAGTACGAGAGTGTGAAACACTTAAAAGTAAAAGAAATAAATTTATATTTTGTATTAGTTTTCGACTCTTTTAATATTTTAATAACAATTAATTTCCTAGCATATCTTCCTTTTTCCCACCTTCTAAGTCTCGGAAATCTGAAGTTTTAAATTTGTATTAGTATAAATAAGACTTAAAAATTACTTTGCTAAAGAGGTTTCACTTTTGATATGTATACTTTGTACGTACGCACTTTTCAATCAGGATCGATTTTTTTTCTGTTCCATCATCAAAGGTGTCATTAGTACTATTGTAGATCTTCGTTTTGGGAAGCGGTCTCCTAATACCCGGTATACTTCTTAAAATACAAAACATAAAGAATGAAAAGAGCGGTCACGAACGCCTGGCAGATGTGAACTCAATTGTCAACCATTAGACGTCTCTTTTACCTATTCAATGTGTCAACAATTTTCAAACCTACTTCTATCAATTCCTCGTCAACCATAAGGTTTCCGATCTACCTATCCATAATTTCTCTGGCCTGGATAGGAGTCATGTCGTCAAGAAGTGACGAGATCTTCGCAATATTGTGCGGCCACTTTGGCGCAAGTACTCGATATTCTAGCAGAGGCCCCGGGTTCGATCCCCAGTAGGGCGCCTTTAGGAAATTGCATTTTCAAATTTGTCTGAGTCTGCACTGGATGACTTCGACCGTGGCTAGTTACTACCTTACCGGCAAAGACGTACAGCCAAGCGAGAGATTAATGTTTCGGTAGGATGCTGTGTAGGAACCATAATAGGTTAACTGTTTCTTACCAGATTACCACGCTTCCATCTTTTTTTTTGTTAACAATAGGCATGGTTTGAAACAGCCTAAGGTGGACTTTGCCTAAGAGGTGACTCTTTACCCTGACTTTATAAATTCTTAGATCTCGGGAGTCTGGGAAAATGGAAGCCGGTAAAACTTTCCACTCTTTAGTGGTGCGTATCAGAAACGGACTTGCGGGATGTCCATGATATACGGATGCCAATCGTTTTTGTATATTGATGTTCTATAATAAAAGGGCGACGGAAGAACAAGTTCATATGGTCCCTGCGCATACTCTCCGAAATATATTCTGTAGAATATCGACGGACATGCAACGTTACGTCGATGCTGCAGACTTGTCATTCTCCTATCTAATTTTTCGTCACCTATGAGTCTTCGTGCTCGGCGATCCACCAAATCCAATGCCTCAAGCTGATACTTGGCTGAGCCGTCCCAAAGGTCTTAGACCGTCGCTATCAAACCCTAATCTGTTCACAATGAAAAAAAGAATTGAAAATTATACAGGAAGACATCACGTATATATCGGATGTATGTAGTAGTAGCAGCCCTTTAACGTCCCACTGCTGGGCACAGGCCTCCTCACTTCGAGGAGCGAGGGTTTTTAGAGTTAGACCCACCAAGCTGCTCCACTGCTGATTGGCAGGTATAGTACACAAGCGCACTCTCTATTCCGTCACTCTCGTAGTCCGATGTGACGGGAATCCGACACAACCGGAGAGAGATCAGGCGCAGGACCGACGGCGTAACGTGCTCTCCGAGGCACGGGAGTGGATCACACCGCCGACTTCCCAACTTCGGGCAAATATTGAGAAAATCTTAATATTGATTTTTGAATTGGCCCGACCCGGGACTCGAACCCAGGACCTCATGTTTGTAGTCGAACATGCTAACCACTATACCAATGTCGGATCGGATGTATACATAATGAGATATGTTATTGCAGGAAATATAAAACACAAAACATGTCCCTTGTAACTGTAGAAAATAAAGTATTTTACCTTCAACAAAGCTCTTTGGCAAGAACTTGAATAAATATACGTAGTTATACAAATTAGACGCCATTCCCGCTCGCTGACCGCCTACAAAGTTAATAACGCGATGCTATAGGACTCCTTTAGACTGGAATACTTTATACTTTTACACTTAGGATATTGACCCCGTGTGGTTGAACATTGTTTCTTTGAATCATTATTATTTTAACGATAAAGGAAGTTTGGAAATACATTATTTATATAACTTGAAATGATGACACGGTTTAAAATAAAATTGGACTTTCATAGTTAGAGGAAAGAACGGTTGAACAAATATATTTACGATACGTTTTATTACTATCTCATATCTCAATAAAGCTAACTTTATATCAGGAAAAGGTAGTCCTTTTTGTGTTTAATCAACAGAAACATAATAAAATAAACCTGTAAACGCACTTCTTTAATTTACTATATAAAAAGAAACCTTTTACAGATATCATGGGGCTCTACTGTAAGTTTATTCAAAGTAAATTTAATAAATTCATTCATATTTGAAATAACACTAAAACGAAAGCTACTCTTAGTTTAAAATAATATATTTGAACTGCAAAGTATCTAAGTAAAAAGTATTTTATTAAGAACTGAAATTTTAGCAAATTTAATATAGTACCTAACAGTTAGAATTGAATTGAATAGAGACTAGCTTAACTAAGACGCGTTAGTTTCTTCCGAAGGTAGACGAATATTCAAAGTACAGGAGAATAAGGGTGTGTTCCGATATACACATTTTTTGACGCTATGAAATGCCTTCACGCATCAGACCTAAAAAGTTATCGGGAGTTTGGTACCCTCTGGCAACAAGCAAACAAAAATACCTTGTAATACCTAGTATCTCGGATGACTCACGGAAGCGGGAGCAGGTGCGCAAACATGCGCCACCTAGTATCCCGCCTCCTTCGGCGGCGAGAGGAGGCACCTACTGCATTGTCCCTCTCTCGTTCGCTGGCCTCCTTTAGCAAGACTACGGTCTCCCAGAAGAGGCAACTCACGTCCAACACCTCTCACTACAGAGAATCGCGCATACAATGCTCCGCAGCGAGAGATCTCCGCTAATCAGCGCTACCAACAGATGACGCTGAGGTACCCAGGCTGCGCAGTCTGCCACAGTGTGATGTGCTGAGTCAAAAGCTGCACCAAACTATTGTATATCTCATGTATATATATATATATGTCGGAGTGCGAAAGCGTATGGATTGCTAGTCCGTGTGTAATAGTCTGTGGAACGCTGGCGCCATCATTGTATCGGCGTGGGGACAGAGTCAATAAGTGGCAGTCCGGCCCGTCTCTCGGCAGTCTTCGAGCGGCGGTCGGCCGGAGTGGTCGACTATTGAAACTGTCGCGTTCCTAGCTATTAGTGTTAATGAGTTTGTGTAAATTGATATCGGGAACATTAAGTGATTGAACATTATAAACCGAGTTAATTAATACAGTGTTTGATTGCACCAACAATACCCATGAACGCCCACAGAATAAGAAATTAAATAATGGATCTAATTAATAACGATGTCGGCGGAGAANTTATATATATATATATATATATATATATATATATATATATATATATATACATGAGAGTTAGGTGACTCCTCTCAGCCGATTTGGCGCAGGAACTTTCCGAAACAACCATGCCCGGTCAGAATCTGCACTAGTCTGTAGGAGAGCGACCCGTGCCCCCGGAGAGCCATTGCTCCAGGTGATGACGAATCGACTCCGCAATGGCCACGCCCGCAGCTGGGGATCGGAGTTCCTTCTTCCACTTGTGGATTAGAGCCTGGTCGTCTAGAACCCCGATCCTACGGACCTCATCGGCAACAGACCGCAGGTCCTCTCTGCTGCCCTGCAACGTAATCTACCCAGAACTCCAGAAAGTCTTCTGGAAATCTACGAAAGGAGGAAAGAGGAGAGCAAATCTACGCCTCCCACCTCCATGCCTCCACCAGAGTCTTCTCCGGTGTCCAGAGCGTCTAACGTGTCTTCCTCTTATGTGCCTCCTACAAAAAAATAATTATTTTGGTCTTTTGTGCGTTAATAGACAATTTTTAACAGAGGATCCATTAGCATTGTTTAAATGTGAATATCAATGGTGAAACCTGTTCTATTTATTGTCTGTCAATATCAGTAATGTATCGGGACACGCCCTAAACAATTCTTACAACCGTCTAGCGAAACATCGATCGCCTACACGGTAGTCAAGACGTGCTCTTTAGATTATATTGAATACGACTTCCGTAGCAACGCCCCTTACAAATATGCTTCTGGTTCTAAATACGTAATAATTGGTCCCTTCATTACAAACTTCAATCATCTGAGAAATCTTACACATAATAGCAATATTGCTAGTGATACATTCGCTGCTATGAATGGATAACAGAACTCTACAAAAAGCACGTATTTTTTATACAATTTGCTTTTACAAAATTTCTAGTATTTGTTGCGTTATTCTTTTTTTTTTATTAAGTATTGTGTTGAACCGTAAAATCAAATAATCCAAATGTTAATTAATAATTAATAATTAGTTAATAAGGATATAGTGAAAATAATCTTTATTTTCGTGTTTTAACACACGAAAATAAAGATTATTTCATTAACTCATATTCAAATCGGCAAGTATGTCTGCAAAATGACATTTTTTTCATCGCTGGATTTATATTATATTCAAAATTACCTGTTTTTATACTAACGTATCTGAACCCAAATGGTTTTCTGACATAAAAAACGTGAAGAACAGAATAATTTTGCTCACAAATAAAATTTTACATGTAAAAATTTGTAGCCTTTTAAACAAAGCTTACTTTTGATATTAATAGAGTCCTAGTTGTGACTATAAGCTAGTTTGACTGGTTCTCTGTATCCATTGAGACAAGTGGCCACTTATTCAACCCCGCAACTGGTCAGGGAAAATTTAAATTTAATATGAGAATAATTTCTGATATGTTTCTGATTTTGTTAAATATTTAAAAGATTTTTCTGTAAAATTATCTATTTTGAACTGCGTCATTGTTTTTCCAATACGATAGGATAAATATTAATGAACATACCCTTTGTTAATCAAATATAAATGCAGGATGCTTTCAAATTTATAATTAACGCTGTGGGTTGACATTATATGCATGACCGGTTTTGCTTTAAATGCTATTGAGTCAGCAAATTAATCGGAGAGCGAGCGTAATGATGATATATTAAAATTCCCAATCCGATTTCGTAACTTAAGCGCTCTTTTGTACGATCCTCCAAGGATTCCTAGCATGAAAGGATGCTTTATAGCAAATTGCAGTACAGTAATATCTTCAATCCGTATATACCTTCTTTAAACAAAAGTCCATTAGATAAGTGATGTTATGGTACAATGGATTCTAAAACTAATACTACTAAGGCTACTTATTTTTAACCCACTTTCAGACTTATTTAACTTGACTCCTAGTTTATTATATTATTTAAATATAAATACACCCCAAACTTGTAATAGTTACGTTAAATAAATATATACGAGGCGTGTTCAAAAAGTATCGCGAATTTTGAATTTTCGCGAGTTACGTATATTCGAATTTCGAATTTTTTGTGGCGTTATATTGGTACTCATGTCTCTCACTTATACCGACAAGCTCGGCCATTTTGAATGTTCATTTAATTGTTGACAGCTGCTTTGCTTGCACGTGTTTTGGATCGTCTTCGATTTTTACCTATTCAAAAAAATGGATCAAAGAACCTGTATCAAATTTTGTGTGAAAAACGAAATTAAGTGCGCGGATGCATTCCGAATGTTGACTGTGGCATACGGAGAAGCTACCTTGGACCGAAGCAACGTTTATCGGTGGTACAAAATGTTCTCAGAAGGCCGAGAAGATGTGAACGACGAAGAGCGTGCCGGACGCCCGAGCACTTCAACAACAGACGAAAAAATTAATGAAGTGGAGAAAATGGTATTGGCCAATCGTCGAATCACCGTTAGAGAAGTTGCTGAGGACCTAAACATATCGATTGGCTCGTGCCATTCGATTTTTATCAATGATTTGGGCATGAGACGGGTCGCCGCGAAATTCGTACCAAAATTGCTCAATTGTGACCAAAAACAGCATCGCATGAACATTGCTAATGAGATGTTAAACTCTGTCCGCGACGACCCAAATTTGCTCCAGAGGGTCATAACTGGTGACGAATCGTGGGTTTATGGTTATGACGTGGAAACCAAAGCTCAATCATCTCAATGGAAGCTGCCGCACGAACCAAGACCGAAAAAAGCGCGCCAAGTTCGATCGAATGTGAAAGTTTTGCTGACAGTTTTCTTTGATTGCAGGGGCGTGGTGCATCATGAGTTCTTGCCACAGGGAAGAACGGTCAATAAGGAATATTACCTGCAAGTTATGCGCAATTTGCGCGAAGCAATCCGCCAGAAACGCCCGGATTTGTGGAAGAACAAAAATTGGCTTTTGCACCACGATAACGCCCCTGCTCACACATCGTTGCTTGTGCGCGACTTTTTGGCCAAAAACAACACACTAATGATGCCGCAGCCACCGTATTCCCCAGATCTGGCCCCCTGTGACTTTTTCTTGTTCCCTAAACTGAAGAGGCCCATGAAAGGACGACGTTACTCTTCTCTTGACGAGATAAAGACCTCATCGAAGGAGGAGCTGAACAAGATAAAAAAAAAATGATTTTTTGAAGTGCTTCGAAGATTGGAAAAACCGTTGGCACAAGTGTATAATATCTCATGGGGATTACTTTGAAGGGGACAAAATAGATATTCATGAATAAATAAATAATTTTTGAAAAAAACACAAAATTCGCGATACTTTTTGAACACACCTCGTATATTGGATCGATATTTTTAATGTAAAGCATTCTCGAAACTACCTAAAGACTTACATAACACGCCTCATTCTTATAGGGGTAGGCAAAGACCACTTACCACGGTCCTTGCATATCTCCTTCGCTTCTTTCATTCTCGTTAAACCCGTCATACAAGTGACCTGGCCCTTATTTAAAATGTCCTGGATTTGGTCCAGGAACGTTACCCTTGGTCTTCCCCTTCAACTTTCCATTCACTCTTGACTCATAAATACTTGTTGTCAGGTTCTTTCATTCATTATCTCTACATACTCAAACCATTTAAGCATACCTTTCTCAATTTTAGTCACTACCTAAATTAAACAAAATCGGTCTTTACGGTACTTTTGAAGACTAGAACTACTATGAAGTAATTATGAAGTTTAGCATACTCCTAAGGGAGTAAATGACATTGGTAGAGATAGTTTCCCTGACAGAAACAGTCCATTCTCAACCAATACAGATACGTGGTCGTCGCTTTAACCGATGAACGTCCACTGCTGGACATAGGTCTCACGAAATGATGCCCGATCTTGCGCCGCCTGGCTCCAGCGGCTACCGGCGACCCTCGTGTGAGGGGTATGTCGGTGACTTTGATTCTACTACGGATCTCTTGATTCCTGATTCGATCACGAAGAAAAATTCCGAGCATAGCCCTTTCCATCGCACGCTTAGAGACTCTGAACTTCGTATGAGGCCCATAGTCAGCGACCACGTTTCGGAGCCGTAGGTCATCACTGGCAACACGCACTGTTCGAAGAGCTTTGTCTTCAGGCACTGAGGAATATTGGACGAAAAGAGATGCCGTAATTTCCCGAAAGCTGCCCAACCGAGTTGAATTCAGCGGTTAACCTCTTTGTCGAAATTGGACCTACCTAGCTGGACTATGTGTCCCAGGTATGTGTACTCGTCTGCTGAGTTCCCAACGATACGGGTTACGATACGATTTAATACCTATTAAACTTTTGAAAACTAATCAATACTCTATCAAGCAGTCTGTCAATATTGCATATACGAAATACAAATTTATGTTGGAGGCTTCAACAACGCGTATTTCATCGATACGCATATTTTTCACCGCATCGCGCGGCTGAATTACGGCAAATACACCGACACACCATACATATAGGTTATTGGTATCGATTTTATCAAAATGCAACCAGACTAGTGACCAATGGTGTTATTCATTTTTGTAGACAGACTAACGTTGTTTTCAATTTGTATAACTAAATATTGCGAAACTTATTGTGCGCTGATTCGTATTGTATGTGTTTACTGGCTATTTTGTCTATTAATCTATATACATACATGGCGTATGACAAAACCTTTTGAGAGCATTCGCTTTGTAAGAGGAGCTCAAGGAGTATCACACGCTTCAGATGACTCTCCGGAGATCTCGCAGCTCTCCATTCAAACATTTCATACGTGCAAACTATGGGTCAACTATACCCAAAGATCACTTAATGCGCTCCAAGTCCAATATAACGACATCTTTAGAATGGTGCTGGGCATGTTTGCGGGGAATCAAGTCGACGATTTCTACGCAATCATGAGACAAAGGATTACCTCAATCAAATACAGAGTGGGGAGTAGTCCTAACACCATTTTGAGGATAATGGCTGACAGACCAGATAGTGTCATTAAGGCACACTGGCAGTCAGCCTTAGTTTGTAAATTTATTAATTATATTAAGTAACATAGATTTAAGAGTCACCTACTAACAATTAACTAACATAGTCTTCGTCGTCGTCGCTTCAACCGATGGACGTCCACTGCTGGACATAGGGTCTCACGAAATGATGCCCACAAGACCCGATCTTGTGCCGCCTAACATAGTCTTATTTTATTTCAAATGTAACTAACAAAAAATGAAAGTTTGAAGTTTTCTGAAAATAAATGATTATTATTATTCCACTTTAACACTCACGCCCATTTACGAAAGTATATATATATATATATATATATATATATATATATATAGATATAAATATATATATGTGTGTGTGTGTGTGTATTTATTATTATTATACGTAGAGGGAACGGTTTTTATGGAAAATTCCCACATAACCCCATCTTTTCCCTCAAAAGTTCGTGAAAATTACTCAAACTATACATAATGTAAGGATCTTGAACTAGATTTCTGTCCGCCAGGAGATACGTAGATGCTTGTTAAGAACGGGATTCCCCACAATCTGATGAGCAGCAACACCTGCAGCAGCCTGGAAGAAAGAGATCCGTGTCTCCTAGACAACCACTTATCAAGGTGTGGACGGATCGCCTCTACCGTAACCAGACCCGCTGATGGAGACCCAAGATCCTCACGCCGGCTTTTCTTTTGGAATGAAATTCCTTATCGCGCGTTGAGAAAGGAGGCAAGGCAGAAAAATGTAGACCAAAAGTTGAAACGACATACTAAAATTAAGACCAAAAGTTGTAACGACACTTTTTATATCTTAAGTCAACAACACCGAAGTGGCATAAGTGCGATTTTGTATATTTTCGGTTAACAATACCAAAGTGGCGTGAGTGCGTTTTAATATATTTTTGGTTAACATTACCAAAGTGGCCTAAGTGTGTTTTTCTATATTTTCGGTTAACAATACCAAAGACGCCTAAGTGCGTTTTTTTTTATATTTTCTGTTAACAATACCAAAGACGCCTAAGTGCGTTTTTTTATATTATCTGTTAATAATACCAAAGACGCCTAAGTGCGTTTTTTTATATTATCTGTTAACAATACTAAAGACGCCTAAGTGCGTTTTTTTTTTACATTTTCTGTTAACAATATCAAAGTGGCCCTAGTGCGTTTTTCTATATTTTCGGTTAAAAATACCAAAGTGGGGCAAGTGCGTTTTTCTATATTTTCGATTAACAATACCAAAGTGGCCTAAGCGCGACTTTCTATATTTTCGGTTAACAATATTAAAGTGGCCTAAGCACCTCATCAAATCATAATAAAAAATGTATACCCGAATAATTATTTTCTTTATACCTCGAATAGAACTTGAAATTTATATTTTTATAATAAAGGAACACGACACCACACTTTTTTTCATTGCAGACAGTTAACCGCTTGACTGTGATCTCACCTGATAGTAAATGATACAGTGAGAGAAAGAGAAAACACTTTATGCCACACAAGATAAAAATATAAAGACATAAAAACTAAGATACTTATTACTATAAAATAGCGTGCAAAGGCGGTCTTATTGCTACAAGCAATCTCTTTCAGACAACCTCATTATGTAAAGAAGCAAACTAAAATAAATAATAGGACAGAACAGCGCCAAAAACTTAAATATAATATATAAAAATAAATTTTTGTTTTTAACTATATAAGATATTACATATAATATAAATATTATATACATAAATATCAATATATCAATAGATACATATGGAAAATATATACACAAAAGATATGAAATAAAAAAATATACAATATAAAGAAAAGTCTACGTGATGATACAGTCTAAGATTAAGCGCGCTAATTTGGTAAGAGGCGATATACCTCATATGGTTTCTATACAGCATCGAACCGGAATTCAAATCTCTTTCTTTGGCGATACTTCTTTGCTGGTAGAGTGGTAATTAGCCACGGCAGAAGCCTCCCACCAGTACAGACTCAGACTAATTAGTAAACACGCTCTACCGGGGATCGAACCCGGGGCTTCTGCTAGCCAAGAGAGTACTCGCACCACTGCACCAGCGAGACCTTCAGACTAGTGCTTCCTCTACTATAAACCTAAAAGCAACTTAAAATTCATAAGAAATGTCGTAATCTGTAATGTGTTTAACAATTTTAATACAAAACAGAAGGTTCAAAAATCGTTTCTTAAGCTGAGCATTTGCATTTTTAATAAGAAACGCGAATCACTTTTGGATTTGCCTCCACAAAATTTAAAAAAACATGTCAAAAACATACTTTTATAAAAGGTATATTATAATGTTGAAGATTATTTAACCGATAAAGACGTTTGGACTTGATCCCAATTGCACACGAAAGATAAACACATGGGAACCTACAAAAACTATATTCAAAGGAATAGCTCCTGAGTTTCTTCAATTAAGTTTCCGAACTGGAGATTGATTTTTTTACCAATGAACTGGCCACTGACCATTCAAAACAACCTTTAAAGCCTTCTTGAATAATGAGCTACAGGAATTGGTAAATATAATGAATAAAGCTTTAAAAGGGAAAAGAATGAAAGTGAATGTAAACAAAACGAAAGTTATGCTTTTTGAAAGAAATGAATCTATAATGAATGGCAATATTTTGATAGATGGGTAACAAGTGGAAGAGGTGAAAGAATTTCTATACTTGGGATCTAAATTTACAAAAGATGGAACATGTGAAAGTGATATCGAAAGGAGAGTGAATGCAGGGAATATGGTAAATGGTGCTCTGCATGCTTTTATGAATAGCCAGATGGTGTCTCAAAGGGCTAGACTGGCAGTGCATGCTGGAGTGTTGGTGCCAACACTTATGTATGGTAGTGAAAGTTGGGTATGGCAGAAGAATCACAAAAGTAAAATAAATGCGGTAGAGATGAGAGCGTTGAGAAGCATGAGTGGATTAAAACTGAGTGACAGAGTAAGAAATAGTGTGATAAGAGAACGTTGTGGTATAAAAGAAGACGTAGTGACTAAAATTGAGAAAGGTATGCTTAGATGGTTTGGGCATGTAGAGAGAATGAGTGAAAGGAGACTGACAAAAAGGATTTATGAGTCAAGAGTGAATGCGAAAGTTGGAAGGGGAAGACCAAGGCGAACGTTCCTAGATCAAGTCCAGGACATTTTAAATAAGGGCCAAGTCAAAAGTACTTTAAACCGACGAACTTGTATGGAAGGTTTAATGAGAATGAAAGAAGCGAAGGAGATATGCAGGGATCGTGGCAAGTGGAAGGACGTTGTCTCTGCCTACCTCTATGGGAATGAGGCGTGCTGCTATGTACTCGTATGTATGTTGAATAAAGAATATTTATATCATAAAACGCCTTACAATTTTTCGATAGCATTGACGCTTAACCCCTCTTCCTATTAATATATTTTAGGCACTTCAGCATTTACATCTCGACATTATGAATTGAGTAAACTTCATAAGTAATTTTGTAGTATTTAATTAGGTTAATTATTTAAGGTTATAGATACAGAGTTTCCTATTTTTTTAAAGTATTGTCTGCAATGAAACGTTATTTCATTGCACTACAGTTATCTAAAATACCTTTGCATATGCTATCTTTTTAAGACATATAGAAAGAAATTTGATTATATTTCCAGGCTAACATTGCATAAAAATAAGCCACTCTCGTCACCGCGTCCTCATTTATAGGCTTTAGTATAAAGAGTGACCCAATTCGAGTTTCCTATTTTGGCAACATTGTAAATTAGAGACCGCTCAATAATTGTGCATTATTCAAACGCGAAATGTTGGTTTAAAATAGTACATTTACAATATGAATCATTAACAGAAGCTAATTACAATACGACGGGTTAAAACTGTGCAGTTTAAAAAAATCTATAAAAGTGGCACTTACAATCATTGACGCAATTAGCCATAAAGTATTGATTTCTAACAAGAATCAATGTATTTTATTGTTTGAATTTCCAATAAAAGTTAATAACTAAAACTAAAATATTCTTTATTTGAAGTAAGCTCACTAAACTCTCTTTTCAATGAAATTAACACCGGTTCAGAATGTGAATATCTGTTTCGGAATTCGGCAAGAAACTTAATAGTTACTCTTTAATATAATGCGAGATAAATATCACCCATTGACATACAATGGCACCAGAGATTTATAATTACAATTATCATTAAGAAACATAAAAACGAGCAAGGTTTTAATTTAGACAAATACACTTAGCTTTGAATTACAGCATGATGTACCAACACAATTAACTAAAAACTCAATTACTGGTAGTGAATGTTAATTAAAACTGAAAACAAACTTACTTCTCAAATACAGAACCTTTTAAAACTTAAATTAATAGCTAACCACCAATCACAATATTTCCCTCTAAAACCTTTGTTAATTATTAAATTTAATATCAAAATACCATTTGCAGTTAGTTATTAATAGTTATATATATAATATCATAGTTATATATAATAATAAAGTCATTTTATTATTGAAGTGGGATTAACGTTCAAACAAATCCATCAGTCGAACCCTTGGTTTTAATTCATGGAAGAAGAGGGTTCCGCTGGGTTTTACTGGGTATTGACAGGCCTTCTTGTTCGCCGAGTCCCACACTCCTGACATACGGTCGGGGCCAATGCATAAAAGCATTTCCCAGCTAAAAAAAAATAAAACAAGGGCTCAGTGGTCTGTACTGGGTTCTAAGGGCTTCGATCTTGCGGAATCGCTTGTCCAGTTGCAGTTTTTTCATCTTCAGGGTTTGGATGTCAGTCGTGCGGGTACGGGTCTGCGGAGGTCGCTTCTTCGTAGTAAGTGTTCGGGCTTGGGTTTTCGATTCTGCAGAGTTTTGTTTCAATGTTCATAAGTCGCGCTTAATACTGGGATCTACTCCATTTGGGAGTCTAAGGAGAAATGTGATCGCAATTGTTTTTTTTGTTCGGAGTGTCTTTAACTGCTAGCTTTACTGGCTTTTATAGCGTAACCGGAAAGAAGGACGGGCTCTTACAGAGGCCGGCAGCTTTCGAGTGCGAGCCCTGAAAAGGGCTCGCTCTCAAGGGAAATGCCGCACCAAGGGCGTCTTATGCGAGACCGGGCCTCGGTTTGAAGCGACTTTATAATTTATCATATATCGAACATTGGGAGGGGTTATAAGCTGATCAAGGGTGTCCTCGGGACCGTGGGTGGCGTCCACGTCCGAGTGACGTCAGATGTCGGGCACCTCCACTCCGCCGGTGAAGTCGGAGGGTAACATTTGTGCTAGTGTCTGTCCCCACATGGTAAGGNTTTTATACAACGCTCCCACTCGACACGTACATATGGCGTGACGAGCAGGAGAAAGGGCTGTGGCAGATGCTGAGGTAGTTGAGAAAGGGGGTCGCCGGCGGTTGACCAATCAAGATTAGTCGCCGCCGGCGACGCGCTAGCCTCGGTGCCCCCGTCCGCAACAGTAATCATTTATGAACATTATGATGATTGTACAGCAAATAAACTTTAATCCACCAATGACTAGCCTTATACTATCATCTTAAAACTAATATACTACCACGTGCGAAAAATAAAATATTTATATCATGAATGATAATCGCCGAGTTCTGAAACTTTAATAAATATAAGAATATCAATGCTAAATCATTAATATAACAAAATAAATAACCTGAACTCCCTCAATTGAATTTGTTTTAGGACTTCCTCAAATGATTCCATCATATACATGTTTTACTTAACCTTTTAACGAGTGAGAGTTAAATACCATCTCCATGTCTTATTATTTTTACGAGTTGTAATGTGAAAAAGACTACTTTCATGCAAGACCTGGCAATTAGAGACATCACTAAGCTTTCGTCATTCGCGTTGATGACAAAATAGCAAAACGGACGATGAAAGACAACACATGAGTCTATTAGTGACGTTAAACTTAAGAAGCGAAACAGTACCAAACGATTGGTAATTAATACAATCGCTAATTGCTAATTGTGTACGTCATTATATAAACTAATGGTCACTGACGCTATGGTGTGAGTACTCGTATTGCTGGCAGAAGTCCCGGGTTCAATCCTCAGTAGGGTGAATTTAGTACATTGTATTGAAATGAAATTTAGGCGCATGAGGGTAAATTTTCACAGATTAAAGTTATTGGCGTCACGAAGATGTGCAGCGTTTTTTATGCTCATAGTTTGAAGGTTTTAATATTTACATATAACACGTGGCATTTTAATATGCCACTCTTCGTTTAATATTTTATTATACTATTTTTCATAAAATGTTAAATAAAAATATTTCATAAATTCTCTTTTTTAAATTATAAATTCGAAAATATAATTTAATTTCTAATTGACAAAAGCACGTGGAATTATTATTAACAAATTATTTCATTAAATTAAATTCGTTAAATTCCTTTTTCCCTCCTTCTAAGTCTCGGAAATCTAAAGTTTTAGATTTGTATAAATAAAAACAAGACTTACAAATTAGTTTGCCAAAGAAGTTTCACTTCTGACATATGCACTTTGTACCCACGCGTTTTTATTTTTTTATTTGTCTGCGTCTAGACTGGTGGGAGGCTTCGGCCACGGCTAATTACTACCCTACTAGCAAAAAACATACAACCAAGGAAAAACTTTTGTGTTCAATTACAATACTGTGTAGAAACCATCATATAAGGTAAATTGCCTCTTAACAGATCACTATACTTCTCTAATTTGCCTACCATGCCCTTCAAATTTTTTGTAATGTATATAGAAAAGGAAACAAAAAATAAAGAATTTAATTTTTCACTCCCACACTTTGTTATAATTGTCACGTCTAAGTGATCCTTTAAATCACAATTACGTAAAAAGATAAGAAAATCCCCCTTGTTTTCAGATCATAGACCACCACGTTGCTCCAGTGCGGGTTGGCAAGCATAGTACACAAGTGCATTTTCTGTTCCTGGGTTCGAGGTCCTGGGTTCGAGTCCCGGGTCGGGCCAATTCAAATATCAATATTGAGTTTTCTTTTAAGATTTTCTCAATATTTTCCCGAAGTTGGGAAGTTGGTGGTGTGATCCACCCCCGTGCCTCGGAGAGCATGTTAAGCCGTCGGTCCTGCGTCTGATCTCTCTCCGGTCGTGTCGGATTCCCGTCACATCGGATTATGAGAGTGAAGGAATAGAGAGTGCACTTGTGTACTATGCCTGCCAATCCGCACTGGAGCAGCGTGGTGGGTCTGTGCTCTAAACACCCTCGCACCTCGGAGTGAGGAGGCCTGTGCCCAGTAGTGGGACGTTAATAGGCTGCTACTTACTTACTTAAATTTATAAACTCGTAACATCACTTAGCTTGATAAAAAATAAAAACAGAATAGGTATATGGGTGGATATCATTGGTATCCTTGGAATATGAGCTAACTCGCCAGTCGAGACCTAGTTATAAGGGTCGCTACAATTTTAATTAGATAGCCATTTCTAAATTCGTGATATCTTTCGAATAGAATGTTTGAATGTAATAATTTAAAAAGTATTTTACAGGTATTGAAATGGTGTTTAATAATTTCATTTCATATCATTCATCATTTCATTACGATTCATACAGAGGCATAAATAATATGGTTTAATTATTGTCGGCACTTTTACTAATTTTTAAAATCTAAAAAAATTGTTGTAGTGCCATAACTACAGTAGTTGAACATATGGCATCGCAGACTTTTTTGTAAATATTAAGACCTTCTATAATATTATATGTCGGAGAATAAGAGAGAAGGAGAGCATAAAGCATAGGGGCGTAGGGTTCTCCGCTGACATCATCAATAATGGCATACATAATTTCCATACTGTGGGCGTTCGCGGTTGGTATAATCAAACACTTTATTAATTAATTCAGATTATTATGTTCAATCACTTACTGTTCCCGATATCAATTTACACAAACTCATTAATAATAATAGCTAGTAACGCGACAGTTTCAAAAGTCGACAGCACCGGAGGACAGTCACCCGAGAACCGAGAAGACGCGCGCCAGATTGTCACTTATTGACCCCACGCCGATGGACAGGTGGCGCCAGTGTTCCACAGACTATATCACTCCGACATATAGAATAGTTTTTGTCCTATCATCAATACTTTCCCCAGCGCACATGATGACAGATTTTTTGTGACTAATTATTTCACACCTTGGGTTACATTTTTATTTGGTATCCCTATTTTTTTGATGTAATGGTGGAAAAAATATATATATACATACATACATAAAAAAACACAAATGTTTCCTCCTCATAATATTAGTTTAGATAATTCATGAACCCCTCTTTATATTAATAATATTGCTACAGTATTCTCTAATTCTGAGCACTAATACCCGGTGCTTACACTACTAGATAATTAGTCAAAGGGATCGCTTTGAGCAAACATCTCCGTCTAACGCTCGGAACTACATCCTCGGATATATAAAGGAGGAACAGATATCCTGTATCGATTAAATCCCCGCTAGCGTGTACGAGAGTACTTAATCTCTCTAAGGGAACCCGGTCTGCAAGTTTATAATCACTACCGATTAATTCTTTTAATTGTTAACTATTCCTAAATACATTATGGGTAGAAAAGTCTTCGATACGCGTTACGCAAGTTATTTATGTGTGCCAATGAATTATCTGTTGAGTTTTTACGTTATTCAGTCACACTTTATCTTATCGTCTTTAATTTATAGCCGATATGGGTGGGTATAAAATTTGTTTGTTATAAAATGAATGTCGCAATTAAATTTTCATTACTTAAATAGAGGCAGATTTATTATTAATTATTATTTAAGTATTCTACACATTAATTCTTGATAAGCTATAATACAACTTAATCTTATTAACTTTAATAAATCTACATAGAAACTTCTAGAACTAAATACAAGCGTTAACAAACTTTCAATATTAACTGGACAATGGATGTCTCTAAAAAGAACTTTTTAAAATTAAATCGAAATTTTCTTTATTCAAGTAGGCTTAAAAATCACTTTTGAATGGTCAGTAGTCTGTCCGTTGGTAACAAATCTACCACCGGTTCGGAAAGTAGAATCCGCTGAGAAGAAACCGGCAAGAAACTCAACGGTTACTCTTTTAAAGATAGTTTTGTATGCATTTTCCAACATTATAATATGCCTTTTTTAAAGTATGTTTTTGACATATGTCTTAAAATTGTACGGAGGCAAATCTAAAACTGATTGCTGTATCTTATTAAAAATGCGTAAGCTCAATCCGGCAAATGATTTCTGAACCTTCTTCATTCTAAGGTATGGGATTACAAGTGTTGTTTTTAATTCTAGTATAAAAATTGTGTATTTATCTTTTTTTGCTGTATGAGTGAATGTTATCACGGATATTATTTAACTTATATTGCGACAGTCCTGTGATAATTGATATTTTTTTGAATTCTTGTCTTAAGGAAACGCGAGATCCTAATTGATATATGGCACGCATTGCTCTTTTTTGTAAAATAAATATAGTTTCAATCTCCGCAGCCTTACCCCATAACAAAATAAATATAACAGAATTAAATTGTAAATGTTTTGTAAGAATTGTTCATCTTGTGTTGTATTGTGTTCTTCCTAACCCTTAAATTTTTATCTTTATTTTTAGTGGTAAATGACTATATGGTGTCAACCATTTGTAGATTATCATAATTTTGCTTTGCCATTACAAAAACCGTACAATCTCCTACGTGTCTTCTCGAATTAACGTGACACTGGCGAAATTGTGTGTTGCTTGTCACGCCTGAAAGCCATTTACTACAAGAAGAAGAAGAAAAAAGTTTTTAATGACAAAAGCGCTAAGGAGGTTCTATTAGAATGTATACCATTTTGTTATTAAATACAAGATACATATTATACGATTATTTATATTACGTGTGTTGTAGAAACAGATGTTTAATGAACTAATTAGATTAACTTTCACATTCTTTACATTCGTAAAAATTGAATATTTGAATCGGCCAGTTTTTACACAGCAAGTGGTGTTCGATCGCTCCAGGGTTTGAGATTTCATATTTCCGTATATAACTGATTAAAAATATGGTTTTCTGAGAAGTTTTGTATCATTAATTAAATTAGTGAAATATTTATAACATGTCCAAGGGACAGCATTTCATTTTCGAATGGTTTTCGTTTTTAAAAAATAAACATTTATTTTGTTTGAAAACAAAATTGCGTGCGTACAAAGTACACATGACAGAAGTGAAACTAGATCTTGTTTATATTTATACAAATCCAAAACTTTAAATTTCTGAGAATTAAAGTGAGGGAAAAGGAAGATATGTTAGGAATTTAAAGAAATTAATTTTCATTAAAATATTAAACGTGTCGGAAATGCAAATAATTTATTGAAATCTCAAATGATGAGTTTAAATGCCACGCGTTTTTGTCAATAATAGAATTATTATTTTATTTTTGTATTTAAAATATAGAATAGAGTATTTATGAAATATTGTTATTTTATATTTTATGAGTGACAAATTAAAAAGTAAAAAATATTAAAACTACCCAACCTTCAAAACGAATTACCATAAAAAAGCTGCATATCTTCGTGTTAATCACGCTAATTTTCATCCGAAAAATTTTACCCTCAAGCCACTAAAGAAGCTTCACTAAAATAGACAAAATACAGTGTAGCCTTGGCGAAATCTGTGATTATGTCTTTTACAATAAAACTTTAATAATGTCCAAATTTATGATATAAATTAATTATAGTCGAATATCTACTACTGGGCGAGTTTAAATAATTTTATGGTGGTGCTACAAAACAACTTTATTTTATTTGATTGAGATTTCCAAGTTGTAGTTTGAAGTGTTGAAAATACAATTAATTTTCAGTTTCCGCCAACCTATAAGCACAACATTGCAGAAACTTTGTATGGCTAGTAAATGTCAACTTCCATTGACCACAATTGGTCGACATCTGATGAAATGGTTGCGCTTTAATCATGACTACAGTAGTCCTGTAAATAAAGCAAGCAAATAGGAACGATGTGCCTCAGGTATTTTTTACCATTTATTATTTCTATGGTTTCTTTGTACGTCAATTCATGCATAGAATAACGTCATGCATCGCGTCACGTCATCATGTCACGTCACGCATGATATTGCAATTAATCTTTCATTCCGATCCTACCTGATGATTAATGGTGATACAGTCTGAGATAGTAACGTGCCGAATTAGTAATGTTCAAATAATAATTTGTTTCTTATATATACTTAACGGATTTCATTCTTGAAAGTATAATTTAGCAAATTATACTTAAAGCTGTTTGTGAACGTAAAATATGTTTTTCAATATAAAACTCTTTATTAAAAAAAGCCTTATAATGTACATACTTGCTTCGCTACCTGAGATCGCAGGTTCGATTCCTGGGAAAGTAAATTTCGTAAAGTGTTATAAGTATGGTGGGCGGCTTCGGCCTTGGCTAGTTATTATCCTCGTAGCAAAGAAATTTACAATATAATTTATATTCATTAATTCACTCTCAGGCATTATTATCGTTCGATATATATTATTTTTTAAATTCCCTTCTTTTAATAAAGGTTTTAAATGACATCTCTAGAAGGTCTTCTGCGAGTTTCGAGATTATTCTTCTGCGAGATTATATAGCACATTTGCTGACCTTAAATTAAAATTAAACCTATCTTATGCCCGAAGTCGGAATAAATCCAGCAAAATTAAAAAAAATCATTAATTCAGTTAAGTAGTTTCGGGGTTAATAGACTCCGCAATCAGACATCGCGATTTGAGATTTTTATATGTATAAACTGGAATTTAATATATACTAGACATTTTTTTAGCATAAATAATAAGCTATATTAAAAAATATACATAATGAACAATATTTATAGAAAAAAAAACATAGAGCTTAATGAATTTAGCTTAAATAGCAAAAAGTTAGTATGTATTACATAATCGTAGTCTACATTAAAAAATATGCATAGAGAGAAATATTTATTATAGTTTGATGTGAAATAATCATAACAGGGCTTTCCAAAAAACATTTTTTGCAATGAAAGATCGTTCACCCGGAAGGCTCAGAGATTGACGAGTCGAAAATAGCTCAACCATAAATACGACAAAGACTGTGTCACCTAGTAATTGCTCACTGCTCGGATTCGGGCAATGCATTGTGTTGAATTTACTAAAAGATACTTACAACTTCGCTTCAACATCGCAGTACTTTAATAACGAACTGTAATTTAATTGAAACTACAAGAAGCAGACCCAATTACGGTCTTTTTAATACACATTTTGTACATCAAATTTGCTACATTTATTCTGCTACATTGTAAACTTTATTGTACAATAGCGTAGTAATTACTTTCGTACTCAATAACCGTGTACATTGCAAAGGGAATCATTTTGATGAATTTCAAGTCAATCCCAAATAATTTTGAAGAACTCGTAATAATTGAATGAGGTTGATTGTCTATATGAATACCCAGATGGCGTCTCAAAGGGCCAGACTGGCTATGCATGGAGAAGTGTTGGTGCCAACACTTATGTATGGTAGTGAAAGTTGGGTATGGCTGAAGGAGCATAAAAGTAAAATAAATGCGGTGGAGATGAGAGCGTTAAAAAGTATGAGTGGATTCAAATTGAGTGAGAAATTAAAACCTAGTGTGATAAGCCAACTTTGTGGTATAAAAGAAGATGTAGTGACTAAAATTTAAAAAGGTATGCTTAGATAGTTTTGGGCATGTAGAGAGAATGAATGAAAGGAGTCTGACAAAAACGATTTATGAGTCAAGAGTGAATGGGAAGGTTGGAAGGGGAACGTTCCTGGACTATATCCAGAACACTTTAAATAAGGGCCAGGTCAAGAGAACTCTGAACCAACGAACTTGTTTGAAAGTTTTAATGAGAATGAAAGAAGCGAAGGAGAAATGCAGGGATCGTGGCAAGTGGAAGGATGAGGTCTCTGCCTACCCCTATGAGATTGAGACGTGATGCTATGTATGTATGCTTGTCTAAAACTACCTTACCTTTACTACAGTGCTTTTTACATTGATTAGTTAAAAAGTCTGTAAATAACATAGGTGATAGACAATTATTTATTAAATTTTGTTTTTGAATTTAAAATTTAGTCAAGAGAGCTTATGAAATATGTATTTTTAATTTACATTTTGTGAAATAATGTATTAATGAAACTATTAAATGACGAGTGGCAAATTAAAATGGCACATACATACATACAACATCCTTCCACTTGCCACAATCCTTGCATATCTCCTTCGCTTCTTTCATTCTCATTATTCCTTTCGTACAAGTTCGTCAGGTTAGAGTACTCTTGACCTGGCCGTTATTTAAAATGTCCTGGATTTGGTCCAGGAACGTTCGCCTTGGTCTTCCCCTTCCAACTTTCGCATTCACTCTTGACTCATAAATCCTTTTTGTCAGTCTCCTTTCATTCATTCTCTCTACATGCCCAAACCATCTAAGCATACCTTTCTCAATTTTAGTCACTACGTGTTCTTTTATTAGTTTTATACACTCTCAGACTTCTTTATTGTCTAGTAGTAGTAGTTTCTATTTAATTATAACCTTCTTTAGTTTACCCATTTACAAGGTTACAATGAGATTATTTTACAGAATGGATTTCAATAGTAAGCTATGTCATTATTCTTCCAAAGCAGCGATTTATAGAGAGACATTCAATTTAAAACCAATAATTGCATGATCACTTCAAAAACAAACATCAAATTCATGCGATGCTAATGGCGGGTATTAATTTCAGTGCAGTATTTTATGAATGACATCTCCATTATACCACGATGGTGCTTTGTAAAAACCCCTGCTGCAAATTCTGTAAACAGTGCAAAGCAATCCGTTGTTGAATGCAGAATTCAATTATTTGAAGTGCCATTTACTTTTGCATTACCACAGAATAAATAATGTAAATACTTTAAATAATACTTGGGATTCAAATTATCATGGTTATTATTTTAACATATCAAATCCTCATATATTCCAAACAAATTATTATACAGAAAAAGGAGCTAAAAACATAAGCATACACATTTTTAATAAGATACCCGAATTACTTCTGCGTTTGCCTCTACATAGTTTTAAGAAATATGTTAAAAATGTCCTATTACAAAAGGCATATTATGATGAGGATTATTTAAGCGACAAAGATTATTGGACTCGATTCCAGTTGCACATGAAAGCTAAACACATTGTAACGTACAAAAAATTTGTTTAAAGGAGTAACCGTAGAGTTTCTTGCCGGTTTCTTCACAGCGGAATCAACTTTCTGAACAGGTGGTACACTTGTTACCAAGTGACAGACTACTGACGATTCAAAAGTGCTTTTTGAACCTACTTGAATAAAGAATATTTTGATATGATTTGATCGCTCGTCGTCATCTTAGCTTCAACCGATGGACGTCCACTGCTGGACGTAATTCTCACATAATGACGTCCACAAAGCCCGATCTTGCACCGCCTGGCTCCAGCGGCTACCGTTGACCCTCTTTATATCATCGGTCCACCTTGTCGGGTCGCCACTTCAGCACCTTCGGGCCGCAACGGCCATCGATCCTTCGGATTATGTACCCCGCCCATTGCAACTTCAGGTTCGCAATTCGTAGGACTATGTCGGTGGCTCTGGTTCTACTACGGATCGCTTCATTTCTAATTCGATCACACTCCGAGGATAGCCCTCTTCATCGCATGCCGTGTGACCATAAACTTCCGCATGAGGCCCATAGTCAGCGACCACGTCTCAAAACCGTAGGTCATCACTGGCAACACGCACTATTCGAAGATTTTGGTCTTCAGGCACTGACGAAAATATCTGGCGTAGCTTTCCGAACGCTGCCCAACCGAGTTGGATTCGGCGGTTGACCTCCTTCTCGAAATTGAACCTACCTACCTGGATTATATGTCCCAGGTCTGTCTACTCATCAACAATTACGAAAGCTGAGATCTCA
The DNA here is from genome assembly GCA_015832385.1 of Elymnias hypermnestra. Classification (NCBI taxonomy): domain Eukaryota; kingdom Metazoa; phylum Arthropoda; class Insecta; order Lepidoptera; family Nymphalidae; genus Elymnias; species Elymnias hypermnestra. The sequence continues at coordinate 4,390,646 of JACTOM010000282.1, read as the reverse complement.
ACGATGGCTGGATGTGGCGGTTCATGGCTATTAGACATAATTTTCGTCTTATCCATGTTCATTTTCAGGCCCACCTTTTGGGAAACTCTGCTGAGGTCATCGAGCATTGTATTGAGATCTTCGAGAGTCTCTGCAATAATGACTACGTAAAACTCGTATATAAATTTATAATCTAACCGATGTCAAAATTACTTCATTCTCCTTAATCTATATTAGTCTAACGGTTTCTTCTTATTCTATTTTTACATATATGAACAAATAAATACACACACATGTATCAAAAAAGCCTATTGGAACAAACATTTTTTTACTTGAATTGAATTATTCCGAGAAAAACCCACATCACACTCACTGGACTAACCTTCTTTATTATCATAATAAAAAAAATATACTTAAATACTTCAGTAGATTGTTTAATTTTAAATTGTATTGCAAGAAAGTTCTAAATATATAGTCACAATAAATTCTCCCATAGAAATTAGACGTTAGAATAAACAATAACAATTTAACAACCGACAGGGACTTGTGTTGATTAGAAACCCAGGTTTCTTTTAGTTTAGGCTTCTAATCTCAATATTATAACCTATTTCAAATATATAATATGTGAAGAAAATAAATACATAATATTAATTAATTTATTAAATTAATATCGGTTAGTGTACCTACAAATACCAGGTAGATTTTAAAAAAGTGTACCGCAGTCGCATCTCTTTAAAAACATTCAGTTATTGTTTCAATTCCTTTTACTCAACAATAGAACGAGAAAACTTCCATAGAACTTTATAAATGGGATTGTCTGGGCGTTTCTAGCCTTTGTAATACAAACAATAAAATGTATACATTACATTAATGGATGCTAATTGTATTTTACGTGTGTTCGCTCGCTCGCTCGCTTCAACCGATGGACGTCCACTGCTGGACATAGGTCTCACGTAATGACGTCCACAAGGCCCGATCTTGCGCCGCCTGGCTCCAGCGGCTACCGGCGACCCTCTTTATGTCGTCGGTCCACCTTGTGGGGGGTCTCCCTACACTGCGCCGTCCGGTGCGGGGTCGCCACTCCAGCACCTTTGGCCCCCAACGTCCATCGGTCCTTCGGACTATGTGCCCCGCCCATTGCCACTTCAGGTTCGCGATTCGCAGGACTATGTCGGTGACTCTGGTTCTACTACGGATCTCTTCATTTCTGATTCGATCACGTAGAGAAACTCCGAGCATAGCCCTCTCCATCGCACGCTGAGTGACTCTGAGCTTCCGCATGAGGCCCATAGGGCCTCATTTACGTGTGTACTTGAGCAGAAAGCTTAAAGACATGTAGTGCTTTTTATAATACCTACTATTAGTTTACACACTACCTATATGAATAAATTAATGAAAGGAGATTGACATAAAAGATTTATGAGTCAAGAGGGAATGGGAAAGTTGGAAGGGGAGGACCAAGGCGAACGTACCTGTGCCAAATCCAAGACATTTTAAATAAAGGACAGGTCAAGAGTACTCTGTCTGCATCATTGGTCTGGTGGTTAGCATGTTCGGCCACAGACATGAACTCCTCGACGGCCTCGCTGGCGCAATGGTGCGAGTATTCGCTTTGCTACCGGAGGTCCCGGGTTCGACCCCCGGTAGGACGAATTTAGGAAATTGTATTTTCTAATTTGTCTAAGTCTGGACTGGTGGGAGGCTTCGGCCGTGGCTAATTACCACCCTACCAGCAAAAACGTACCGCCAAACAAAGAGATTTGTGTTCCGGTGCGATGCTGTGTAGAAACCGTAAGGGGTATATCGCCTCTTAACAGATTAGCGCGCTTCCATCTTAGACTGTATCATCACTTACCATCAGGCGAGGTCACAGTCAAGCGCTAAATCTGTCAGCAATTAAAAAAAAACTCCTGGGTTCGAGTCCAGGGTCGGGTTAATTCAAAATGGATATTGAATTTTCTATTAAGATTTTCTTAATATTTGCCCGAAGTTGGCGGTGTGATCCACCCCCGTGCCTCGTTGAGCACGTTAAGGCGTCGCTCTTGCGCCTGATCTCTCTACAATCGTGTCGGATTCGCGTCACATTGGACTATGAGAGTGAAGGAATAGAAAGTACAATTGTACTATGCCAGCCAACCCGCGGTCGAGCAGCGTGGTGGGTCTATGCTCTAATAACCCTCTCTCGTTTGAGTGGGTGGGACGTCCCAGCCGTGGGACGCTAATGGGCTGCTACTTACCTTACAAAGCGTACTCTAAACCGACGAACTAAATGAAAGGTTTAATGAGAATGAAAGAAGCGAAGGAGATATGCAAGGATCGTTGCAAGTGGAAGGACGTAGTCTCTGCCTACCCCTATGGGAATGAGGCGTGATGCGATGTATGTATGTATGATTTTAAAAAATAAGGGTCGTGGCAGGGTGATAATTTAAGGTTGTATATGTCGAAGAATAAGAGTGAAGAATACATAAAGCATGGGCATAGGGTACTCCGCCGACATCGTCATTAGTGGCATCCATAATTTAATTTTCATACTGTGGGCGTTGATGGGTAATGTTGGTGCAATCAAACACTTTATTAATTAACTCAGATTGTAATGTTCAATCACTTAATGTTTCCGGTATCAATTTACACAAACTCATTAATAATAAAAGCTAGGAACGCGACAGTTTCAAAAGTCGACCGCACCGGTGAGTCATCACCCGAGAACTGCCGAGAGAAGCGCGCCGGACTGCTACTTATTTATATACAGTACACCCGACTGAGTTTGTTGTGGGCTCTTCTCGGATCGGGGCACGAAGGGACCCTTGTAACTTTAGATTGTAAGTCGTTCTTTAATGTTATCATCAGTCATTCATTTAAATATTATATGAAAAAAAAGATATTTGACGAATCATATGTGCTGTAATATCCTACTTGAAAATAGATATTTTGACTTTTGACTTTTTACTCTGCCCCACGCCGATAGACAGATGGCGCCAGCGTTCCACAGACTACTGCAGATGCACCAGCGATCCACAGATTATTGCATATATATTTATATATATTTAAAGCCACAATGTTATAAAATTTAGGGGAATGATAATTAGATAGTAGCAGATTCTCAGGCCTACCGAAAATGCATATCGATCAAGCCGTTTCGAAATTTTATATAGTAACAAACATTGATTGTAACACAAGAATTTTATATATAAGATGAAATCCGAAACTATTGGTCCAATTCGCTTGAAATTTGGTTACTCTGTAGAAATTTGGATGTCCAAATATCATTAAGAGTACCTCGTAGTATACTCGTACGTGACCCAAGACACCTGATTTTAAAGTCGTTGCCAATGAAACTAAATTCAAAACCGATCTCCTAAACAGTTGTGTTCTGCAGATGCAGAACTTATGTTTAGAATATGTATATATATATATTTTAAAGTAGACTTTAGAAACTATGTTTAAACATAAAAATACATCTCCATTTAACAGTTGAAATACCAAAGAAATATTTTAAAAAAATCAGCATGACACGAAATTAACCAAGACTGTAATAAAAGTAGTTAGTTGTGGGTAATCATTTTAATGAATAGCGACTGATAGTGCTATTTTAAAGCAATTAACAACCTTGAAGCAGCGTATGCCTTGCCGATAAAACTTTGTGTAGTTCAGTAAGTTAGTATTGTTAATTTTAATCAATAAATCCTATTGGTCCAAAAGTTGGAAAAAAGTCGACCGGGTCGATGTTAATATACACCTAATTGTTCAAAATTATTTGTATTTTTCAGTGCAGGAAAACATTGTCTAAAATCTGACATATCCTGGATAATTTAATTGCTAAAGATGTGTGCTTGACAAAACAGTGATAGAGCAGCACAGTGGGTCTTAGCTCCAAGTAAATATTTGTACAATTTCTATGTAACACTTCGATATATCAATAATACTTTAAATTATTTATTGACAATACAATTTCGTCGTTGCCTTTACATGCAGTTAAATTTCAAATGCAGGTTGAATGATACAGAAAATTTCTAAACCTATTTAGAGAGTGATGTTAGCCTTTTATTTAGGATACCCACTAAAATCTAGCGGTACCCTCATCATCCAGATGCGCTCCCGATGAATCTGACTTAATAGTTTAGTTGCGGGAGAGCAGGCGAGGAAAATTGCGCCTCCTGTCGCCTCCCCTCCTCCGGAGCAAGAGAGAGTAGCGTCTGCCATGAGGTCCTTTTGCCTGTTTAGTGCCTCCTTCTGCAGTATGTCAGCCTCCCAGAATGCAGGAGGTCGCTCCTCTCCAACGTGACTCATCTCCAACCATAGCGCCCACAATGCTGAGGATTAAGAAGTCACTTGCAATTGGCGATGTCAAGATGCGACACCACATGCGCTCGTAGCTCGTAGATAATCTATATAAAGGTAAGGTAAATAGCAGCCCATTAACGTCCCCACTGCTAGGCATAGGCCTGCTCACTGATATGAGAGAGGGTTTTTTAGAACATAGACCCGCCACGCTGCTCGACTGCGGTTTGGCAGGCATAGTACACTAGGGTGATCTAACGGAAATCCAACACTGCCAGAGAGAGATCACACCGGCGGATCACACCGCCAACTTCCCAACTCCGGGCAAATATCGAGAAAATCTTTAATAGAAAACTCAATATCGATTTTTTAATTGGTCCGACCCGGGACTCGAAACCAGGACCTCATGTCTGTAGTCGAACATGCTAACCACTAAACCAATGAGGTAGTATACTACAAGAGTTTCACCAAAGAGACAGAACATTATTAATGAAAAGCCAGCCCTCTAAAGCCATATAAATCAGTTAATGACTTCTATAAAAGTAATAATTAAAAATTATTAATCCTATCCTCCTATCTAATTCAAACTATAAAGGTTTGAATGCTATACCAATTATCTTAGCCTCATACAGCGAGAGACCATTATGCCGTTGCTTTTAAATTGCATTCCCTAATTGTTCTTAGTATATTAAACTCCATAACTATTACTTTCTCTCGTAATTCCTAAATCTCACATATAACTCAAGAGCCAGAGAAAACAACAACAATCTAGGCTACATCAATTACTCTCACCGTATGGTAGTTGTCAGATGTTAAACAATGTCTATCATAATTTAAATAACAATCTTAACTAATATTATGAAGAGGAAACATTTGTTTTTTTGTATGTAAGGATGTATGTATATTTGCAACGTTTTCAATATTTTTTTTCCATATCTCGTTTACTTTATTCATTCTCATTAAACCTTTCATGCAAGTTCGTCGGTTTAGAGTACTCTTGACCTGGCCCTTGTTTAAAATGTCCTGGATTTGGTCCAGAAACGTTCGCCTTGGTCTTCCCCTTCCAACTTTCGCGTTCACTCTTGACTCATAAATCCTTTTTATCGGTCTCCTTTCATTCATTCTCTCTACGTGCTCAAACCTCTAAGCATACCTTTCTCAGTTTTAGTCACTACATCTTCTTTTATACCACAACGTTCTCTTATCACACTATTTCTTACTTTGTCACTCAATAGNAGCCATATACATCAGTTAATGACTTCTGATATACATCAGTTAATGACTTCTGATATACATCAGTTAATGACTTCTGATATACATCAGTTAATGACTTCTATAAAAGTAATAATTAAAAATTATTAATCCTATCCTTGTATCTAATTCAAACTATAAATGTTTAAATGCTATACCAATTCTTTTAGCTTCATACTGCGAGAGACCTTTATGTCGTTGCTTTTAAATTGCACTCCCTTAATGTTCTTAGTATATTAAACTCCATAACTATAACTTTCTCTCGTAATTCCTAAATCTTACATATAACTCAAGAGTTAGAGAAAACAACAACAATCTAGGCTACATCAATTACTCTCACTGTAAGGTAGTTGTCAGATGTTAACCAATGTCTATCATAATTTAAATAACAATCTTAACTAATATTATAAAGAGGAAACACTTGTGTTTTTGTATGTAAGGATGTATGTATATTTGCAACGTTTTCTAATTTTTTTTGCATATCTTGTTTACTACTTTCATACTTATTAAACCTTTCGTACAAGTTCGTCGGCTTCGAGTAATCTTGCCCTGGCCCTTTTTTAAAAAGTCCTGGATTCGATCTAGGAACGTTCGCCTTGGTCTTCCCCTTCCAACTTTCGCGTTCACTCTTGACTCATAAATCCTTTTTATCGGTCTCCTTTCATTCATTCTCTCTACGTGCTCAAACCTCTAAGCATACCTTTCTCAGTTTTAGTCACTACATCTTCTTTTATACCACAACGTTCTCTTATCACACTATTTCTTACTTTGTCACTCAATTTCAATCCACTCATACTTCTCAACGCTCTGATCTCTACCGCATTGACTTTACTTTTGTGACTCTTCTGCCATACCCAACTTTTACTACCATACATAAGTGTTAGCACCTACACTCTTGCATGCACAGCCAGTCTGGCCCTTTGAGACACCATCTGGTTATTCATAAAGACGCGCAAGGCACCATTTACCATATTCCCTGCATTTGCTCTCCGTTCATTATCACTTTTACATGTTCCATCTTTTGTAAATTTAGAGCCCAAGTATAAAATTTTTTCACCTGTTACACTTGTTCCCTATCTATCAAAATATAAACTATTATATATGTCGGAGTGCAGCAGTCTGTGGAACGCTGGCGCCATCTGTCTACCGGCGTGGAGCAGCTATAGTAACAATCCAGCGCGTGTATCTCGGTAGTTCTCAGGTGACAGTCCGCCAGACCGGTCGACTATTGAAACAGTCACGTCCCTAGCTATTATTACTAATGAGTTTGAGTAAATTGAGATCAGGAATATTAAGTGATTGAACATTATAATCTGATCTGATGATCTAGTCATTAATAAAGTGTTTGATTGCACCAACATAACCCACCAACGCCCAGAGTATGGAAATTGAATTATGGATTCTATTAATGACGATATCGGCGGAGAACCCTACGCCCCTATGCTTTATGCTTCCTCTTTGCCTCTTATTCTCCTACATATATATACTATTATATATTAATACCTCTGTATTAAACCTTATCCCATTAAATGATATTTTATTAAAGACCGTTTCAATACCTGGACCTCCTATTCATAAGATATGACAAATTTAAAATTAATCAATTTAAATCAACCTAAACAAAATAATGTTATAAGATAATATACCATTTTATTCACAACTTTCCACAGCCACGAGATCGTTATCTACGTGGGTGAAACCGCAGGGCATTGCTAGTGATAAATTATGAAATATCAATTTCTTTATGGTTCAAGATGAAATATATTCATTTTGAAAATAATATTTACTGATTACAAAGTTTTAATGGGATAATGGTTACACGCATATATTATGGCGCAGATCGAGTGAACAAAATCAACTCAAATCCTTGTTATATAAAAAAATTTATACACCAAATTATTTTCATAATTCATCTTATATTTCGGTAAAAGAAAACATAGGAAACATATACATCCTGGGAGCAAGTTTGCAGTATGTATAACCTGTCAACCCGCAAGGGAACAGCTTGGTGAATCTAAGCTATAAACTTTCTATGAATAAGACGGCTTGTGCAGCAATTGGGCGTCAATGGGCTTCCATTTTCATTTATCTCCATCTATATATATCCAATTTTTAATAAAATAGTTTCTATTCATCCAAATAAAATACTTAATTTTAAGTTTTAATAGATAATAGTTGATGGTAGTAAAATCTTTCAAATATTGAATCATTTACTACATATATTTTGAATTATTTTATTATATCTTTTTGGAACCTTAAGTTAAAGTAAATTCAACCACAGCTCATTTACGCCAGTTTTTAATATCGTTTTTGTATTTTACATTTATATTATTTCCTCTTTTTATTGTCTAATTTGAATACGTTTTCATTGTGCTGTTGGTAGGAGGTTTTAAGGTCTGAACTGAAAATAATCGAAATACATATCTTGAATTGAAAGCCTATATGAAAGGTTTAAAGGTTACTTTACATGGTATAAGTTTAAGAAGTTCACATAACTTTCCCACTCCATTTATGAACTCACTATCCATATCACACACACATATCCCTCGTCCTATAAATGTAGACTATTTACTAACCTTTGTATGTAGTCGTTAATATATTGTAGCTGTTAATATATTAAACGTAATTTAACAGTTTTTTTAATAATGTATTACAACTATTTGTAGGTAATTTAAATTGAACTTCTGATGTTCTTATAAGCCGAACAATTTCCTTTGTGTCTTCTCCAACAAACTTGACTCTGGCGAAAACTTGTGCCCTAACAAAGAAGAAGAAGAAGCTTACACTAGATGGCGTACGCGTTTACTCTATTTTTTATATTATAATACTAAAGTTCGAAGGTATCTGTCTATATAATGAATTCAAGAACTTCGCACTAGGTAAGTACTAGTATGAACAGTCCAACATCTTGGCACAGGCCTACTCGTTTATAGGAGAGAGGTTTTTAAAGCATAAACCCGACACGCTGCCCCACTACGATTTTTTATATATTTTTAAGGGGCTTTTGTTATTATAATAACACACGCCAGCTCCATCCTAAACTTATAAACTAACACATAAAAAATTAACAATAAAATGAAATATAAATACAAACAAGAAAGACTAACAGTCTTTGAGAGAATCAGTAACAAATTTATATAACTTAAACTCCAAATAACTCAAAGGTACTCAAAGGTTTACTTAAGATTGAATTAAAAGCACCAATATTTCTAAAATTTTCTTTTTTTTTTCTTAACCTAGAGGATGTTAGAGACTTTTGTCCACAAGACACGTCAGCCGCATCGTAACATAGCATAATATAAATCACTGATAACCCGCTACTGTTGTCGTTTTTCTTGCCCTTATCCCACTAGGTGGGGTCGGCACAGCTTGTTTCCTTTCGCCACTTCACTCTGTCCGCTGTAATTTCTACATTCACTCCCTTTATACACATATCCTCTTTCACACAATTCATCCACACTTTTTTTGGTAGCCCTCTCCCGATCCTGCCGCTTACCATCATATTTAGGACCCTCTTGTATACATGGCTATCCTCCCTTCTCAATACATGTCCATACCAGGCTAAATTTCCACTCCTTAACTTCTCGGTCACTGGTGCTACTTTCACACTTCCTCTAATATACTCATTCTTAATCTTATCCAATTTTGTCACTCCACACATCCATCTCAACATTCGCATCTCCGCTGCATGCAATTTCCTTTCATTCTCCCCTTTGGTGGCCCAGCACTCTGATCCATACAGGATGACAGGTCTTACGATCGTCTTATAAATCTTCCCCTTTAGTTTAAGGGGCATTCTGGCATCGCAAATTGTTCCCGAGACCTGCCTCCACCTCATCCAACCTGCATTTATCCTGCTAGTAACATCTCGGTCAATGCCGCTGTCGTTTTGGAAGATAGAGCCGAGGTAACGGAATTCGGTGCAGCCTCGAAGGGAAACACCACCTAAGACAATCGAAGAAAAACTGGATGGATCCCCGAAATCACAGAACGGATGTTTTGTTTTGGTCTTATTGATCTTCAACTGATAACCCGCTACTATCACATTGTAAAATTGTACAGCTACTTCTAACGTTGGACTACTCAGAATGCTCTGCAGCAGCCCAACTTCAAAACAATTTAGACCATAGCGGTTTGTCAGCGATTGTCTTTCGTTCATTGTTCTGATGAACTCCAGGAGAAGATGCTGTATGTCTTCTAATTGATCGCATAGAATGCAGTTCGGTGTAGCTGCTTTATTCAACAAATAAGCATATTTATTTGAGGGATAATGCCCGGACCGCAACTTGAAAGCTACCTTGACATGGTTTCTACCTAAGGTAGCGTGTCCAAACCAGGGTACTCGCGGAGTTTCGCTCTGCATCTGTCTTATACCAGATCCCCTTCGTTCTGGATCTCTCATCGAAATAAGATTTCCATACGCTGCGAATAAAATATTTTATTATAGGAAGAATCTCAGAATAAAAGGGTCTGATAGTAAAACCATGTCCGATAGTACCACCCAGTTTAGCGAGTCTATCCGCCTCTTCATTTCCCTTTATACCTTTATGTGCTGGAAACCATTGCAGCCTCAGCAATCTGCCATTATTTCACGCATTAATGTGTCTCTCAAACTCTGATTCCGAACATATGCCATTAACAAGTGTTCAATATAGTCAGTTACTCCACAAACTGCACAATTACGAGAAGAACTCTTCCTCATAAGATACTTGAACTTACCCTTTAGGAAGCATTCGTACTACATGGCATAGGAAATGACTCTACATTTAAATATTATATTTATTCAAAGATGTTTTACGCGCTTTATTGGCGAGTTAACGTAAAATAACACTGTGTTTCGTATCGCATTAAATAGCTACATTTGAATGCAATTAAAATTTGCATTCGTTAGCAAATATTTTCGTAGTATCTGTTCTAAATACGCCGCACTGTCGTTTTATGTAACATCACCTGTCAGTGTATGTAAATTGAACAATGCCGTTTGAATTACAAAGGAAGAAATGCGTTATCGTTATCAAAGTATCAGGCGAGATGCGCAGGCGCAATCAGTTATCGCTTTTAAATCCGACTAAAATTTTGCAGTAGCGCGCCAACTGCCGGGTGAGGCGCACGTATTTTGTGCTGTTAAAAATACCTCGTGCCCGTCTTGTACATGATTAAAATGGTAAGTGTATTGTGATTAATTCTTGTGTCAATCATCGTCATGTGATACTGCAATCATAAATTCGTGATCGTGTATAACACGTGGGTTTAGTATACGCGCGTGTCTAATTGCTATTGCTGTAAAAACGTTGAATAAACACATTTTGTCATATTATATTGGTTTTCAACAATGGTTATTATCATCATTACATCGTAACATATGTTTTTTTTACTATTCATTGAACGTGACTGGGACAGCGTGGTTAATAGCTTTGCCGTGATGAAATAAAAATAAATTTTCCCACATTTCAAATACTAAGAATCGCTATATTTGCTAAAATTAAAAGATCAAAAAAATATCTAAAATTGTAACGAATATTCAAATTGCTGTATCTTTTATTAAAATAGTCGCATCGGTGTAAAATAAAAAACAATTTCTAGCTACTACTTTCAGAATCGTGCAAATCTTTCAGAGTAATATGTATCTCGATTTAATGAATATGATGAGAAAACAATCCTAAAATTAGAAACTTTTAGCTTCAAATTGCTTTTGATTTTACTCCGATGCAACCATTTTTATAAAAGATACAGCCATTTGAAAAATCGTTAAAATTTTAGACATTTTTTTTTGATTCTTTATTTTTTCGGCTAGTGTAGATAGATAATAGGTACTTTAACATTAATTCTAGTAGGCTTTAATAGTACTTCCATCGTTCCATATATTACTTCCATTGAACTATAGATGATATTAAAGAACTACTTTTAATATAAATTTACGAGGGTTACTTCGAGGTCTGTTCTGAGAAAATCCCACAATAAACACAATTAAATACAATTTTTTTTATTGCAACGTAATTATAATTTGTTTTATAAAGATTAGAGCCATCCATTTACTCCTACGCTTTTTTACTTTCCAAGTAATTCATCAATATGTAGTACTTTTCTTTTAAATATATTAAGTCATATGTCTAGACGGCTTCCTGAGAGTTTAATCCAGCAACTTATGCAGTTACACTTAAATGAATTGTTAATTTTATGTAGATGAATAGAATTTACAACAATTTTATTTTTCTACTTATATTACACGAGTTGCAATCACTTTTTTCTTGAAAGTGTTAATATTTTATGGAAGAACTGTCGTTACTTTAAGTGCTCTAATTTTTCTTCGTTTGAACCCACATTATAAATGGTATGAAAAGCCCTTTTCTATGGTACAGATATTCTTCTCGCTTATTTTAAAACACAAATTCTTAAGGATGTACAATTATCAAGCTAAGGATATCATAAAGGCATATCCAAATATCCTAATATCTCTAATATGTATTTGTTAATTGGCTCCAACTTCAAATATTCTTAGTTTTGTCAGTCAAAACTTGGAGTTGTTTTAATTATAAAAGTTGAGTTATCTTCATATATGAGTTACTTTACGAGTTTATCATTTCATTTAAATATATTTAAAGTAAAAATTGGGGAGACTTGGTAAGTAAGCGAGCACATGCGTGTCGATAACGTTACAAATACTGTAATCGTAAGATGTAATACGGAAGTTAGTAAAGATAGAAATAGAGAGGTTTACGTTTTACTTCAGTCATTTCAAGCTCACTGTATTATTAATACTCTGTATTTTGATAATACTCTTAAAACGATTAGTTACGTTTTGTAATGATGATTGCTTATCTATGATAAAGAAAGTAATATAGAAATGTCTATGTAGCTTTCCAGGATATGAAACCCTGAGACTCTATTCGCGAAATAAGCAATTCCAGCAAGGATTATGACTTTCGTTATATAAAGTAATGAGGTAAACATAAGCAATGCTGTAAAACAGGCTTGCGTGATCACACTTGTCAGATTAAATTTCTTATTTATTGCATATCGTAAAAGTTTAAATGTCTAGATCATAAATCCCTTGATAAAACATATTAACACATGCGGATGTTGAAAACAGTAGAAAATTTTCTAATTACTCGTGTAATATTTTATCTATATTTATACATATACACCTTTATACATATAATTCTTAGATACATGTGTATTTTTACTGAATTTCTACTGAAAGGTTCTACTGAGTATAATGAAATTTATTGCGTGTGTTTAGATGGATTCAATAATGGTTTCAAGATCAAAATATTCATTCTACAAGTAGGCTAAAAAAACACTTTTGTCTGTCTGTTGGTAATAAATCCACCACCAGTTCGCATAGTTGATTTCATTGAAAAGAAAACTGCAAGAAACTCAACGGTTACTCATTTTAATATCGTTTTTGTAGTTTACAATGTGTTTAACTTTCATGTGCTACTGGAATCAGGTCCAAACATATTTGTCGCTTAAATAATCTTCAACATTGTAATGTGCCTTTGTAACACGACGTTTTTAACGTTTCTTAAAACTATGCGAAGGCAAACCCAGAAGTGATTAAGATTTCATATTAAAAACGCGTATTTTCAATACGACAAATGATCTCTGAACCTTCTTCACTCTAAAATATGGCATTGCAGGTTTGTTTTTACGTTTTGTATTAAAATTGTGTGTTTCGCTCGTTTTGCTGTATAAATGAATATTATTACACATATATACTGTGAGAATTGATGCTTCTTTTAATTTTTCTCTTAAGGATTTAGGTAGGATAAGATTGTAAATTCGATCCCATAAATAAAAGATATTAGAAGGGATCGAGAATTATGCGAGTGTCGATTTATATATTTGTTAAATAAGTTGTTAAATCAAATACCGTGTAATCACTTCAAAATTCTCTTAATAACATATCCTTGAAGCAATTGTATCTCGCCTAATGGTTTCCCTCTGGATGCAAAATATTGATAAGGCAGCTAGTCTTAAAGCTCTAATTAGCCACGTCCGAAGCCTCTAACTTGTACAGACAAAATCGAATATCAAAATACAATTTTCAACGGGTCTTTTGGTAGTGAAACGAGTAATTGCACCATTATAACAGATAGACTTTAGTATGAAGAATGTCAATCCACATTAGAATAGTATGATGGGTTTAAGCTTTAAATCGTCTCTTTCAAAAGTAAGGAAGACTGTGCCCAGTAAAGGGTCGTTATTCGGCTCGTAACTAACTTATAAATATATGTTAATTGAATTAAAATATCAATATGTTATAAAAATGAAATAGAAAGATCAGAAGCACAATGATTATTTTCTAATCAATAAGTTTTTATATTGTATATGACTAAATTTATTTGCCAAGAATCCACAAGATATATTCTTAACGATTTTCTAAGAATCTTTACATTAAATATGTATAAAATCAATGAAAAAAACCCACTTATTTCCTTAACTTTTCCTTGACTTGTATAAAAATAGTTTATAGATTTCTTACTGAACTAAGTTTTTAAACTTCCTTAAAATGAACACAACGGTAATTAAAATTATTTCTTACAATAGTTTTATGTTAGGTACTTTATTTTAATGAATATTTTTAATAGTATCTCGTGTTTTTATAATAAGAAGTGACGTATAAAAACTTACAATTTTATAAAATGTATTTCGTTATCGCTTTGAAAAATAGAAGTTGGGACGAAGTATCATAAATTAATAATCAAGAATGTATATTATATTTAAGATAACATTTGATACCTGTATTTGGAATAGTTCGACCATACAGAAATTTTTATATATATATATTTGACAGTATAAAAAAATCCTAATGAAATGTTTGGTTGTGTAAAGTTCCTACAAGTTTTCGAAGTGAAACTTCTTTAGGCGCATAAGGGTAAAAGTTTTACGGATAACCACTCGTCATTTAATAATTTAATATACTATTTTTAATAAAATATAAAATAACGATATTTTATAAAATACTCTTTTCTAAATTTTAAATTCATAGACAAGATTAGTTAACAATTTCTAATATTGACAAAAAACACGTGGCATTTTTATTTACAATCCGTCATTTGAGATATCAATCAATTATTTGTATTAATTTTCGACACTTTTATTATTTTAATGACGAAATTCATTAAATTCCTAACATATCTTCCTTTTTCCCTCCCTCTATGTCTCGGAAGTGTAAATTTTTAGATTTGTATTAATATAAACAAGAATTGTCTACGAAGCGAAATATATTCAATGATGTCTCTGTGATCAATACAGTGAAAACTGGGAGCAATCTCCGTATGGTAAGAGGCACATTGAATATTGACGTTGTCCGTGAACGGAACAGACTGGTGAAGTCAACGCTCCGACCCACTTGCGCTCATATCCAAGA
>JACTOM010000282.1:4176363-4374638 GCA_015832385.1 Elymnias hypermnestra | reverse complement strand
GTTTGTTGTGGGTTCTTCTCGGATCAGGGCGCGAAGGAACCCTCGTAACTTTAGATTTTAAGCCGATCTTGAGTACCGTCATCAGATGTATATTAGAATCAGAGTGTGGAAAAAAATATATAATTTGACGATTCAAAAGTGCTGTAATATGCCTACTTGAATAAAGATATTTTTGATTTTGAATGGGTTGTTAAATCCAATACCGTGTAATCACTTCAAAATTCTCTTAATAACATATCCTTGAAGCAATTGTATCTCGCCTAATTGTGAATAAACCTATTACCCTTAATGTTTTCTACATGTCAATGGTTGGTTAATGGTTTCCATCTGGATGCAAAATATTGATAAGGCAGCTAGTCTTAAGGCTCTAAATAGTCACGTCCGAAGCCTCCAACTTGTACAGATAAAATACAATTTTCAACGCGTCTTTTGGTAGTGAAACGAGTAATTGCACCATTATAGACTCGGATAGACTTTAATAGTATGAAGAATGTCAATCCCCATTAAAATAGTATGATGGGTTTAAGCTTTAAATCGTCTCTTTCAAAAGTAAGGAGGACTGTGCCCAGTAAAGGGTCGTTATTCGGCTCGTAACTAACTATACGTTATTGATATAGATATACGTTAATTGAATTAAAATATCAATATGTTATGAAAATGAAATAGAAAGATCAGAAGCAGAATGATTATTTTCGAATCGATGAGTTTTTATATTGTATATGACTAAATTTACTAGCCAAGAATCCACAAGATATATTCTTAACGATTTTCTAAGAATCTTTACATTAAATATGTATAAAAACAATGAAAAAAACCCACTTATTTCCTTAACTTTTCCTTGACTTGTATAAAAATAGTTTATAGCTTAAGGTTTTGCTAGTCTCGTCAATGTAAAAGATTTCTTACTGAACTAAGTTTTTAAACTTCCTTAAAATGAACACAAAGGTAATTAAAATTATTTCTTACAATAGTTTTATGTTAGGTACTTTATTTTAATGAATATTTTTATTAGTATCTCGTGTTTTTATAATAAGAAGTGACATATAAAAACTAACAATTTTATATAATGTATTTCGTTATTGCTTTGAAAAATAGAAGTTGGGACAAAGTATCATAAATTAATAATCAATAATGTATATTATATTTAAGATAACATTTGATACCTGTATTTGGCATAGTTCGACCATACAGAATTTTATAAATATATTCGACCGTATAAAAAAATCCTAATGAAATGTTTGGCCTCATTGGTCTAGTAATTAGCATGTTCGACTACAGACGTGAGGTCCTGGGTTGCGCCTGATCTCTCTCCGGTTATATCGGATTCCCGTCACAACGGACTATGTGAGTGAAGAAACAGAGAGTGCACTTGTGTACTATTCTTGCCAAACCGCATTGGAGCAGCGTGGTGGGGTCTATGCTCTAAAAACCCTCGCTCCTCAGAGTGAGGAGGCCTGTGCCCAACAGTGGGATTTTAAGAGCCTGCTACTTACTTTTTTTTACTTTTACCATCAGGTGTAATCACATTCAAGCGCTATCTAAAATAACAATATGACTTATGGAAGCAAAGCATTGTTATAAAATATAGTAAAAACTTGGAAAATTATTCCCTTTGAGAGGTTCTGTTGCGTTTTCTACGTAAACGGTTAACGTTATGCAATAATAGTATATAATGGAATTGTTCCTCTTAAAACGTTCCAAAGTATTGTCTTCTATAACCTATACGGTAATGAAATTTATTCTCTCTGTAATCCTCTGACGAAGACAAATCAGCGAATGGAAATATAAATGGTTATTATTTAAAATATAAAACAAACAATGCTCGGGGATGCAATCACTTAACAATTCACAGTGAATACTAAAATATTAATCATTACAATCACAATGAGTTGTATCTGGCGTGCTCTACAATTTTTCATGTTTCAATGACACAAAAGTATATTGTGCTCTTTTTTATAATTAAAAAAATGCCATCATTGACTCTCAGATGAATAAAAATAACAAGCATTCTCCACTATTAGTGTATTGCATTTTTAAATGAAGATAAACATAACATTCATTTATTTTCATCCATTCAATGGAAAAATAATAATTCCGTATAAAATTAAATAGATCGTGCATTGTTATATTCTTTCACACTGAAGTGATGCTTGTTATTATAATATCAACCGAAGAGAGCGTATATAAATTGTCGATGCGAAAGTATTCAATGGGTATTTGTTTTAATATAGCAGATTTTTTAATTGCAAATATTACAATACCTCGTGAAAATAATAAGGTAAATAGTAACGCTTACGATTCACCAAATATTTAGTGATTTTCTTCACCTATAGATATTTGGAGATCCAGTAGAACCGTCAATGTACAAAACGAGATAAAAGCGAAAGGTATACAATGAGGATTTGTTATTATATATGTTTATATATTATTTTAGGATAACTTTATATATATTTATATAAAGTTTTAAATAGAATATATAATAATGTCTATTGATAAGAATTACGGTGTTTTAATTAAGTTGTTGGGGATTAATAGATAATTGTAAATCCAAAAGAATTGCCAATGCCTTGCATGTTAAAGGGTTGTAAACAGACATAATGAAAGCAAAAGAAAATGCTATAGAAATTGTTTCAATATTGCGAATTTTGCAATTGCATACGTGGTAAAATTAATAAGAAACTTTATTAATATAAATAAACAAACAAGCAAGCAAGCTAACGGTTAATATATGTAGGTATTTTTTGTCCATAAATATAGGTACACTATTTCGTCACTCATATTTTTATATATGCTGAATTAATTAGGACATTAAATACCTCATTTCACATCACATCTATATGCAACTCGCGGGACTTTTTTGCGTAGATTCCTGATATCTCGTTTTAAAAAAATATTTACTATATTTTAAAATTACATATTAAAATGAAAATTATCCTATATAAAGTAGAGAAATAGGCAGTAAAAAAAAAACGTCAAAATTGGTTAAGTAGTTTTAGATTTAATTGCGGTGAAAATGTATGAGAGAATTTTTAATTTTTATGTACATTTAAAACTGCCTCAATGGTTACATTGTTAGATATGAGGTCCTGGGTTCGAACCCCGAATTCAAAAATCTGTATTGATTTTTCTGTTCTATGTTTTTGCCCGAAGTTGGGGAGTTGGAGGTGTGCTCTTCCCCCGTGCCTCGGCGATCACGTTAAGCCGACGATCCTTCGTCTGATCTCTCTCTGGTCGTATCCGATTGCCGTCCCATCGTACTAGTGCCTCGGAGATCACGTTAAGCCGTCGATTCTTCGTCTGATATTTCTCCTGTCGTATCGTATTGCCATCCCATTGGACTATGAGAATGAGAGCATAGAAAGTGTACACAAGAGAGTGTTAGTGCATATACCTATACTATGCCTGCCAACCCTCATGGAACAGTGTGGTGAGTCTATGCTCTAAAAACCCTCTCTTCTATAATTGAGGAAGCCCGTACCGAGCAATAGGACGTTAATGGGCTGCTACGTACTTTATTCCTGCTTGAAAATTTAAACAATACGCAGGTATGATTATTTTTTAGAGAAAACACGTAAGTGCATTGTTTATCTCGAATGAGCTTTATTCATAACAAATTCTTTACACCTTTCTTATGTTAAACAAAAACACTTGACCGCGATTTCTCGGGGTTTTAAAACTTGTGGTTTATTATACTATATTGAAAGACTGAGTGACATAAAAGACGAATAGTTTTTGTATAGCCTTTTGTAATCATGGTCTTTCTTTCTTACTTTTACTGTGTAAATATATAATCTGTATATATAAAATACAAACATTGTTCCTACCCATGTACATGGACTTTGAAACAAATAACCAACATTCCCCAAACCAGGTACATAACTATGATGATGATTTTAGATCATCAAATTCATTCACTAATCGCACGATATCCAATACTATCATGATTTTCGCAATATTTGTGGCCACTAAGAACGGAGTAACCTATATTCCTACGGGATCGGGGACTAGGTACGTGACAATGCTATGTGGAATATTTACTTCATTATAAATTAAATGATCCCCCGAGTTTTACTGAAGCAATTGCTATATCCAAAATAAAACTAACCCAAATTACTCCTTATAACAGCAGTTATCTGCCGGTGAAAGTCGCAACAACATCGATCAAGAGAATAGGCGTAAAAACAGACAAACAAAAATGTATATACTCACTTACGTAGCATACTTTCATATAAATTTAGTGAGCGTTTAATTTGTAACTATAAACGGACACTCGAATTTTAGTTAGTTGTAGGAATAGATTAGGAAACCATTTTACATTTGAAACTTTTATAGAGAAAAATTAATTCCTCATTATAATGCACCAGTTTTAATTAATACATTACCGCTTGAATGAAAATATGCATAGGAATTGTAACAGACAATTCCATTTACTTTTTTAGTTTCATTTGAGCTTTCCAAAGCTTTTTTATAATTTAGAACAAAGATTTTAATTGCCTGTTAAAGAGTTAAGACAATTAAGTACCTGGAGATATTTAAACAAAGATCCTTATACAAATTATTTTATCATTACGGAGACTTTATGTAACGTGAAATCGTTTAATGTAAGAAGAAGAAAAAAATTATATTTTCAGGAAGAATTTATTACTTATGTCATGGAATGCCACGTTATATGAAGCAAATAATATCTTCTATATTACTAGCTGTTTCCCGCGGATTATCAGGGAAATTCGTACTTAACAAGCATCCCACTTTAGTGATTCGGTTTCATTCGGGTCACTGAAGTGGAATGCCTTGGAGAACCTCTAGTAGAACCTCTATTGATCTCAGTCATGGATGAGGAGGTATCCGCTGGGTATAAGGGGATATTTTGGTTTTCAGCAAGTCCCTCTTGGAGTCTCATTTATTGGAGAAATTCTTCGGGTTGGTAAAGACATTTCACAGCTAAATATGTCATAAGTAGCTGGAATTCTCTCTAAATCTAATTCTGTAGTCGACTTAAAGAAAGTTACAGACAGAAGCTTTATATTGAGTTAACGCTGCAGTTGTATTTGTGATATAACAAGCATAAAAGAGGTACATTCAGTTTCGACGACATCAAGCATAATGAGTTTAAGAAGTTAACTTCTTAAACTCATTATGCTTAATTATACATTATTAATGTGTGTGTGTGTGTGTGTGTGTGTCGGAGAATAAGAGACAAAGAGGAAGCATAAAGCATAGGGGAGTAGGGTCCTCCGCCGACATCGTCATTAATGGCATCCATAATTTAATTCGCATACTGTGGGGGTTGATGGGTAATGTTGGTGCAATCAAACACTTTATTAATTAACTCGGATTATAATGTTCAATCACTTAATGCTCCCGATATCAATTTACACAAACTCATTAGTAATAATGGCTAGGAACGCGACAGTTTCAATAGTCGACCGCTCTGGCGGACCGTCACCCGAGAACTAGCGAGTCCGCCACCGGCTCACCAGGCATGACTCTGTCCCACAGTCTGAAGAAATCAGTTTTTATTTTTTATTTCAAATGTAATGAAATCAAATTAAAAGTATAGTTTTGTAGCTTTTTCAATTGTTTTTGACATTTGACATTGACCACCAACAATTTCCAGTCACAACTATAATATTTTACGGACTTTGCCGAAAATCTGTTCATAAAGATCGCGTTTGATTACGAATTATTTTTGTTCCGATTAAGTTTCGACCACATTTTTTTCTAAAGCTGAAACATTCTGCAATTCTGAAAAAAGTATAGAAGCGCGATAAAAGTTTAAGTTCAATAAATACTCAAAATATTAACGACTGAATATTTGAACAATATATATTTAAGGATAGTGCGAATTATTAGTAAGATTTTAACAAATACATTTAATACAATACGTTATGTATAGAGTCACACAGTTTTTATTTGAAAGACGAACCTTATAGCAATAAATCTGATAAGATTTGAAATAAAACTTTAAGAGAGAGTACGAAAAAGGTTTTTGTGGCACTTATCATATAGTTGCAACATGACTAAGAACCTGCCACGATATGAAGATCGTCTGCGCCATTTCAAGCTTGAATCCTTGAGCGACCCCAGACAAACGATGGATGTCACTTTCCTATATAAACTCATTAACGGCTTAATTGATAGTCTTTATTTGCTTTCTTAAACAAGCATTTCTGTTCCAACGAGGCTACCGCAATGGGACAAATATTTTCCATTCGTTCCAAAATACTCTCGTTTTCTACATTAAATAGAATCACTAAAAAATGTAACGTTACTGTTGCCACCGATACCGAGACGGACATTTTCTCAGACCCCTTCTTAGTTTTAAAAGTAAAATTCGCGCAAAATTCAGTCTTAACAATTATTAATTCCTAATTTAGTCTTAATACTTGATTGATGACTTTTTTTTTAATTGTCATTCTAAAATTGTTACCTTTTCTGCATACATGTTTATATCTGTAATTGAGGTGACACTTAGTACAATCGTGATAACTAGTCTTTACGAGTATGTGTTTACTTTGTTGGTGTAACTGTAAAATAAAATGTAAAAATGAATATAGAAATATTTTTTAAGATTTAGCGATTTGTAGTGATTTAATCTGCGGAATT
This sequence comes from Elymnias hypermnestra, assembly GCA_015832385.1. NCBI lineage: Eukaryota > Metazoa > Arthropoda > Insecta > Lepidoptera > Nymphalidae > Elymnias > Elymnias hypermnestra. Next base: position 4,368,032 of record JACTOM010000282.1, on the reverse strand, counting down.
TGTATCAATCGGCAAATACTGTCCATTTTCATTTCGTCATGAAAACGATCCGCATACTGGCACTAAGGCGGATCTCGTTACAGTTCCGAGCCGTGTGACAGCGTCAATTACAGTTCACTTCGTAGTACTGTGATATATGTGGATTGTATTTTGTTTTCATTTGTTTAGACTCCATAAACTTACGTTTATAAATATCTTCTATGTAAAAAAACAACTGTTAACATTGCTAAATTAACGAGTCATAATTCGCTATAGCAGCAGTTGTTTTGCGTTTAAAACAACCGCATTCCCGTTTAGTGGGTCACGAAAGTGGAATATCGTTAGGGAACTTCTATTGATCTCACTCGTGGATGAGGAGGTATTCGCTGGGTATAAGTGGGTATTTTGGCTTTCAGCATGTCCCACTTGGAGTCTCATCTATTGGAGAAATTCTTCGGGGTTGGTAAAAGCATAGCTCAAGCTCAAAATATCTTTATTCAAGTAGGCCTATTATAGCACTTTTGAATCGTCAAATAATAATTTTTTTCCACACTCTAATTCTAATATACGTCTGATGATGGTACTCAAGAACAACTTAAAATCTAAAGTTACGAGGGTTTCTTCGCGCCCTGATCCGAGAAGAACACACAACAAACTCAGTCGGGTAAATATAAAAGAATATATATAAAACAATCGGCCAGATGTAGCGTGCCAGCAGTCGAGTACGCAAAGACATTTTAATTCTACGATTGTAGAGTACTTTCTTTATTTTTACGAAGATACTTAATCGAAGATACGAAGGTATCTTAACTTCCTGGTCACTGGTCCAAAATTTATTAAGCCACGTACCTAGGTATTTATATTTACATACTCCCTCCGGCTGGTCGTCGACTATGACTAAAACTAACTAATTTTAATGAAAATTTCTGTACTGTGTATAATTTAATCCAAATTGAGGTTTGCAATTTCGAATAAAAATAATAAATAAAACTTTTTAAACCCAGAAATCGTTTATTTCGATACGATAAGCACCATATTTAAGTTTTCGAGGTGAAGCTGGATTGGTCGGCTAGTAGTATACAAATATTTTCGTAGCTGTTCCCCGCGGTATTATACGTGTAGTTCTTGAAGCCGTTATCCCGTTATTAGTGCAAGTTTACGTCGCAAAAGGAACATATATTACGTATGTCAAAACAAATGTTAAATGGTAAAGGAAATCTCTCAATAATTTTCAGTTATATCCGGAATTTCGGGGAAATCGTTCTTAATGAGCGCCTACGTCATCCACATTTAAAAAAATAGCCTATTTCCTTTGTCAGGCTCTAGAATAGCTGTGTAACAAATTTCATTTAAATCGTTTTGTCGTGAAAGCGCGACAGACAGACAGAGTTACTTTCGCATTTATAATAATAGTAAGGCTTACAATTAAGACGCCAAATTGTTATCTTTTTATTTATTTACTAAATTTTAAAACGAGATATACAACATGTTATTACGTAAGCCAGTTCGGATGTACAATTAACTTTAACGTAAAGTATATATAACAAACTAAAAATATTGAGACATCATTTTTAGATACTTAACTACTTACTACTAGAAACTTGAGCGTCTTCAAAACCTTGCTATTCGGTTCATATTTGGCTTGCATAAATGTAACCACGTATCAGACTTTCGTAAAAAGCTCAAGTGGCTTCCTATACGCCGTGGCCGGGATTCACATATCCTTTCTCTTCTGTGAACTAAGTAAGTAGCAGCCCATTAACGTCCCACTATTGCGCACAGACCTCCTTACTCCGAGGAGCGAGGGTTTCTAGAGCATAGACCCACCACTCTGCTTCACTGCGGATTGGCAGGCATAGTACTCAAGTGCACTCTCGGGACCGACGGCTTAACGTGCTCTCCGAGGCACGGGGGTGGATTACACCGCCAACTTCCCAACGTCGGGCAAATATTGAGAAAATCTTAATAGAAAACTCAATATTGATTTTTGAATTGGCCCGACCCAGGACTGGAACCCAGGACCTCATGTCTGTAGTCGAACATGCTAACCACTAGACCAATGAGTCAATTTCTTCTGTACTGTGTACTATTTGACCCAAAAACACCTTTGTATCTTAAAAATATGTTTAACTTTCTCGGAGAGCAATCACAAATGCGATCATCATTTCAACTTATTCTAAGGACACCTGTTTGCAAATCAACTATCTTTAAAAACCCTTTCGAGTCCAAGCAACTAATTTATGGAATTCGCTTCCACTAAATACTCGTATAAGGCAATCAAGATCACAACATATCACATTTTAAGAAATCCATAAAAGAACACTTTCTGCAGTAGCTATAGACGACTTATTTTATTGTTTTTATTTAAATACTTTTTGTTATTTATTTTTAATTCATTATACATATATATTATTTATTAGTCTATTTATGAGACAATATATATGTCATTATAGTTATTTGTGTATAATGTGTATGAATTAGGATGTGGCTATTTGTATGTATGTATATGAAAATTCACCACCCACTATGTTCTGCTAAGACTACTACCAAGCGATAAGACCGCCTCTTGTACTTTGCCTTTTTGTAATAGATATGTATTTGTTTACTTTTATAACATTGTGGTGTACAAAATGGTAATAAAATAAAATACTATTTTTTCTAGTTATTAATTTACAAAATGCTTATGAAATCGAATGCTATGTTTGTAGTAACGATATTAAAATTCAGGGGTGTTTTTAGTATACTTACGTAGACTTTGTTAGGTCATATAGGTATTTTTTTCATTTAAGAGGCAACCTTGGCGTATAACCCTATTACATAAAAATAGCGAAGCAGATTAAAGTATTTAGATGGCAAAAAAGTCCCAAGTCTACTGAAACGTCTGTATATCAACACTAACAACTATTATGCAACATCAAACCAGTTCAATATCGTTAACTCAAACAAGTATGAAGTTACATATGTGATCCTGCCTGTTATAAACTTAGATTCTAACATTGTCCCTAGTTGAGTTACAGTTAGTTTCCGAAACTACTATAGTTCATAGAGCTGCAATACAAAGTTACAAAAGTACATAAATTTACGTCACTTTTTACACAGAAAATGTTGGAATGTTGTAAATAGAGAAAAGCGGGGTTAAAAGTTGTAGTTTTTCATATAACGTGAAGTAATTTTAATGATTCTACTTAGGTTTTATAAATCAAAATTTTACGATGTTTAAAAAAACTTATCATAAGTACAATAGGTAGTATAAATATTTATAATCAGTTATTTAGTCAGTTTACTGCCTCATTGGTCTAGAGGTCCTGGGTCCAAGTCCCGGGTCGGGCCAATTCGAAATCTATATTGAGTTTTCTGTTAAGTTTTTCTCAATAGTTGCCCGAAGTTGGGAAGTTGGCGGTGTTATCCACCCCCGTGCCTCGGAGAGCACGTTAAACCGTCGGTCCTGCGCCTGATCTCTCTCCGGTCGTGTCACAATAGAGAGTGCACTTGTGTACAGTGCACTTGTGTACTATGCCTGCCAATCCGCAGTGGAGGAGCATTATATGCGGGTCTATGCTCTAAAAACCCTCGCCCCTTGGAGTGAAGAGGCTTGTGCCCAGCAGTGGGACGTTAATGAGCTGCTGCTTACTTTATAGATAATTTATCTTTGAAACACTATCTTACGAAATTAGGATTATAGACATATTCTTAATTAATTGTTAATTAACTACCTCATTGGTCTAGTGGTTAGCATGTTCGACTACAGACATGAGGTCCAGGGTGCGACTCCCGGGTCGGGCTAATTAAAAAAAATCAATATTAAGTTTTCCATTAAGATTTTCTCAATATTTGCCCGAAGTTGAGAAGTTGGCGGTATGATCCATGCCCGTGCGTCGGAGAGCACGTTAAGCCGTCGGTCTTGCGCCTGATCCCTCTGTGTACTATGCTTGCCAATCCGCAGTGGAGCAGCGTGATGGGTCTATGCTCTAAAAACCCTCGCTCCTCGGAGTGAGGAGGCCTTCGCCCAGCAGTGGGACGTTAATGGGCTGCTACTTACTTTATACGCAAGGGCAGTGGATTTATTATTTTATACCGCTCCCGTGGCAATGGAAACTGTATTAAATCGGACTACCGATTTTACTTTACTACTAATATATACCTAAATATGTAATACATTTTTCAATTTGTAACAACATTCTTGACTTCAAGGAAATAATGAAAGAATTTTTAAAATCGTTTCAATAATTGTTTTCTTGATCAAAATAAAAACAGTATAGGTATATCGGTGGGTATCATTGGTATCCTTAGAATATGAGCTAACTCATATACGGGTCGCAACAATACCCTTTAGATTGACATTTTTAAATTCGTTATATCTTTTGAATGCGCTGTCCGATTTTAATAATTTAAAAAGTATTTTACAGGTATTGAAACGGTCTTTAGGATAAGTATTAATACAGAGGTATGAATAATATGTTTTGATTACTGTCGCCACTTTTATTAAACTTTAAAATGTAAAAAAAATAGTCGTTATTATAGTGGCACAACTGCAGTAGTTGGACCTATGATATCACAGACTTTTTTGTAGATAGTAACACATTCTATATTACTGTAGAACATTTTCTTGTTGTATCATCAATAGTTTCCGCAGCGCACGCAAAAACAGAATTTTTGTGACTAAGTTTTACTACTAGGGTTACTGTTATTTTTATTATCGATCCCTATTTCTTTTATAAAAAAATTGATCTTATCAACTCATAAATTGTCCCCCATTGTTAATGTGTAATAAAATAAAACAATACCCGTAAAAGATTTATTTAGACACAATTAGTGTGTAAAATTATCAATAGTTTATTACGTTAAAATGACTGATTAGATTTCCTTCATTAGTAAAAGCACGTGGTGCCATTAAATGTATGTCCAATAAGAAAGATGAGATGATAACAGGGAATTTAAAACCCTAAATAAAGACAGACTGACGCACTAAGCGAAATAAATAAAAATTTTAACAAAAAAAGAACTGCCTTTAAAACAAACTCTTACTAATATATTATATGCTCTAAAGAATAAAAAATAATTGCATATTCTTTTTTAGAGTTCTTCGTATTCTTATATTCGCAGTCGGCGTCTGAGTATTTGATTACAGACAGTTATTTATTCTGCCAAAAATTGCACCCTTACTGTATACCGTTGAGGAGTTCCATTGATCATCATATTTAACTACGACAATCACGTGACCATATCGAAGTTACGGTAGGTGACTAAAATATCCGGAGATGTTATAAAAGATTCTGCCGAATGTCTTTAATTTGCTCCTAAGAATTGAAGAGTTCCGTTACTTTGTCTTGGATCCCATGATCAAAACCTAACCAAACTATCATCAAACAACGCTTGAAGTATATCCTTTCCAATAAAAAAGCAATCATCGAAATCGGTTGGAGTGATTTTGAGTCATTCGTCTATTTGTCGAACACATGCATATTCGTCCTCTTAGACAACGTAAGACGACTTTACAGTTTTGCTATTAGAATGAGTCTCATTCATCATTTATAATCCAGAAAATAAAGTTCACAGCTCTTCTAAAGAAGTTTTTAATAATCATCAGACAAGTCTGGCGTTAAATCAACAAATACAATACAAAATAATATTATAGAAGAACCCAGCTGTACTTATAGGTCACTGACTGCAGCTCGTAATTGGGCTGATACGACCGGAAAAGTACTACGCTCTCACAGAATATTAGAGCAAAATATATTGCACCGTTTCATTAGGTAATTGAGAGAAACGGAAGTGCTCGGGGTTGTGAAAGGACAAGCATAACTTCGTACCATTTTAAAGGGCATCAGTTGCACTGGTTCAACAAACATCTATTATAGACGACGGAAATTACTTTACATCGAAGCGGTGTACTCGCTTTACTTCTATAAACATCTATTAACTTACATAAATGAACAAGTTCATAAGACATGGTACTCTCCGTCTCCAGATTTCTACTTAATTTCTAGATACCATACAAAATAGCACATACGCTAGATACATGTTTCAATAAACCCTTTATTTGCTTGTAGATTTTTTTTTTGTAGAATAGAATAAGAAAGCAAACTAGCTAAGATGATAGGGATAAATTGTAGATTCCAGTTCATAAAAATAACATTTTTTAATTAAACGCATCTGCGTTATGGCTATCAAAACATATAATAAGTTACCTCACAATGTACGAAAATACCATAACTTCAATATATTAAAAAAAAATCTTTCGTCGTCTCAACTAATGGACGTCCACTGCTGGACAAAGGTCTCTCTTAATTAATTCCGATCTTGCGTCGCTTGTATCCAGCGGCTGCCAGCGACCCGCCTGATATCATCGGTCCACCTGGTAGGGGATCTGCCGAAGCTGCGTTTTCCGGTGCGAGGCCGCCACTCTAGCACCTTCGGACCCCAACGTCCATCGGTATCTACCTGCCCATTGCCATTTCAGCTTTGCAATTCGGTAGGCTACGTCGGTGACTTTAGTTCTCCTACGGATCTCCTCATTTCTGATTTGATCACGTAGGGAAAACCCGAGTATAGCCCTCTCCATTGCCCGCTGAGTATTGCTTCTCCATTGTCAAAAAAATTATTATTAACTTTTAAGACATTTTATAATATTAAAGAATTTTTTTCCAATTAAGTTTTATATACAAGTACAGTGTATTTACGACATTACATTAAGTATTTTAAGTATAATTTTAACTTTTATGCACAAATTTATATACTATTAAGTTTTGTATATATTTACGTTGTAAATTAATTTTAATGTGAATATATTTAAATTTTGGTTTTAATACACCGTATTGTACGCCACATTAAGCATTTAATTTCAATAAAGAATTTTGAATTTTGATGGAAATCGAAACTGGGGACCTTGTTAACAAATTGACAGTTGTTCCCTTTAAGTAATTTATCTTCAGAATCAAGTATTGGTTTAAGACTCTAAAATAAAAGAAGAAAATAAATAACAAAACGTATATTTCTCGTACAATTTAGTTTAAGTAATATAAAAACTGTTGATTTGTAAATGATAAATATAAGCCCTACATCATCTATTTGAGGGTACAATCAGGAAATAAAACAAAAAGCTGATAAAATTGGCAATACGATGACATTAAAAGATTTTCGTATTTGTTATTTTATCTCTCTAAATCCATTATAATATTAAAAACTTGATATAAAATTCGATTCAGTTATAGATATTTCACGATAAAAAATTAATGGCCAGTTGAAAAACGATTTTGATATCCATTTCGTAACTATATAGAGTACGTTTTAAAGAAAAATGTAATTAATAATAATAATATTTATCCCATATAACGAGAATCTCGTGCAAGCTGAGACAGAGAAAAAACGTATATATCTGGATCTGGAGCACGAGATTACCGCCATGTGGGGAATGGGATCCACTGAAGCCACCCCGATAGTAATATCTGCGAATGGTCTGATCCCAGTCAATCTCGCTCACCATCTGAGACGACTGGGGTTCTGTGCCAGTTCGCTCGCAGCAAGGATGCTGGACTCGGCTAGCATAGTCCGGCGGTTTCTCAGCCTGTAGCCCTGACTCCCGGCCGTTTGGTCTCCCTGCCGGGGTGTATACAATTGTTTATGTAGGTATATGTATTATTTCATATGTTTGTATATAAGTAAATATTATAAATTTATTTTTATGTAATAATAAGTATATATATTCTTTCATAAACGGGCGTGAACGTTAAAGTGGAATAATAATAAAAAACTTAGATCAAGCTTTGTCTTGGTCTCGTCATATCTGGTCTGTAAGACATTCGGTGTAATTAAATCATTACGTCGACTGCAATTTTTTCTCCCTATTGCTACTAAAATTTTGTTGGCAACTTCTCTTTTTCTCCCGTTTCTCGATTATGCTGATGCAAGCTTTCCTATATTTAAAATTAAAAGGGGACTTATTAAATAAGCTATTGAATATATTTCTCCATTAGAACACCTTACATAATAATCTAATTATCATATTGTACTAAATAGTATAATATATCTATGATATCAACGTAACTCGTACGGTTTATATCTTTAGAAATAATCTATTTATCAGATAATAAACAGTGGCTTTATCAAAATTCGTAAAGTAATCTTATGTCTAGAAGGAATGCTGGTCTAGAATTTGAGAATAATAATCTGGTTTCGCATTCGAATCCTATGTAAGCAGAACTAAGATACTGTAAAAAAAATACTTATTAGTCACTTTTGAAATAATTCATTTTATTTAAATAATAAAAAAATATCTATATATACCAGGAGAATTTTTTAGAGCCTGACTCTCTATAATGGAACAGCTTGGTGAATCTAATCTTCAAACCGTTAGCAGCTCATTTACCTATGACATATTAGTAAGTTAATTAATTAGTATTTTTAACGTTTCTACTAAGCGGATAGATAATATACTCTACTAAACACCACGATACAAAGAAACGTAAAAATAATCAGTATTACATACGGGATCACTGGTAAGACTGGGTGTCCCACAAGGATCAATACTTGGCCCTTTTCTATTCTTAATATATATAAATGATTTAGCGTACCATGTGAAAGACAAATGTGATATAGTGCTATTTGCTGATGACACGTCTTTGATATTCAAGATTGATAGAAATAAGGAAAATTTCGACGATGTAAATAGTACCCTGTCACATGTCTCACATTGGTTTTCAGTAAATAATTTAATATTAAACTCGGCAAAGACTAAGTATGTTGAATTCACTTTGCCAAATGCAAAAGAAATGTGTACAAACATTCGAATTAATGATATTCCTGTAGAGAAAGTAAAATCTACAGTATTCCTAGGTATAACATTAGAGTCTGGGCTTCAGTGCGGCGCCCATATTAAGACTCTGGCAAGTAAACTTAGTTCCGCTGCATTCACTATTAGAAAAGTTAGACAATACACTGATGTTGAAACTGCTAATATGTTGTATTTCGCTTACTTTCGTATGCATTATGTCATACGGCCTACTGTTATGGGGTAGGGCGGCGGACATTGAAACTATATTTATTTTACAAAAAAGAGCAATACGAGCCATATATCAATTAGGATCTCGTGTTTCTCTAAGAGATAAATTTAAAGAAACATCAATTCTCACAGTACCGTCGCAATATATATTAAATAATATCTTATATATCCGTGATAATATACATTTATTCAGTAAGAAAAGTCAAATACACAATTTTAATACAAGAAATAAAAACAAATTTGTAATTCCATATTTTAGAGTGAAGAAAGTTCAGAAATCATTTGTCGGGTTGAGCATACGCATTTATAAGAAGATACCTCAATCAGTTTTGGATTTGCCTCCGCATAGTTTTAAGAAATATGTCAAAAATATCCTTTTACAAAAGGCACATTAGAATGTTGAGGATTATTTAAGCGATAGAAATGTTTGGATTTGATTCCAGTTGCTCACAGAAGCAATATATTACACATTGTAACCTACAAAACTATTTTTAAAAGAGTTTCTTGCCGGTTTCTTCTCAGCGGATTCAACTTTCCGAACCGGTGGTAGATTTGTGCTTTATGAGCCTACTTGAATAAAGAATATTTTGATTGTGATTTTGATTTTGATACTCTTAGTCAGGGAGACAATCTTAGAAAGGAAACAAAAAGTAGTTAGTATGTTTAAATAAACATACAATTATTCCACATGATTGTCAGAGGAAGCAATTAAACGCCGGAAATATAATTAGTGTAGCTAAAAAAGATTTTTTTAAGATCAGTTAATTGGGAATATGAGTCGAAATGGAAGGAATTTGAAGTCTAATTATCGAAAGATAAAATAAATTTTAGATAAGTTGAAATCCATCATTACTTATAGTTGATTTTATCAGCAATCAGGTCTTTAAGCAGCGGCATTTATAATTTAAAAGAGTTACAGTTAATATGTACAAATATAACCGCATGGTTGAAGGCTTGAAATAGATAAAAATTCGTAATAAAATAATGTCTATTTTTAGAATAATGCCTTTTTTTGTAATTAAGTCAATGTCACGGTGTATCAAGGACCCATGTCTTTGGAGTAGGAAACAGGAGGCGGAGGTTCATGCAACTCCTCCCCCTGTAGAATATCTGTGAGCCGAATACATCCGAGGGGTCAGAGAGGAATGCCTCAACGAGCCTCTGGCTCCCCACTCATGGTTGACGACGGTCCCGCTGGGTTTTAGTGGGTATTGCGAGTTCTTCCCCCTCGCCGAGTCCCACACTCCCGACCCCACAGTCGGGGTGCGTAAATGCATTTCACAGCGTCAAAAAAAAAAAAAAGGACCCATGTCTTTGCAGTAGACTGCAGTTGAATAAATTCGATTAAGCGTCACAGCAAGAGTGACGATACACTTTTCTTCAGTGTTTAAATTGTTTTCAAATATAAATATATAAAATACAAATTTTGTATCAATGATAGTCTCCTTCATAAAGTTTAGTAGTTTCAACTTTTTGAAGTAGATTGATTACTTTGACTGCACTCACTTTTTAACTTTAAATGTGTATCTTAGGAAACTGTTTTGGTGTAAGATATTATTATGTATCTTGTTATTTTTATGTGTTATATTTACTGTTTCTAAAATAAAGCTAAATAAAAAAAAACAAATATAAAATTAAGTATATACTATGATTTTGTATAATAGTAGTGAATTACCACTTATCACTATTTCTGTAAAATCACACATCAAATTGACTTGAAATTCAGTAAAGCGACTATTTACACGATGAAGATAATAATAATATTCCGATGCGTATAAAAAATTTTTAACGTATTATACATAACAAAATAATATATAAAATTCTCCTGTCACAATGTTCTTTCACACACAAATTTTTTATGCATATTCAATATTTCTGAGAATCGGTTACGATCTATTTTTCAAACCTCTAAATGTTTATTTTTGAACTTTTATTTTTTTGACAAATTTTTATATTTTATTTTTTGTGATACAGCATACAAAAATACATACAATCCTAAATTTTCACCTTTCTATCACCAACCCCTATTTGTCAATATCGATAATGGTGATTATTTTTAACCGACTTCAAAATAAATAGAAATTTTAAGGTTGCGGGTTCGATCCCGGGTGTGGCGATATCAATGTAAATTTAACTTTGTAAAGTTGTTTCATTTAAACGGTGTTATCTCATATGAGCAACATGTTTTTAGGTGTACACATATTGAGACAAATTTGTTAGTTAACTTCAGATTCACTTAAAATCAAAAAATAAATAAAAATTAACAAAAAAAGAACCGCCTTTAAAACAAACGTACAAATATATTAATATGTTCTATCTTCGTATTCTTATATTCGGAGACGGCGTCAGCCAAGGTCATCTTCCCCGCGTGTCCAATTGGCAGCTCCCGCGTCTCTCCCACCTATAGCTATAAATGTAGGCACCTTCGCTGAGACCGACTCCAAATATAAGAATACGAAGAACACTATAAAAGAATACGCATTTTTTTTACTTTTTAGAGCATATTAATATATTAGTATAAGTTAAGGTTTCTAGAAAAAAATAGACAATTTGCTCACAATAATTTTATTCGTTTTTTAAATTTAAGATACTTTCACGATACACACTGTTTCAGAATATAACCTCGTCTCCATATTATTAATTACGTAAAAAAATAGTTAAAAACCATTATCGATGATGTAATGTATGTAATGTATGATGATTTTATCTATAATGATGTTCATAAATATTAATTTATTCCAAATCAAAATATTCTTTATGGAAGAAGCTTCAAAAAGCTTGAATCGTCAGTAGTCTATCCATTGGTAACAAATCTACCATCGGCTTAGTAGATTCCTCTGCGAAAACACAGTCAAAAAAGTCAGCGGTTCCTCCTTTTAATATAGTTTTATAGGTTACAATGTGTTTAGTTTTCATGCGAAAACACAAGTATTGCTTATATAATCTTCAACATTATAATATGCTTTTTCTAATGTGTGTGTGTCTATGTGGAGGCAAATCGAAAACTGATTGCAGTGGCGTATTAAAAATATGTATACTCTTCTAAACATTTTCCGGTCTAAATGCCAAGTTTATTGTTATTTCTTTCATTAAACTCAACTAACTCTGTATGAAAAGTATTTATAAATTTCACCAACTACTTTTACACTCTTTATTGAGTCTTTTATAGCGATTTGGTGGCGTTGATCGGCGGAGAACTCTCGCTTGAGAGCATTGCAGGCGCGATGCTGTCAAGTGAGAGATGTTGGGCGGAAGTGGCCCTCTTCTGCGAGACTGTAATCTCTACTGTAATCCACTAGCGAGATAGAGAGAATGCAGTAGATGCTCCCTCTCACCGCCGTAGGAGGCGGGATACTAGGCGGCGCTTGTTTGCGCACCTGCTCCCTCCATGAATCCTCAGTCGGAGTCATCTAGGGCACCAGGGAAGAATGCGCAAGCTGAACCTCTGGTATCTCACTTACGAATGAAGAGGGTTCCGCTGGGTTTTAGTGGGTATTGCGAATTCTCCTCCCTCGCTGTGTCCCACCCTCCTGACCCATTCTGGTCAGGGTAAGTGCGTAAAAGCATTTCCCAGCGCAAAAAAAAAGTCTTTTATAGCGATAAGTCTGCCTCTTGTGCGTCACTAATTTATATAGTGTAAGTCTCTTTTATATTTTTGTTATGTATACAATAAAAAATATTAACAATAAAATAAATCCTTATCACTTCCACTTTCTTTAATAAATGCATCCCATGAAATGATGTTATTTAAATTTCATGCAATACACCTTTTCCCATTAACACTTAACTAATACCGTTATCGTCTCTTATTTTATCTACTTGAATTAATACGAGCAATATACCTTATCAAGTTGTTAACATATTTAAGAAGCAGGCTTAAGATTGCTTTTTGATATGATGTAAATAAGGTACAAATTTACTAGAGGTTGTTTTAAATTTATTCTAACCTTGTGTAAATAGTATAGAAAGCCATGATTTATTTTGCAGGTAGAGTAATAAGCCACAGCAAAATCCTCCCTCCAGTTCAGACTTAGACAAATTAGAAAATTCAATTTCCCAAATCAAATATCAAACCCAGGACCTCTGCTAGCGAAGAATATACTCAGTGGGTCCTAAGATTTACGCGATAAAACTACCTCTTCAACTAAGTAATAGTATTCTAGATATATGACATGAGATAAATAAATAATAATTGTAACAAAAAAGGAACCGCCATCAAAACATACTGTTCCAAATATATTAATATGCTCTAAAAAGTAAAAAATAATTGCGTATTCTTTTTTAAAGTTCTTCGTATTCTTATATTCGGAGTCGGCGTCAGCCAGGGTAGGTATCCCGCAGGTCTACTCGATAGCTCCGGCGCTGCTCTTACCTATAACTGTATATGTAGTTACAACCTGTAGCTATATATAAAAGTACCATGGCTGACAGCGACTCCAAATATAAGAATACGCAATTATTTTGTACTTTTTAGAGCATATTAATATATTTGGAACAGTTTGTTTTGAAGGTCGTTCTTGTTTTGTTTATTTATATTTTATTTTTAGTGAATTTGAAGTACCCTAACAGATTTGAATATGTGTACACCTAAAAAGGTGCTGCTCATATGAGGCAGCACTGATTAAATGAAACAACTTTACAAAGTGAAATTACATTCGTACCACCGCACCCGGGATTGAACCCGCATCCGCATACGTTACAGGTCGGTTCTTTTGCCACCCCGCTATCGACAGTCTTTTATATGGTAATCTAATTACTAATAAGCAAAAGTTTCTGTCCTGCCTCAGACTCTGTTACCACCGCTTCGCACGTAATACACCTTATAATATTACAATGGAGCAACCAACGTAAGGTCATTGCCATTTGATTACAGACAGTTATATATTCTGCCATAGATCGCACCCTTACTGTAAGCCATTGAGGAGTTCCATTGATCATCAGAGTTGACTACGACAATCACTTGACCATACCGACGTTACGGTTGGTGACTCAAATATCCGGAGAACTTATAAAAGATTCTACCGAGTATGTTAATTTGATCCTAATAATTGAAGAATTCCGTTACTTTGTCAAGATCCCTTTGTCCCACGATCAGAACCTAACCAAACTATCATCAAATAACCCATGAAGTATAACCTTTCCAATGAAAAAATAATCATTGAAATCGGTCGGTTCTTATGAATGCCATCATCAGAACTGGATTTAAAAAAATCATCAAGATCGGTTCGCCCAGTCGAAAGTTCTGAGGTAACAAACATATAAATATACAGACGTATTGATTACCTCCTCCTTTTTTTTAAGTCGGTTAAAAATAAACTTGCTCACTTAAAATAATGATAAGACTTATTAAAGTACATGCGATATAAAAGAAAATTGCTTACATAGAGAAAATTTCTCCCGTAAAAGTAGAAATTTCTCCTTATTTTAATGATGCTCAGAGCTCTTATAAGTGTTCTTACAGGAACTCTAAAGTATTTTCCATCCTACTTATGCAAAGAATAAAACAACATAGTTTTTTATATGAAATGAAAGCTACATTTCCTCTTTGAGTTATTAACATAGTCCTTCATAATCTACATTAATTGCAATCAGTATCAAGAGAACATATTTCATGTCCTCGCTGGCGCAATGGTACAAGTACTCTCTTTAGTACTTTGTTCAAGTAGGCTCAAAAAGCACTTTTGAATCATTAGTAGTCTGTCGGTTAGTAACAAATCTACTTCCAGTGCGAAAAGTTGATTCCACTGAAAAGAAACCAGCAAGAAACTCTTTTAAATATAGTTTTGTAGGTTACAATGTGTAATAATTTGCTTCCGTATGCAACTGGAAGCGCTATCACTTAATTAATATTCAACATTATAATATGCGTTTTATAAAAGGACGTTTTTGACATAATTCTAAAAATTATGTAGGGGCAACTTGTTAAAAATGAGTGTGTTCAATCAGAATTTGGCTGAACCTTCTTCACCTTAAAAAAGGACAGTACAAGTTTTTATTTCTTGTATTAAATGTCGTCGCATGCTTTCCGGTGGAAACGGGTGGCAGCATTGATCATAAAATGAACGCCGGTGAGACATTTCCGTGGGAAAAAGTCTTCGTGTTAAATCGCGTCACAACGGAGAGTCATTCAAATGATATCAGTGGATCAGTAAAGTGTTTATTGTGTAAATCAGTGAATTATTTGTATAGTAAATTGTAATAAAGTATATAGTGTGACATAACTGGTGTCGATGAGTTAAAGTACTATTGATTAAAATGACTATATTTGTATATGTACGCGTTTAATTAATATGTTATGTGCTGTCGGATAACATAAAATTGTGTATTTCACTCTTTTTATTGTATAAGTAAATATTATTAGGAATATAGCGCCAAGCAAACCATTAGAGTTCCTGTACAATGTTGTTTAGAGAACATAAGACTTACCTCATACAGGTTAGCAGCCTTAGACTGTTTACGAACTTACCATTAAGTGAGATTATATTCTTATAAAAACTTCCTTTTTTATATAAAACTAACTAGTGTAACTCGTGTAGTTTTCGATCCCTTGGGAATAGGAGGAAATCCGTACTTAATCTCCGTCTATATTACAAAACAAGTACATTAATCCCCCCTTTATCGAGGTAGATTGGTTCCGCGTTATAGGAAAACGCGTTATAGGGGAAATCCCGTAAAACACAGCTTTGCGATCTTACATAATACGCTACGTATTATACAAAATATATTTTTTTTTTTGTAGAGAAATAAATTTCTTTTTTAACTTGAGATGTTTCCTTTCACTAGTCATCACCTTTTGTTACACATATTTAATTTTGTAGTAATACAATTGACACGTGTGCAAAAGGTACGCGAAGCTAATTATGAACTGTACAAATCATTATAAATTTCACAGTACAGAATTATGTTTGTGGGAAATCCCCGTGTTATATGGGGGATTGAAATCGCGTTATATGAAAACGCGTTATAGGGGGGATTACTGTACTATTCTAAATTTTATTTATATCGAATAGAAAGTGCATTTATTTGATTATCCGTTTGACAGTCCGGCTATGTTTTTTAGTTAACCCAGTAATTTTTAAGCGCTTGTTAACGGAAATAACCGTCGCATGCCCCGCCGAATGTCGCTAAAGTGGCTCTTGTGACTTAAATGTTCATGAAAGACTACCAAATGTTATGATTTTTATGTTTGCTAATAGTTAAACTATACAATGTTATCTTTTGTTTATTAAATTAAGACTTTCTTGTAGCGTTACGTTGCGCTAAACTTTGGGATAGTCAAAAAGTCCGTCTTGTATTTATTTATAAGCTCACATCTTAAAAATTAAAACTTACCTCACGAATAAACACTCACAGTTTATGAAATACCACAAAAAACTTATCGAACATCGACGTGACACTCGTGACATACTAACGGTCACTTTGTAACCGATTTATTTTTTGTTTTTTCTATTGCCTCGTTTTATCTCTACGCATATTTTGTTACAGAAGTTACCAAGAAGCGAAATAGATAATACACATTATGAATTAAAAAGAAAGAGATGCTTATATTTCCGATTGCACTATTCAATTGATTGCGACAATTCCACGGTTATGTATGGTAACAAAAAAAATACCCGACTGAATTTGTTGTGGATTCTTCTCGGATCAGGGCGCGAAGGAACCCTCGTAACTTTAGATTTTGAGTTTTTGAGTACCATCTTCAGACGTATATTAGAATCATTGTTGAAAAAAATATAATTTGACGATTCAAAAGTGCTGTAATATGCCTACTTGAATAAAGATAATTTTGATTTTGATATGTCACAACCATAGTACTATTGCAAAAAGCATATCATGATGTTGAAGATTAAGTGATCAAAATGTTTGGACTTGATTCCAGTTAACCTACAAAACTATTTTCAACGAGTAACCGCAGTGTTTCTTGCCTTAATGACTAAATTTTATAAATCAACGGACAGACTACTAACGTTTCAAAAGTGTTTTTTGATCTTTTATTATGTAAATGTTTTTAACTTGATCTTTCTTGTTTGATAATGGAATAACCTTATAGGGAAGCGGTGTTAAATTGTTACGCAAATGACTCAGCCCAGAACGTGTTTCATTACAAATTGGCAAGTTTGGGTCTGGTTAAAAAACGTGGGTTGTTGTTAAGGCTACAAAACAAGCAGCCGTCGCACGTGATCGCTTCAATTATCTCAAGTTTTTACTGTTTTTCTTCAACTGTATGGCTTCACGGCCACCACTTTGTTGCTTTGAAAATTCATTTCACATTGAATAGCTATCGTATTTCTTTCTTATAAAACGAAATTAGAAAAATAATCTACTCACAATATTCTAACTAGCCCTAAATTATAAGTTTAATCAATATTAGTTCGATTGTCTATAATAAAAAAATCAAAAGTGCTTGCGTACAAAGTTTCACTTTTCACATGTCTATGCGAGAAGTGAAACTTTTATTAATCAATTTCAAAGTCTTATTTATATTTATACAAATCTAAAAATTTAGATTTCCGAGACTTAGAGAGAGTTTAATAAATTTGTGTTTAAAATATTGAAAGTGTCAATTATATATTGAAATCTCAAATGACGTATTGTAAATAAAAATTCCAAGTGATTTTTGTCAATACAAGAAATTATTAATTAATTTTGTTTTTGAATTTATGAAATATTTTTATTTTATATTTTTGAGGGGCAAATTAAAATGCCACATGTTATTTGTAGATAATAAAACTCGGCGAGTGATATAAGAGTATGTATGCATGTGTTTGTCAAATTAGCAGTTTTAAATTCAGTAAGACATAAATATCTATTGACAAACTTCTCTAATTTGGTTATATATTTCATTTCCTCGCAGTAAATCTTCTAGTTAAGTCTTCATGTCTCTCGCTTCGAAGATCAATGTCTACTCGCTACAGGCGTACGGTTGACCTACATAAAGTTTCTCTGAAATTATCAACATATTTACATACGAAACTCCAATAAACATAGATTTAGATTTTGACAACACTAAATATAGGAAAACAGGATCTCACAAATCTTTAACACAAACAAAAAAACATCGCTTAATACATTCAAGTCAAGACAAAGAAACGCGTGGGAGTAAACGAATAGCTCAAATTAGAATTAAAATATAATATTGTGATGTCGCTGTGGGTTCTTCTCAGGACAAGGCGCGAAGGAACCTTCGTAACCTTAGATCTTAAGTCGTTCTTTGATTAGAATTAGTATGTGGAAAAAAACATATATTTGACGATTCAAAAGAGCTGTAGTAGGCCTACTTGAATAAAGATATTTTGAAAAATATCTATATATACAACATGAAGGGAATTCTACGGAATCTTGGATTTCATGGAGTATAAGAAATTGTGTAGATATTCATATATTCTATTAAACCGCCTGCTATTTTTGAAGCAATACCTAAATACTTGTTAAAGAGATTAACGTCCCACTGCTGGGGACAGGCCACCTCATTCATATGAGGAAGGGTTTATAGAGCATAGACACACCACGCTGCTCCACTGCGAATTGGCAGGCATAGTACACAAGTGTACACACTATTCCTTCACTCTCATAGTCCCATGTGACCGCAATCCCACACGACCGGAGAATGATCAGGCGCAGGACCGACGGCTAAACGTGCTCTCCGAGGGGGTGGATCACACCGCCAAATTTTTCCCAACTTCAGGCAAATATTGAGAACATCTTAATAGAAGACTCAATATCGATTTCGAATTGGCCCGACCCGGAATTCGAACCCAATGAGGCAATCAGTCAATTTTTAAATGATGAATGCCAAATTAAAATGCCACATGTTATTTGTAAATATTAAAACTACTTAACCTTCAAACGAATTAGCATAAAAAACGCTGCACATCTTCATGAAGCAAATCACGCGTTTCATCGCTAAAAAAAATTATCCTCATACTCCTAAAGAAGTTTCACTTCAAATCCCTCTCCCCTATGAATAATAAGGCCTGTACCCAAAGCAGCTATTTACCTTACTTACCTGATGGTAATATTTATTCGGAAAATTCTGCTGACGTGGGAAAATTAAAGTATATCGTATTGAACTATAGTAAAATGAGGCTTGTTTACAAGTGTTGCAAAGATTAACTCATCTTTTATAAGCGTAAGCCTCCCTTTTCTGCTTTACGTAAGGTAACGCGAAACTAAAGCCAAGCTAGACTTTACACATATAGCCTGGAAAGAGTAATATGTAAATCGGATTAGTGCAGCCCAACTTGTAAGAGCATTAAACGTACCGAGCGAGGTTGCATTTTAAAATGAACAAGAATAAAATGGAAATTACGTGGGCATATTTGTTTATTTTACGATAGCACACTCTATGTGCTTCAATTTTCCTTGTATATCTATTTTTTTCTAATAACACTAATGTAAAAGTAATTATGTTGTAGCGAGTGTAATACAGCCTCGTTGGTCTAGTGTTTAGCATCTTCGACTATAGACATGAGCTCCTGGGTTCGAGTCCCGGGTCAGGCCAATTAAAAAATAGTTTTCTATTAAGATTTTCTCAATATTTGCCCTAAGTTGGGAAGTTGGCGGTGCTATCCACCCTCGTGCCTCAGAGAGAACGTTAAGCCGTCGGTCCTGCGCCTGATATCTCTCCGGTCGTGTCAGATTACCGTCACATCAGACCATGAGAGTGGAGGCATAGAGAGTGCACTTGTATACTATGGCTGCCAATCCGCAGTGGAACAGCGCGCTGGGTCTATGCTCTAAAAACCTTTTCTCCCATGAATAAGGAGGCCTGTGCCCAGCTGTGGGACGTTAATGGGTTGCTACTTTCCTTACAATACCTTTTAGGTGTACAATGGACAGCCTTTTTGGTGAAATGCAATAGTTCTCGTGAAACTGATTTGAAAATAAACTATAATCGCAAACGTGTAAAATAATAAGCGTTTAGTAGTTCTCGAAATAGAAATATTATAATAAGAAGTTTGTAAATGAAAGCGTAAGTGTCGTAAATGTAAGTCTAAATTTCGTAAATGTATGTGTAAGTGTAGTAAATGTAAGTCGAAATTTCGTAAACGTATGTGTAAGTGTCGTAAATGTATGTAATCTTAAGTGTCTTAAATATCGTAAATGTAAGTGTAAGTGTCGTAAATGTAAGTGGAGCATGAGCGTCGTAAATGTAACCGTAAGTGTCGTAAATGTAAAAGCAAGTGTCGTAAATGCAAGTGTAAGGAGTTTTACCTCTAGTTCTCTTGATAAATCTAAAACACACTATGGTGCCTTGTTAAAATACATTTACTATATCTTGTAATTGAGTTCCGAGCGTTTTTCAACTAAAATAAGGACAATTTCGTTTTTATGTATACGTCTGTCTTTCTACGCATAAACTGTCTTAACAACAAATTTATTTCCAAAATATTTAGTGATTAAAGTCGGGCCCTAAACTGCATGTGACATTGTTAATTACGAATAATTTAAAACAGTATTATTTACTTTACACTCGCAATATGGATGACAACAGCTAAATAAATGTTTTCGTTTTAAACTTAATTTACATGCAAAACTAATTATTTTGCACGTTTTGCGGTGATCATTCGAGTGTTAATAATGTAACCGAAAATTGAAATGCGAAATGAATTCATGTTTGGTTTTATTTCATTAAAAACTGACAAATCCGAAAACGTTTACTTTGACTCAGTGTAATATAAATTATCATTTGAACCCCGGTTTAATTTTCCGTTCTGATAGAAGTTGGGAAACAACATACAACCATTTTTCATACTGACAGGTTAGCGCATGACTGTATCACCTCACCGGATGGTGAGTGATGGTACAGTCTTAGATGTGAGTGCGCTAATCTGGTAAGAGGCAACTTTTTATGGTTACTACACAGCATCGTACCGGTACAGAAATTATTTGCTTGGAGGCACGTCTTAGCTGGAGAGATGATACCTAGCTAGAGGAATCTTTAAATAATTGGGTTTAAATAATGAATAAATATTGAAAAAAATATACTAACATAAAGTCTCACCATTAGAAGATAAAAATGTATTTGAATTTGAATACAATACAAGGTATTTTATTACTAATGAACTTTTTAAGAATATATAAGAAACCAGCTGTCCTTCGCGGAAAACCGTACCAAGCTAACTAACAAGTGGCCGTGTAATTTCGGATGCCCTTTTTTCTAAAATAGAAGTAGCCTAAGTTACTCTTTATAACACCAGCTATCTGTTAGTGATAGTCACGTCATAATCGGTCCAGCGGTTACAAAAATAAGCGGGAACAAACATACAAACAAAAGAAAGTCTGAACAACGTCTCGGAATTAAAAAGCATTTCTTTATAGTCTCCAACTAGATATTAGTATCTACTTAAGTTAAATTTTGAATATAATATAGATGCTTATAAAGAATCTTGACATGAGAGTTGTCTGCGACACTCGGCACAAGTACTAACATAAGATCGATGTCTGTCCAGCACCGGCGCGTTACGGTTTTGCTTCCAATCTCGTAGTTGTTTATTAGGACTATGGACGATTATTACTACAGTTAACAAGATTGAATCTCAGGGCAATCTCGAGCAACGCCTTATGAATATGGGACTGAAACTTAGCCGATGCAATAGATTTTGTGTAGAAAAACTTAATCTCTTCTCCAACGTCATAATTGGACATGGCACACAGTCATGGGCTAAATAAATATAATAGACTTGTCTGGTGATAGCACCCACGTAGTTTTCAAATTTAATGTGGGAAATCCTGGATAAAATTTTCAGTTCAAAACCATTCTTAAATCTAAATAATAATTATTCAAATTTGATCCAATCAGCAGGAATTCTACCAAACCCACACGTACAGAAGACATACATAAAGTAAGTAGCAGCTCATAAATTACCAACTCCTGAGCACAGGCCTCCCCTCTCATAGGAGAGAGGGTTATTAGAGTATAGACCCACCACGCTGCTCCACTGCGGGTGGGCAAGCATAGTACACAAATGCACTCACTATTCCTTCACTCTCATAGTCCTATGTGACGGCAATCCGACACGATCAGGCGCAGAACCGATGGCTTAACTTGGTCTTCGAGGCACGGGGGTGAAACACACCTCCTACTACCCAACTTCGGGTAAACACCCGAACCCAGGACCTCATGACTGTGGCCGAACGTGCTAACCAGTGAGTAATTATACGTATATCTACTATTTACCTGATAGTCAATCAATCCTGTGGACATATGGAAAAATTTAATCGAATTCTAAAAATAAATACGGAAATTTAAGCAGGAATTCACACATACATACGTATGGAAGAATATAATGTGTATATAAGCGAAAAAGGACTACTCAGTCAATAGATCTCCAAAATCATACGATTTTCTACATTTCCGATAAAGACACCCACTAAGAAGGGATTTCTTTATAGTAATGACTGGGAACTACGCAGGTAACACCGCAGTAAACGGCTAGTACTTCAATTACAAATTGAACCCACAGAAAAGCTTAGACTCACTTAAAGGCCAAAGAAGATATAAGAAACACTAATAGTTTCTCTACAAAATTAAATTCATTTATTTAATCACTGAACTGTTAGGGTCGATAACGTAATGTTTCTGCTTAAATCTGCTTTTTTGTGGTTAATGGACACCTACTTGAGGCAATATATAGTAGGATACTACTATTTTATAATTGTGTGAAGAATTAATCCCTTTCTAAAAAGAACTGCTGTTACAATAAGTTTTTGTGATAGAAAGGAATACTTTGCTATTTCAATTTTGTTCGATTATAGATTCTTCCAAATAATTTATTTGGTAAACTTTGCTTACACTCTCTCAAATAAATTAACGAGCTAGTGATTGACAGTGACACGTTGACTATAGTTTTCTCACTTCTTTAGTTAACGAGAGCCAACTTTACTCCAATGGGCGTTACATAACCAAGCGTTTTGGCTCAATCGCATTCAATACTAATAAATTGCCTAAACTTCCTCACTGGTCTTATGTTTAGCATGTTCGACTACAGAGATGAGGTCCTGGGTTTGAGTCGCGTGTCAGGTCACTTCAAAAATCAATATTGAGGTTTCTATTAAGATTTTCTCAGTATTTGATCGAAGTTGGGAAGTTGGCTGTGTGATCCACCACCGTGCCTCGGAGAGCACGTTAAGCCGTCGGTCCTGGTATCTCTCCGGTTGTGTCGGATTCCCGTCACAAGGGACTATGAGAGTGAAGCAATAAAGAGTGCACTGGTGTACTATGAGCAACATGGTGAGTCTATGCTTTAACAACCCTCTCTTCTTTGAGTGAGGAGGCCAGTGCCCAGCAGTGGGACGTTAATGGGCTACTTACCTTACCTTTTTACTAATAAAATAAAATGCACAATGTGCCTAAAGAAGTTTTCAGTTCTAAAAACTTGATTTAACTTCAAAGCTTGATCAATCAATCACTATGCAACGGAATGTTGGTAAACAGGATGATAAGAACGATGGCAATCCAGTATGCGATTTTGTCCGGGTTACCTACATTTAATTAGTTAGAAAACATTCGAAACCTGTTCTATGTGATGTTTCAAGATCATGTACAAAATCTATATATGACCACTCGAATTAACAACAGACTCTGTAAAATTGGAAAATTATTTAACTTTAATGATGTTATTTAATAAATTTATTTCAAGCTAATCGATAATTCAAAAAGCTAATTGATAAATCGTAAAATAATTTGAAGGATCACTGGAGAATCAGAATGATTTAATTGCTCTAATCTTTATAGAATAAACAGAAGAGAGGGGACCCTCGTAACTTTACATTCTAAGTCGTTATCTAATATTATCATTAATGAAATAATATGAAAACAACTTGAATAAAAAATTTGGAAAGTATGATATACTTTTGGTTTAGAGTCAACAAAGTTTTATTATTACACTAGCAACGCTACGCGGTTTCACCCGCGTTGACAGCGATCTCGTGGCAGTGAAAAGTGTAATGTAAGTAGTCGGCCAATAGATTTATTTTTGTTAATATAANGTTGGAAGGGGAAGACCAAGGCGAACGTTCCTGGACCAAATCCAGGACATTTTAAATAACGGCCAGGTCAAGAGTACTCTAAACCGACGAACTTGTATAAAAGGTTTAATGAGAATGAAAGAAGCGAAGAAGATATGCAAGTATCGTGGCAAGTGGAAGGACGTGGTCTCTGCCTACCTCTATGGGAATGAGGCGTGATGCTTTGTATGTATGTACTTTACAACGAATATATATCTTACTAATACATTTTTAAATTAAAAACATCGTTTACGTAGAATGTCGGACATTAGTAAATTAAAAATACTCATTGAAGAAATTTTCTAAACCTGTCTAGTAATTTTAAGCTTGATTATTATAAATTCTACAATATTAGAGAAGAGATTCATTTGTAACACTTTATTGTCTCAAAACTGTCCTATATACACTCACACATTTGACGATTCCAACTCGGGATTCATTATTTTCTTTCGATTGTGATTTGTTAACATCGTTATATCTTTTGAATGGAATCTCCGATTTTAATAATTTAAAAAGTATTTTACATGTATTGAAACGGCCTTTAATAAAATTTAATAGCATAAAGATTAATACAGAAGAATGAATAATATGGTTTTATTACTGTCGACACTTTTATTAACTTTTAAAATGTAAAACAATAGTTATAGTGGCATAACTACAGTAGTTGGACATATTGTATCACGGACTTTTTTGTAGATATCAATACCTTCTATAATGTTTTAGAACATTTTTTTGTTTTAGCTTCAATAGTTTTCGCAGCGCACGCGATAACAGATTTTTTGTTTCATACCTTCGTTTACATTAATGCATTTTTTAGGGATCCCTATTTTTTCTTTGAGAAAGAAATATAGCCTATGTCTCTCAGTGAAAATGCAGCTTTCTAATGGTGAAAAAAATTTTTTATATGAAAGCGTTACAAGCATTCATACATACGTATATAAAAAAACAATACAGTCATACGAAACGATATGTAATTAATGCACTGAAGTCATTACAAGAATACGATGTATTTTGCTTAAAAAAATGTCCTTTACTAGCAAATAAAAGTAAAATTGCCAATAACGACTATATAAAATTATTGCCGCAGGTCCTTAAGTGTAATATTGTTTACGTTTAAATCAATTAGTACTGAGGCAAAGATCGCCATTACATGTAATTTTTTCGAAGTTATTGAAAGCATTATCTTTGATGTTTATTCGTATTGCTAAAATGTGTTTAATTAAGAAGTTTTGTTATACATTTTTCTCTATTTCTACGTCTGTAAGTGTCACAAGTTCCTCACGTAAAAAGGTCAAGCGGGTACCAGCTTTTCAACTTCACAGATTACGCTACTTGAGCAATACGTAGACCGTTATTTCTTTTGCAGATTATTTACTTTATAACAAATAAGAAACGATTTTATTTAGCGAATTATTATTCAAGCTTATCAGTTGTGAAGTTGGCGGTGTTCTCCACCCCCGTGCCTCGGAGAGCACGTTAAGCCGTCGGTCCTGCGCCTGACCCCTCTCCGGTAGTGTCGGATTTCCGTCACATCGGACTATGAGAGTGCACTTGTGTACTATGCCTGCCAATCCGCAGTGGAGCAGCGTGGCGGGTCTATGCTCTTAAAACCTTCGCTCCTCGGAGTGAGGAGGCCTGTGCCCAGCAGTGGGACGTTAATGGGCTTCTACTTACTTACTACTAACTATTATCCAAGCTTCATACTTATATATTTGAGAACATCAATGGATTGATTACTTTTACCAATATTTCTAATGTGGAGATCTTTCCCGTAAATTTCAACTTACCATAATCTTTTAAGATAACTACTATACCTTTATTTGGTTAACAATAGCTAATGAGAGTCAATTAAACCATCGTAACGAACCCTGTATATCCTGGGAACAATTGTGGCTAATGTGTAGCCTGCCCACCCACAGTAAAACAGTGAGGTAAGTCTATGGCCTAACAACTCTTTCTTCTGTGAGTGAAGAGGCACTGTAACCTTAATAGGCTGGTACTTACCTGTTTTTAAATACGAACGAAATGGCACAAATATATGTACCGGGACCTTAACATAGATGAAATATTTTATTAACTCGAAATGAAATTACGGTACAATATAAAAAGCACTCATGCACACATAAATAATGTTAAGAAGGTTTCTTACTCGTAAACATTCAAGATTCATTTTTGTGAATTAAGTACAGCGTGAACATAACTCTGTCTGAAAATTTTTAAGGTAATTTTATTAAAACCTTAAAGTGAAGTTAACACAGACAAAGTTTTTAGTGCATCATCAGAGGTTACCTTTTTGCGCAATGCTCACCAGCGAAAAGGATTGTAACACAAAAGCTTCCCTCTCCAAGACTATTTCTTCGCTGAAGCAGGCAGATGTTAAGATGCTGTGGATACAAATAGATCAGGCTAAGTTTCTTAGTGGTAGATATCTAAATAACCAGCGTAGATTTCGTAGCTACCCTCTCGCGTTCCCTTAAAGCCAGAGCATCCCTTGGTTTTAGTGGATATTCTGGGTATTAATTATGATCGGGGTGCGTAAAGACACTTAAAAAAAAGACTGAGTCTACGTAAAAATAACATGGTTCCTTAAGATGTCATAATTTTAGAAAGAAAGCCTTCTATAATTATGAGAGATGATTTTGGCAGCTGCTCATGTCGCCCCTCTCCTCCTTTTTTATAGCTGGGTAACGCATCCGGCGCATTCAGAAGTGTGGAAAGCACACAATGCGACTAGTTGGAAGTATGGAACTCACTGTGAAGCAAAATACCTATTAATATCCAGCGGTCCTACGTCATCCTAAAGCGGAACACCAGCGGCTTGCTAGCGCAATCGAGTATGGTGTCCCAGATGAAGCAAAATCGAGATTTAAGGCTCCTACAGCCTTACGGAAACGTGCATAGCCGCGGCCTCTGCCATACAGCCTGCTGCGACGGATAGCAAGGGCAAGCTTCCGTTGTTTCTCATGAGTCTCCTTTAGCGGCACATGCAACAGTACCGCTCCACTCCCCCCGGTGCGACATCAGACTCAGCTAGAACTCTCCCTCTCCTTAAAAGTCACGTAATATTTATTAAATACATATATATTATAAGTATATCTTTAATTATATTAGAGTTAATTATAGAATTAGTATGTACTACGTTGCTCGTTTTTTGTAGATTTCCATATAGTTAGTCTCGTCTCTGCCTTAGATGAGATTGAGGGAGATTACTTTTAAATTTATATTAACTGGAATGGAAGGACTTTGTCTTCTCGATGTAAGAGTAGACAAAGAAACTGCTATTTGCTCGTAAAAAAAATGTGTGTATTTCACGTTGCCAAGATGATTGTCCGTTTTGAGAAGCGTGCGTTACGAAAGGAATATTAGAATCCGTCCGTGATATCCACAGACTCTTTATTATACTTTGTTCACAGATTATGTTGAGAATGGGAATTCACAACATTAGCTAAATTTACTTTACCACAAATCGAACCTGTAGCCTCTGTTAACGAAGTACCAGTACAATTAGGCTATTAAGTTGATTACACTTGAGAAGATAATAAATAAATTATTATAGTTGATATACAGGTAGATTAAAGTCAAGGTTTGAGAGAAAAAGTAAGACGGGCCTAGTATGTAAACCATTTTTCAAGAGCCGTACCTCACTTGACCTATGCCAAGAAAAAATACTCGTCCGCTTTTATTACCTTCTTCGAGAGGTCAGCGGTCAGATTACTTTGAGACGTATCTCAAGTTCTAGTTACGTCAATTTTTTTATCTGGAATCATAAAGACAAAATAATTAGTCAATATCTCTTAAAATAGATGATATATATAAAAAACTGTGTAATACCACGTATTGTATATACGAGTATGTGACATTGGAAATAACCCTTCACTTTTTTATTGGTAATTGGTTAGCGCTTGACTGTGATCACAACTGATGATAAGTTGTGATATGATTTAAGATGACAGGCAATTTACTTCTTATGGTTTCTACAAAGCATCGTACCGGAACACAAATCTCTTTGCTGGGCGGTACGTCTTTGCTAGTAGGGTGGTATGTTTGGTGGTAACTATACATAACATTTTGATATTGATTTAAGGTATTTTTAGGCATAATAAAATTTATATATGTCGGAGAATATGAGAGAAGGAAGCATAAAGCATGGAAGCGTAGGTTCTCCGCCGACATCTTCCTGAATGGTATCCATAATTTAATTTCCATGCTGTGGGCGTTGATGGGTAATGTTGGTCCAATCAAACACTTTATTAATTAACTGAGATTATAGTGTAAGGTCACTTAATGTTCCCGATATCAATTGACACAAACACATTATAATAGCTAGGAACGCGACAGTTTCAATAGTCGACCGCTCTGGCGGACCGTCATCTGAGAACTGGCGAGTCCGCCGCTGACTCACGACACATGACTCTGTCCCACGCCGATAGACAGATGGCGCCAGCGTTTCATAGACTATAGCACTCCGACACATATAGATATATATATATTATCCTTTCACACTGCTCCTCTATATAAATTTGGTACTCCTCCGTATGCGCAATTTTCGTAAAAAGGTGTACAAAGTTTTTGCTTCACATGTTAATATATAAATTTCGACAATTTCAGTGTGTGATTGGATTGATTGTTAAGCAACGTTAGGAATAAATATTCTATAATGACTAAAGTGTACCATTTCTCTGTTAGCAATTCGTTGATACTTAATTGTTAATTGACAATAGACTTATCTGTTACGAGTAACCATGGGAGTTATTGCTATTTTTCAATATGTAACACTGACGTTATCATAAGTCCAATAACTGAAACTATATCAAGTTATTTTTTCATAGACTACATATTAGATACAAGGTATATATATCACAGATGTAGTATATAGAGACTATGAAGTAAATGGTATTAAGTTAACAGATTAGAATCCCAAACTGAAGTGGACGTTGAATTGTCTAATATTTTTGCTTGCTTTGCTTTTGCTATTAAAAAGTCCAGAAAAATTTATATATATATATTTATATATATATATATATATATATATATATATACATATATATGTATAGATATATGTATATATATATGTATATATATATATATATATATATATATATAAGTGGCAGAGATCGACATATATTTTTTCCTATTTTTTGGTTGTTTTGTAATGGTTGAGATTTTCCGGGATGGGAAATGGATGGAAAGGCCGACAATTTGTGATCATTATTATTTTATTTGTTAGATTGCTATGAATTCACCATATTTGTTTATTAGGCTGAAGTGAAGGCTTACTTAAGGTTTAACGCTATTGTCTCAAGTTTAATCACATTAATCTCTTATCAAATTATTTTATTTGGTAAAAACTATATAAAATTCGTTCAATAATATGCGCTTTCTCCCAGGTTAACTTATAGTAAAAATAGTACATATTGGCCGAAGTACTCATAAAAAAACGCGCAATAGTGCGTAATGCCTATCTATATCACATTGCTTCTTTACTAGTTGACGTTATTGTAATACTCGCTCACTCCATTTTAAAATATTGACAGTAACATAATAGCCCCCTTTTCATTTCTGTTATTTTCGTTACTTGTTATTTTATCAGTAAAGTAGCAAATAACGGATATGTCAGTTAGTTATCTAGTACTTGCACCATTGCATAAGCGTGGCCATGAAGTAATAAAGACTTACTATCAGAAGA
The DNA here is from genome assembly GCA_015832385.1 of Elymnias hypermnestra. Taxonomy (NCBI): domain Eukaryota; kingdom Metazoa; phylum Arthropoda; class Insecta; order Lepidoptera; family Nymphalidae; genus Elymnias; species Elymnias hypermnestra. The sequence continues at coordinate 4,338,360 of JACTOM010000282.1, read as the reverse complement.
TTTTACAATGGTACGCTGACATATGACTTATTTATATAAATAAAATATGTTTATTCAATAATTAACTTATATTTCAATTGTAAATATCAAAATAGAAATAAATGATGAAATTATTTACTTTACGATTTTTCGTTTATATTGTTCAAATAAATAAATTCATTAACTTTTAGTATTTATAAGTTATTTGCGGGTCCTGGCGATATTACCCGCGTAGTTCATGATGCCGTGGAGTTATGGGTAAATGCGTTATTTATCAGATCTAAACTATTCTTGAATCCAACTTAAAACCTAAAGAAATTCTACAAAATCGGTCCATTCATAGGAGGAGTTGAGTAACGTATACACTGAGAAATATACATATTTAAAAACACTTCCCAATATTTTGATAATGATATAAATAACGACATATTGTATTGTATAAGGCCTAAAAAAGAAAAAAGTCTACAGGGAAACTTTTGAAACATTTAATTATATTTTACAAGCTGAACCCGCGACTTCGTCTTCGTTGAATGTTTTTTTCATAGATTTGAATGGGTAGCATTTTCATTAATTTTATTAAAAACAAACGTATAAATACTTCAATGAGTTATTTGCTTTGTATTACTGCAAAGTGGTTATAGTCCTTTTTCAGGCTCTAAATTACCGCTGTACCAAATTTCAATCAATTTCGTAAAATACTTTCTTAGCTGACCTCTACTAGGCAAAAGGAATATTCCTACCAAATTTCATACATACCAAATACACCTTATGGTTCCAGAGATATCGTGATGAGTCAATAGATGCTTTCTGGAGGTCATTACGTGAGACCTATGTCCAGCAGTGGACTTCCATCAGTTGAAGCGACGACGATAATAGATACCTGAATATCTCTTTTATATCTATAGATAAATCTTTAAAATTTTAAAATAAAATATAAACAGTGTTACCTGGATAAATGGGATAAGAAGGCACCTTTTCTTATTATTTATAAAGAATTTCAATTAACCAGCTTCTCAAATAATAAGTTTAATAATACTGTAGTCTTATTTATAGAAGGTTTTATTACCAAGCAAGTATCGAGGGAATTAGGTAACATATCATAACTTGTATAAACTAGACAAATCATCTCACTTCATCAGGGTTTTAAGGTACAAGTCCTAATTACAAAGGTTGTAATATGCATAAAAAGGATTATAGGATTATTAATCTAGTAACTTTCCAAATATAATTGTTAAAACATTGTTTTTTACTATCAATATTTGCTATTTTAAGCTATAAAAATTTGTAGGTTTTTTGGTAGCAAAAGAAATCGCATACTGGTGAATTTAATTATTAACACTTTCACTGCCGAGGGGGGTCCACATGACCGACACTAGTACTATGTTTGAGTCTTTCGGATCGCTCGTATAAGATAACCAATCACAATTCCTGTGTACATTAAGATACATAGGTTATTGGGATTGGTTCTCTTATACAAGAGATCCGGCAAAATCAAATATAGTAGCAGTGTCGGCCATGTTGACCCTCCGCGGCAGTCAAAGTGTTAATATAATACGATACTGTGATTTTGGGAATTTATTTCGTTATTGAATTAGTATATGCATCAAAAAAATATTTACTTAGTAATAAATATTTTTTATATTAACGATTACCCGTGAAAGTTTCAGTTTAAAATATTTAAATTAGCAATGGTAACATACGTTTTGGAAATTGTTTTAGTTTCATACTCCTATAAACTAGACTTAATCAAAAGCGTTGAAATTATGCTTAGATACTTCAATTTCATTTATGTAGAGAGACTAGAAGCTAATATCTAAGTGTAATTTGTTAAACTCGCTTTGAAATCTCCGGGCGCTAGCAAGATCGATCTCTTATCCACTATCCGGTGCAAGTGACCTACATATTTCTTAGAAATTCCAGCTTCCGCGAAGCGTCTAGGATTAAATGTACTATAATCTGTATAATTTTATGGGAAGATTGAATCACATTTGAGTATTTATTATTATCGATAGGTTTTCAATCCAGTCTACATATATTAGATTTCTGAAAAATAAATGTTGACATTTTAAAAAGGAGTTTCCCTCGGCTTAATTGATCGAAGGATTTCCAAGAGGGGAATGAATATAACAAAGCTTATCTTTTTTTCTAATAAAGATAAACGATAAACATTGATCAAATGACAAATTCACAATTCAAGAAAGTACTTTTCAGGGGTAGTCAACCAGAGGTCCGTCAGGTTCTACAGTGCGGTCCCCACGCATACAAATAAGAGTTAGGATAAATATTGTAATAGTTTTATCTAAATTTAATTTGAAATTTGCATTTTTTATTTCATTTTCATTGGGTTTATTATGGGTGCGAACAATAGTTTTTAAGTAATTTGGAGGATTTTAAAAAACATTACACATTATTAAGAACGACCTTAACTTAAGAATTTCCGCCTGCTTCCTATGTAATCAATTTTTTTACCGTTTTTTTTTTATTAAAATTAGATCCTTGTTGTTATACCTAAAAAGCTAAGCAAACACCTAATTTGGAAAATAATCTTCAAGCCAAGTTCCATAACATTTATTTTATATTTTAAAGGCTTTTCATTGAATGTAATCTCAAGAAAATAAAGAAATAATTTTCATATAACGAGACTAAAAAAATCTTGTTGGTCATGAAGTAGTGGCTACACATTATTCTGACAGAACATGCACACATTTACACACAAACACACACTTTAATCTCTCTTTTCAAACTACAAACACACACATCCACTCACAAATTGTTATGGTATTTTACAAACATAAATTATACACTTATTTTCTAGTAATTAAATAATTAATTTGCAAATTGTATGTTACATAGAATCAGTCATAAATTTAACAAGGAGATCTCTGCCTATAATTGATGATGAAGTGTAATGTAATATTAATATTTATTTAAAAATTGTACTTTACGTAACATTTATAATATATAGAAAATAAAGAATAATATCGTATATCCCACATCTTTAAACTTGGACCGATAATTGTTGTTTCATTATTTATGAATAAACATTGTTCAATCGTTTTTATAAAACCAAAGAGAAAAATGATTCGCACTTTTGATATATTTCGAATAAATCTTAAAATAATACGATCTCTCAAAATGCTTTACTTTTGCATTGTTAAAATTATCGAAAATAGTCCCCTCAACTCTTAAAGGAATAAGTCAAGTTATACGTCATCGCTGGTGAGTTGGTAGCTAACCACGGCCGAAGCCTCCTACCGAACCAAAATTAGACAAATTATAAAATACAATTTTCTAAACCTATGCTAGTGAAGCGTGTATCAATAACCAAAGCGCCAACGAGACCCCAAAATCTTCACAATTAGTAGCTTTTAAAAATGTTTGTGATTACTGAGTGAGAAATTAAGTCTGTACACTGATAAATTATTAATTAAACCTATCAACGGAAGGACACTGTCGTCTATAAAATTAAAATGCAATGTACGACGATCAAGATATCCATCCAGTACGGTTTTATGTCCATCCGGTAGATCTACTTATATGTCTATCATATCTTCAACAATCCAAGGCTGTTTTATCAAATAATTTTATATGTCATAAAATATTTAACCTTGATAAGGAGGTTGTTTCATTGTACGATATGTGCTTAGAATAGTCATCTCCACATATGAAAAATATGGATTTTGAAACCATACAATCCATTAGAATAAAAAGCGATTAGGCAAATAAGATTCGATTCGGGTTATTAATCCCGGTTAAAATAATAAAAAAATAATTAAATATAATACAAGCCCAAGAGCAAGCTTTCCTTACCACCTTTTAGTCTTGTTTATATTTATACAAATCTTAAACTTTAGATTTCCGAGAATTTAATGAATTTAATTGTCGTTAAAATATTAAAAGTGTCGAAATTTAATACAAATAATTTATTGAAATCTCAAATGACGAATTGTGAATGAAAATGCCACGTGTATTTTGTCTATATTAGAAATTCTTAATCAGATTTTGTTTTTGAATTTAAAATTTAGAATAAAAAATTCATGATATATTTATGATAAATTGTATATTAAATTACTAAATAACGAGTGAAAAATTAAAATGCCACGTGTTATTTGTAAATATTAAACTACCTAACCTTCAATCGAATTAGCATTAAAACGCTGCACATCTTCGTGACGCTATTCGCGCGTTTCATCCGTAAATATTTTATCTTCATGCGCCTAAAGAAGTTTCACTTCAATATGCACTCAATCTGACTGACTCAGGGACTCATACACTTACTCATTCAATATCTGGACCCTTCGCTCATTATTTCTGTCACTGTTACACTCACTCATTCTTGCATTCATTAGTTTATTCATTTGTACAGCCTCTTACTCTCTCTTTACCTTACTCATTCACTCATGACGAATTCTTCCAGACACTTCGCTATAGACTTAATTTATCCATTTCAAAATATAGTGCGAAGTTCCTCATATTTCTTGCCTATCCTGTTAATTAGTAAAAACATAGAATACTAGCTGACCAAGCAAACTTTGTTTTGATATAACTATCAAATTCGTTATATCTTTTGAATGGAATGTCCGATTTTAATAATTTAAAAAGTGTCTTACAGGTATTGCAACGGCCTTCAATAAAATGTCAATTAATAGGATAAGGATTAATGCAGAGGTATGAATAATACGGTTTGATTACGTTGTCAGCACTTTTATTAAGTTTTAAAATGTAAAAACGTAGTTATAGTTGCAGAACTACTGTAGTCGCGAACTTTTTTATAGATATGACACGTTCCATAATACTGTAGCACATTTATTTGTACTATTTTCAATAATTTCCGCAGCGCACGCGATAACATATTTTTGTTTCACAACTTGGGTTACACTAATGAAATTCCTTAGGGATCCCTAGTTTTTTTGAGAAAGTAATATAGCCTATGTCGCTCAGTGAAAATGTAGCTTTCTAATGGTGAAAAAATTTGTGAAATCCGTTCAGTAGTTTTTGTGTCAAAACGTTACAAACATACATACATACAATAACACAAATGTTTCCTCTTATAATATTAGTTTCAATAACAATTTCATCAAGTAAAAACGCTATTTTTAGTAGTAAATCTTATAGCCACAATTAGACAAAGTAACTTCTGTTTTTTTCTTAACTTAACATTATTTTTATAAGACATTTTTTACATGTGAGAAGTATATGAATAATATGGTATTAATTCTATGCAAACATCAAATTACAGTTAAGTCGCAACCGGTTTAAGTTTCCGAGAAGAGATAACTTAATGATAAAACCGTCGATTCGCTGTTTAACTGGCTATAAAGTTTTATCCGTCTGTGTAATTATTGCTTAAGGGCTTTTAAGACTTATTGATAATACTACTTTACTTTAAAATATTTGTACGTTGAGAAAAATATTAAAGTATCCAGGAAATAAGATAATTGGAAAGCATATTACTAAAAAGTAAATATCTAGTAAAAACTAAAAATAACAAAAGATGTTCTAAATAAGTCAGTTAATAAATTTAAAGTCTCTATAGACAAAGCTAATTGACAAATTATTCTTTCAAAGGATTAGTTAGACGATATAAAAAAGCGTGGGAGTGAATGAATTGCTCCAACTTGAATTAAAATAAATTGAATATACATTGTAATGATGACGATAAACACAAAAGAATGTTCTACAATATTATAGAACGTATTAATATCTACGAAAAAGTCTTCGATATTATATGCCTAACTACTGTAGTTATACCACTATAACTACTTTTATGCATTTTAAAAGATATATCTGTATCAATATCTGTAAAATACTTTTTAAGTTATTAATATCGGACATTCATTCAAAAGATATAACGATTTTAAAATGTCGATATAAAGAAAATTGTTGCCACCCTTATAACAGGGCCAGTGGCTCAGTGAGTCAGCTCATATTCCAAGAATACCAGTGATGCCCACCGATATAGCTATACCCTTTTTATTTACCGTGTCCGATTTAGAAAATTCTTTCTTTACCTCCTCGAAATCAAAATTTCTCAATATCTGTAGAGTATTTTGATATTTGCGAATGTCAGACGTTCTACGTAAATCATGATACGAATTTAAAAATCTATTACTTAGATATATATTCGTTGAAAAGTAAAATCTATATATTGATTAGATTATGAGTATATTAAATAATCTGAAAGGAAGTAATCAAAATCTAAGTGGAATACAACTGTTATATTAACAAAAATGAGTCTATAGTCCGACTTTGTAGACTTTCCACTGCCACGAGATCGGTATCTACAACAATTCAAAAAAGACTTGTGTTCGCGACTCTTCCTTTTAAAATAGAAAATAATATATTTCTTTTAATTTACAGTCAATATTATTGTTAAAAATCGTTCGTTTTCGTATAAGTATATTTTTGTTTAACTTAGAGTCCCTATATAGATTGTATACAAGATGTTTTGTTGACCTATAGCATGTATATATTTGTATGATTGTCATTTCCTAGAAAAAAGTTGTTTGTGCAATTCAAATAGGAAATAAAACGCTAATCATAGGATGTCCTATTTACCAAATAAAGTATCAACCACCGTCGTTTGCTTGTCACAATAGTGCACGTTTGCCAGTCGCAGACACCATAGATTAATAGTTCAATTTGGTAAACACGTTCCTGCTGAACAACAGTTCGAATCGCGATACATAAGTCCTCGACTGGTGACAAGTAGACGGCGGAGCGTTGGAGTGAAGAATCTGGTGGCATTTTCATTTATGCTGAACCGGCAAATCTTCGCAAGAGTGAGCTGCCGAATGGGCTCACAACTTGTATAAAGGCTTCTGATTTGATTTGATATATTATATAATTACTTTTTAGTCTTCAAAGAGGAGTCCTGAATTTCCATAAAATAAACAAAGATTATAAACGGTCGTGTAACCTTAAGACAGGCGTGTAAAACTCATTCATTATTCAAGTAGCGCCACAACCCTTTGTAAGTCTTGACCTACTTCACAATTTTATATGAAACGCTCTCGAAGTGCTGTAGGAAATCACTGGGCTTCCATATATTTTGGTTTAGGCTTTTACAATACACGGCTGGATAAATGGAAGATCAAGGGAACTATATTTTCTATCACTTATAGAGGCTTTTTATTTAACTAGTTTCCCAAATAGGTTAACGTAACAGTTGCTTATTAACATAGAATCCTACTATGACAGGTCGATATATTATAATATAATATTATTCATACAAAGAAGTGAAAGATAAGTAACTAACTATGAAAGTAGTTATAAACATGACATAACATGTCTCACTTATTCAAAATCACAGTTGCAAAGGTTCGAAATATCCAGTTAAAGGAGGTATTACAATACAAATTTTTTCGGGGTCTCATTGTTATTATCAATAACAGAAGTTTCTCACATATCCAAGCCTCACTTATCCAAGTTTCATCTTACTTTACTTAACAAAAACTTTTACATAATTGGATTTAGCTTTACATAAGTTCAAGCATGTAAAACGCACCATTTCGCGTAAAGCATAGCATAAAGTTGTTCAATATTTTATTATGGAAACGCTTTCATTTGAGTCCAGTTTCAGATAAGGTAAAACTTAAAGTAAACTGTTAAGTTTTATAAACTAGAAACAACATTCCAAATCGGTGGTAGAATCATCACTAACGGACAAACTTAATGACTCATATATAACGAAATAAAACAGATGTTTTTCTTATATTAATACGAGGGAATTCTTGTTATTGCCACACACTTTATGAATAGATATGATATATAACAATATCCTACTGTGTATCTGTTATATTATGTCACCAACCGTTAATAAACATAGTAGCTGTTTCCCATGGTCTTGCCCGCGTAGCTCCTAATCTCGTATAATGGGACACCCATTCGTAGCGACCATCGACGTTGTAAAAGGAATATATATATATATATATATATATAGTAAAGTTCGAGTCATTAGGATTAATAGTCTAATAGATCTCGTCATGAATCTATGTATGAACCTTTTTCGCCCGTAATGGCGCCCGTAATCCATTCTTGGCGTTCAAATTTCAATTCAATTTGCCTAATAATTTTAGAGCACGTTTAGCCGTCGGTCCTGCTGCCTGCACCTAAATTTCCGGCCGTGGCGAATTCCTAACACATCGGACTATGAGAGTGAAGGGATAGAGAGTGCACTTGTATATTATGCCTGCTAACCCGAGGTGGAGCAACTTGGCGGGTCTAAGCTCTAAAAACCCTCTCCTCTATGAGTGAGGAAGCCTGTACCCAGTAATAGGGCGTTAATGGGCAGCTATTTACCTTTCACTTATACATTATTATAATAATTAAAACCTTTTGGCTTACTTTTAAAATCCAATCCGTAAAATAAGCGATCCCGTTTTAAGGTATCTATAATATAAAAATGAATCGCAAAATTGTTGGTAAGCGCATAACTCAACAACGCCGGGGTCAATTTTGACTATTCTTTTTTTTTAATATTCGTTGAAATCCTAGCATGGGCTTTACGGCGAGAAAGTTCGAGTAAGTGCAGGAGAAACCCTTAAAAACCTTTATTGCTATTCAATAAAATTCATAATAAATTACAAGTACTCACTGTTGTCTAAGCAACGTAGGTGTGTTCCTAACGTCAAAGAGTCAATTTGTACTTTATTACCGCTGCACAAAGTTCAAAATCAATTGAATAGTCACAATCCGACCAAATTGAATGTCACAAAAATGTAAGAGCTATAGATATTTAGTACTGCTGTAATTTCATTTCTAAAATCATTCGTAAAACTGAAATCTGCCACATTCCAAATCATTTTGACAGAATGATGTCCGTCGGGTCTGCTAGTTAGTTGTCAATAAAATTAGGGCCAAATACTTTCAACATATTGCGCTTGATGTGTAAACTGATGATGAAAAAGTTAATAATTTAATAGAAATTATAGTCAATTAAATCACACCTTATAATCAACGAATTAGCCTTCCATTTCCTGTCGCCTGAATGAAATTAAATCAAGATGCGATGGAATTTGAATTGGATTTCAAGTCTAAGCTAGCTTATCAGTAGTTCGACTTCACAAGTGCCAAGTTTTAGCAAAATAACTTAATTAATAGATACCAGTGAATGTAGATAGATGTATATTTTAATAAACACCATAAAAAAGACAAAAGAAAAATACAATAACTTAACATAAACTAGGTTTAATGTGCAATTGGGTATTATACAAAGGAGAAGGAAACCTTTATACAAAGGAGAGAGAAGATAGGCGCTGTTAATAAAGAAATAGACATACATTACAAAGAATAACTACATTCATACATAATAAATGTAGAAAAGCATACCCAATTTATGCGAAACTATTAAGTACGGTTATATAGAAACAGATCCAATCGAATATTTGGGATCGAACTATGCGTATAAGTGTTATGCAAATATAAACTTTGTTTAAACAGTTCTCCAATTTTCACATACAGTGAAATTTAATGAAACTTTTACTATTCAGAACCCATTTTCTATTAGCTATGACTACGTATAATCACCCTATCGAAATTTTACGGTAACTAATTCATTTTAACTTGTTTATTGATTGAATGAAGGGTCTGGAAGCCAAGAATGTTGGAATGGGAAAAGACTGGAAAACATCTAAGCCCTTTTGCAGAAAACATATTAGAAGTTCTTCTGACGCTGCAAATGACTCTTTAAATTGTAATGACTGTTTTAACCGCATTTATGATTTATGTTTCTTTTTTGTATATCTAAACTAATATAATAAGGAAACATTTTTGTTTTTGTATGTGAGTATGTATGATTGTAACGCTTTCAATCAAAAACTATTAAACCGATTTCAAAAATACTTTCACTATTAGAATGCTGCATTTCACTGACTGACATAGGCTGTATAACTTTCTCAAAAAGAATAGGGATCCTTAAGCAAAATGCATTAATGTAACCTAAGGTGTGAAACAAAAAGTCTGTTTTCGCGTGCACTGCGAATACTATGGAAGATAGAACAAAAAGATGTTCTACAATATTATAGAAAGTATAAATATCTACAAAAAAGTCAGTAATACCATATGTCCAGCTACTGTTGTTATGCCCCTATAAGTACTTTTTTAACATTTTTAAAGTTAATGAAAGTATCCACAATAATCAAACCGTATTATTCATACGACTGTAATAAACCTTATCCTGTTAAATGTCCTATGTCTTTAAAACCTTATTAAAGACCGTTTCAATACCTTTACAATACTTTTTAAATTATTCAATTCGAACATTCCATTCAAAAGATATAATCAAAAATCTCAATCTAAAGAGAATAATGTATCCCGCAGTTAAACTCCAGAGTGTTAAATGTATTACAAGCTAGCAGAAACGGCAGACTTCGTTCTGTCAAAAAGATTTGAAATGTGGCAAATTTCAGTTTTACAAATGATTTTCGAAATTAAATTACAGCAGTACTAAATATCTATAGCTCTTACATATTTGTGACTATTCATTTGGTCCGGTTGTGCTATTCAATTGATTTTGAACTTTGTGCAGCGGTGATAAAGTGCAAATTGACTCTTTGACGTTAGGAACACACATTGCTTAGACACCAGTGAGTACTTGTAATTTATTATGAACTTTATTGAATAGCAATAAAGGTCAAATTGGCTCTACATTTTAGTTAGAAAACGTTTGTTTGGGAAACAGAAAAAGGCTGGTTTTAGGGTTTTCCCCTGCAATTATTCGAACTTTTCTCGCCGTAAAAACCATCCTTGGACTTCAACGAACATTTAAAAAATAGAATTGGCCAAATTGATCCAGGCGTTGTTGAATTACGCGCTTACCAACACATTTTGCGATTTATTTTTTTATATTATAGATATAGACGAAGGTTTTGCATTTTGAATTTATGTTTTTATTTATAATAATCCAGTTAAAAATTACTGGACCGATTCAGAAAAAAATTTCAATACGAATTATTATATATATGTTACGAATTATTGTAAAGTAAAATCTGTATACTCATATTGATTAGATTATGAATCTGAAAGGAAGTAATCAAAATCTCAGTGAAATAAAACTTTTATGTTAACTAGAATAAATCTACAGTCCGACTTATCACTTAGAAGACTTTCCATTGCCACGAGATCGTATTGCTAGTATAATATAAACTTTAACTTAACATACTCAGTATTACATGTGTCTGTAAATTGTTGGTATAGTGTAACAAGATAGAGAGAGAGAATACACTTTATTGTACACCATAAAAAATACATAAAATAGATACAGTAACTTAATCATAGGACACAAAAAGGCGGCCTTATCGCTAAGTAGCGATTTCTGCCATGCAACCTTATAGATAACATTGGAAAGGGCTTCCTTAACTCAATTAAATTACTTCTGGACCAATTTTTTATATTTCTCTTATTATTCCTTATTCGAGATTCTCAGCAGAACAGGTAATGGTACGTACAGGCATCCTTTTCATTACCATAGTGGTTATTAGCAGCGGGTTTTCGGCTACTACTTTTCAAACGATTAACCGCTCCAGTTTTTATAGCTGTCAGCTTTCTCGACGGGATATCGTTTGGCCAGATAAATGATGACTGCATCGATTGATGAGTGAATAAATATTGACATTTATTAGAAAATTATCAGTGATCATCAATATTTTAAACTCTGATTATCGACATTAATTTTTTTTAATCTGAAATTCTTTTTCAAGAGGATCCTACTCTCAAGTGAATGATAGACGGAAATGTCCTTCTGCAAGATCATAAATGCGAGAATTCGAGGATACAGTAGATTATTTTTATTGCTGACAGGTTAGCGCTTGGTAAATGATGATACAGTTAAGATGGAAGCACGGTAATCTGTTAAAAGGCAATCTACCTCTTATGGTTTCTACACAAAATCGTATCGGAAAACAAATCTGTTTGTTTAGCGGTACGACTTTGCTGGTGGGGTAGTAACTAGCCGCGGCCGAAGCCTCCCAATAGTTCAGACAAAGTTGGAAATACAATTTTCTAAATTCGTCCTACCAGCAATCGAACCCGGAAGTGGTGTCAACTAAGTTTTAGTAAACGTTTCGAAGTCTCCACTCTCGCCGAATCCCACACTCCTGACCCATTTGAAGCCTCTCTGTCATATCATTGCATAGTTTCCGAACCTGTAGGAATATGGAGAAACCCATTCTGAGTCGTCTATGTCGTGAAAATAATATTTAGGCCAAATTTCAAGGCAATGGAGAAATTAATTTTGGTAATCTCGTTTTGAGTAAGTTTTTCTCTAATTTACGAGTACATAAATATAAGTAGTAACATGTCGCAATATGAATAAGGAAACCCATCATAATTATGTAATTTCCTCTCACATATTATTTGAAATTTTAAATGATTCACCTAAACAAGGAAAAATAATAATGTTTTGTATATTTTTTTACCATACTTGCTTTAGACGCAATTGTGTATTGTTAAAAAATATTATGATTGCAATTAATAGTGCAACTAATGGAGAACTATTTGTTTAACACACACATATATTTTTTTAATTTATTACATATCTTGTATTTATTAGTCTATTTATGAGACAATATATATGTTAATATAGTTATTTGTGTATAATGTGTATGTATTAGGATGTAGCTATTTGTATGTATGTATATGAAAATACAGCATCCACTATGTTCTGCTAAAACTAATCCTGTACCAAAGGTTGTCTGGTAGAGATCGCTACCAAGTGATAAGACCGCCTCTTGTACTCTGCCTTCTTGTTAATAGATATGTTTTTGTTTTCTTCTATAACATTGTGGTGTACAAAAAAGTAATAAAATAAAAATAAACATATATATGTCGGAGTGCAAGAGTCTGTGGAACGCTGGCGCCATCTTTGTGTCGGCGTGGGGGCAGAGACAATAAGTGGCGGTCCGGTCCGTCTCTCGGCAGTTCTCGAGCGGCGGTCGGCCGGAATGGTCGACTATCGAAACTGTCGCGTCCCTAGCTATTATTGTTAATGAGTTTGTGTAAATTGATATCGGGAACATTAAGTGATTGAACTTTATAATCCAAGTTAATTAATAAAGTGTTTGATTGCACCAACATTACCCACGAACGCCCACAGAATAAGAAATTAAATAATGGATCCAATTAATAACGATGTCGGCGGAGAACCCTACGCCCCTGTGGTTTATGCTTCTCCGTTCTCTCTTATTCTCCGACATATATTTTATTTTACCAGGAACTTCAGCAGTATCTATACTAATATTATAAAGTTACATAGTCCATTTATCAAGGAAGGCTATGTAATATCACGCAACGACTAATAGGAGCGTTGTACTAATTGGGAATGTTTCAAGATCGTTTTTTTTGTGAGCTTTCGCTGCGTAAGCGGTTAAACTTCCGCAAAAATTATGTATGATAGAATTGTTCCTTCTCTGACTTTGATAATGTACATAGGGAGTCACACGGATCAGCTGTTTAGTTATATTATTGGAGATCATTATATATACGTAATACAGTTAATGATCTGTTCATTCCAAAAGGATTTCATTCAAATTTAATTGGGTATTAAAAAAAGATTGCCGTGTTAAAACAAAAACACAATTTATGATTAATTTCACATATAAACAAAATATATAGCTAAGAACTGAGTTTCACAATTAATTCTAAAGATACCGACACATCATACAAAATATTCTGGAAAGTCCTTCACGGTCAGGGCAATCCGGCTGTGGAAGGCATTACCCGTAAATATAAGACAAGCAAAATCCTTACATAAATTTAAAAATGATGCAACAGATAATCTTAAACATATATATTTTATAATTAATGTGTTTGTATATATTATATGTATGTATTTTGGCCTAGTTGCCTCATTGGTNATTATAACCCGAGTTAATTAATAAAGTGTTTGATTGCACCAACATTACCCACGAACGCCCACAGAATAAGAAATTAAATAATGGATCCAATTAATAACGATGTCGGCGGAGTTAACCCTACGCCCTTGTGCTTTATGCTTCTCCGTTCTCTCTTGTTCTCCAACATATATTTTATTTTACCAGGAACTTCAGCAGTATCTATACTAATGTTATAAAGTTACATTTATCAAGGAAGGCTATGTAATATCACGCAACGACTAATAGGAGCGTTTTACTAATTGGGAATGTTTCAAGATCGTTTTTTTTTTTGTGAGCTTTCGCTGCGTAAGCGGTTAAATTTCCGCAAAAATCATGTATGATAGAATTGTTCCCCTTTAAAAGTTCTAAAAATAAGTCCAAGACAGTATTGGTCCATCTCTTAACGTTAGCTTACTATTACATTTATGCTAACCAAAAATTTTCCTTCTCTGACTTTGAAAATTTACATAGGGAGTCACGCGGATCAGCTGTTTAGTTATATGATTGGAGATCATTATATATACGTCATACAGTTAATGATAAACAAAATATATAGCAAAGAACTGAGTTTCACAATTAATTCTAAAGATACCGACACATCATACAAAATATTTTGGAAAGTCCTTTACGGTCACGGCAATCCGGCTGTGGAAGGCATTACCCGTAAAAATAAGACAAGCAAAATCCTTACATAAATTTAAAAATGATGTAACAGAATGATGTAACAGATAATCTTAAACATATATATTTTATAATTAATGTGTTTGTTTATATTATATGTATGTATTTTGGCCTAGTTGCCTCATTGGTCTAGTGGTTAGCATGTTCGACTACAGACGTGAGGTCCTGGTTTCGAGTCCCGGCTCGGGCCATTTCAAAAATCAATATTGAGTTTTCTATTAAGATTTTCTCAATATTTGCCCGAAGTTGGGAAGTCGGCGGTGTGATCTACCCCCGTGCCTCGAAGAGCACGTTAAGCCGTCGGTCCTGCGCCTGATCTCTCACCGGTCGTGGCGGATCCCGTCACATCGGACTATGAGAGTGAAGGAATAGAGAGTGTATTGTATAGTGTATATTGTGTACTATGCCTCCCAATACGCAGTGGAGCAGCGTGGTGGGTCTATGCTCTAACAACCCTCTCTCCTATGAGAGAGGAGGCCTGTGCCCAGCAGTGGGACGTTAATGGGCTGCTACTTACTTACTTTTTATGTTTTTTATATTTATATATTGTATTATATACGTTTTCTATTTATTATTAGTATGTATGACCTCTTCACATATCTACTTTTGCACAATTTCCTTCTCCTTAAGATTGTCTGGAAGAAATCGCTGATTAGCGATTAGACCGCCTTTTTGTACATTTGCTGGTAACTTAAATCATAATATGAAACTCTGTGTCTGTTAAGGTGTACAATAAAGAGTATATTATTATTGTTATTAAATATTGGAAATATCTATATGACAATTTCCTATAAGAACTCTATATAAAAGGTCAAAACTACATAAAAAACAATCAAGTTAAGAGGCTTATCCATTAAAAGAGCTAAAGTGCTCTGTTACCTATGCAATGGAAATTATCAGGGTGGGCGGTGGGTGGGATTACGTTGCAAAAATCAATTCACAGAGTAATACGATCGTAAGCTGCACTAATTGGTAAACGAAATGGGCTACGAGGATTGCTATATATAATTTAATGCAATGCAAATATAATTTAAAGTAATATCATGCTTAAAAACGAAAGAGAGGTTAGCAGGTCACAATTTTTATGCAAATTGAATTAAAATATAACTGCCTCATTGGTCTAGAGCATGTTCAGCTACATGGTCCTGGGACGATTCCCGAAACGGGTAAATTCAAAAATGAATTCTGAGTTTTCTGTTAAGATTTTCACAATATTTTTCCAAAGTTGAAAGTTGGCGGTGTGCTCCGCCACCGTGCCTCGGTCCTGCGCCTAATCTCTCTCCGGTCGTGTCAAATTCCCGTCACATTGGATTATCAGAGTGAAGGCATAGAAAGTGCACTTGCACTCCTATGCCAGCCAACCTGCAGTGAAACACTGTGGTAGATCTATGCTCTAAAAACCCTCTCTCCTATGAGTGACGAGAGCTGTCTCCAGCAGTGGGACGTAAATGGACTGCTACTTACTTACTTAAAATATTTGTTAGCGATATTTTTAAGGGTTTAAGTGCAATTGTTTATGACCTGTTTATCTGTTTATTTTTCCCAAACTTCGATATGATCCAAAAATTTTGACCTTTGGTAAAAAAATGTAAGCAAAATATGCAATATTTCTGGTCAAGCCAAAAAGGGAATTTATACAAGGTATAAACTTAAAATTATTACAAATAATCTATTAAAAAACTGCCTTATTGGTCTAGTGGTTGCATGTTAGGCCACAAAAATTACGTGTTTTTTAATTACTGGCAGCTTAGTGATTGACTGTGATCTCTTTTAATGGTAAGTGATGATCCAGTCCAAGATGAAAAAAGAGGCAATTTATCTCTTATGGTTTCTACCGGAGCACAAGTCTATAATTAGGCGGGTTGGTAAATAGCCACGGCCAAAGCATCCCACTAGTCCAGATTCAGAGAAATTAGAAAATGCAATTTCTTAAATTTGCCCTACCGAGGATCGAACCCGGGACCTCTGGTAGCGAAACGAGTATACTCTCAGCACTACGACAGCGAGGCCGTCAAAATGAATAGAATTGCAAAACTTGGCCATTCATTTGTATATTTATTTTAATTTCAGACACGTCTACCTCATATAACGACAGTACTGGCAATAGTGGCACTTTCATCGAGCAGTATTGTAAAACCACCAAACGATGATGGCAAGAACTTTGAATTGCTCATATTGCATAATAATGATATGCACGCCAGATTCGAGCAGACCTCGCAACTTAGCGGGGCCTGTACTACAGCTGACCGAGAAGCCGGAAAGTGCTACGGCGGCTTTCCAAGGGTTGCTCATGTGTAAGTTTTTATATTTTTCTTTATTCATTTGAATATTTATTAGTATTAAAGATAAGAGAACGTTGTGGGATAAAAGAAGACGTAGTGACTAACATTGAGAAAGGTATGCTTAGATGGTTTAGGCGTGTAGAGAGAATGAATGAAAGACTGACAAAAAGGATTCATGAATCAAAAGGTAATGGGAAAGTTGGAGGGGGAAAACAAATCTAGGATATTTTAAATAAGGGCCAGGTCAAGAGTACTCTAAACCGACGAACTTGTATGAAAGGTTAAATGAGAATGAAAGAAGCGAAGGAGATATGCAAGGATCGTGGCAAGTGGAAGGATGTGGTCTCTGCTCTGAATTAGCCGTGATGCTATGTATGTATTTGAACAGTTTAGAACTCTTTAATTATAATTTCAATGGAAGTGGTCATATACTAGCGATAAGAATAGAAAGTTCGTTCAATGTTGTATTTATTGGTTGGTGTATAAGTATAATAAATGCCATGGAAATCCAATCAAATGACATAAAATCGGCATGAAATATAACCTTGTATATATAGAATAAAATAAAATTAATTACTACAAGCTGAATGTTATATATACGTATAAATAAAATTATAGCAGACCCCGATTGTTCGAACCCTCAATTATATAAAAGTTGCCTTACTTTATCCAAACGATGAATTAGTTTATCCAAACGATGACTTACTCGTAGTTTAACCAGCTTTTTTTTAGTGCCTCATTGGTCTAGTGGTTACCGTGTTCGAAACAGACATGAGGTCCTGGGTTCGAGTCCCGGGTCGGGCCAATTCGAAATCGATATTGAGTTTTTTATTAAGATTTTCTCACTGTTTGCCCGAAGTTGGGAAGTTGGAGGTGTGATCCACCGCCGTGCCTTGGAGAGCACGTTAAGCAGTCGGTCCTGCACCTGATCTCTCTCCGGTCATGTCGGTTTCCCGTCACATTGGACTATGAGAGTGAAGAAATAGAGAGTGCACTTGTGTACTATGCCTGCCAATCTGCAAGTGAGCAGCGTGGTGGGTCTCTCTCTCTGCTCTAAAAACCTCTCTCCTATGAGTGATGAGGCCCGTGCCCAGCAGTGAGACGTTAATGGGCTGCTACTTAACTTACCTTACCTATTACTTTTTCAGGTGTTAAATAAAATTATATGAATATATTTCTTTTTTATTTTATATATATTCTGCATTCATATTTCAACGTTAATAAGCATGTCAAATATTAATATGGTATAAGTAAGCAGTTACTTTTTGTGTGTAAAAAGGTGTTAATAAAAAGTTTTTCTGTTCTTATGAATAATTTTTGATTTACGGCTTACTGTTTCCTTTTCAGCGTCAGTATGTGTATGATTCGATGACACAATCTAAAATAGTAGCTTAGTAAGAGATAATTTACCTCTTAATGATATCTAAACAATTCTATACCGACAAGTTTTTGCTTGTATAATGAAAACTAGCCTAAACGGCTAAAGCCGCTCACCAGTCCAGACCTAAGCCAATTCCTGATGTTAATGTAACATAATTTGAATCTGCGATAAAGGTACAATAAATTAAAATATATATTGTCACTCATTTCAGAGTTAAAGAAGCAAGAAAAGCAGCCGCATCTGGAGAAGGTCCCCCAGTCTTATACCTCAACGCCGGTGATACATACACTGGAACAGCTTGGTTTACTGTCTATAAATGGAAAGTTGCTGCTGAATTCCTTAATGCATTACAACCTGATGCTGTTGTGAGTAAAAACCTACATATAAATTTCCTACGAATATCATTATCATTTTAAAACATGCGTGCTTTCGAGGAACATCATATTGCATCGTATTTCGTTTCGTATACACAAGTAATTATTACTGGACATTGTGTCGTTGTTAAGAGCTGTATTCGGCTACAACTCATCAGTATTTGTTATTGGATATCTTGACATAAAACCCGCTTAAATGTATGTACGTCAATAATTATAGCCTGTAGCTCCAGGGCTGCCAAATGTGTGCGTTATTTGTGAGTGCAATCTCTATATAAAAATTCGCTTCTGTGTAGTACTTTTACACGTTACGTTATTAATGCGTTACATATATTTTATCCTGAAAAATACAACTTTATTTCACAAATCGAAAAGTTATTTAAATAAACAATGATTAAAAACTTTAAAGGAAATTTATTTCCAATAATACTTTTCAATAAAAGTACTATGTGAAAGTTTTCACAAAGGACATTTTTATTAAAACTTTTGAATACATAAAATTATAACTCTTAAGAAATTATTGTATATATTCTAATACTACACTTCCTATATATTCTATTAAAAGATATAAGTGTGTGTCTGCTATATAAAAATGACAAGTAATTTACTTTAAACATAACTTTTGTAAAACTATTGTTTTGTTTACGGCAGTATAACTAAAAAGACGTTAAATGCGTCCTTAATTAATAAGACATGATTATAAATTATTAGATTTACATATGAATTTACACAATATAAAATTTCAACTCAAGACAAACATTGTATTCTTTTTTTTTTTTCACTTTTTACACAAACAATGTCACTTAGACTTTGAAATAATTTGTGTAGCCAAGAGTTTACAGTATATAGAATGAGGAAACATCTACACTTATAAATAAAATGAACACGTCTACGTATATGTATAATGTATATGTTGGTTACCCTAATTACAAGCAATCTTGGAAGCTTGCAACTGTATCGCAATCTGTAATTATTGTGCCTTGTTGATCACGTCTCGTTTGTCACTTGATGCATTGTCAGAGCCAATGTCTGTATAATCACACTAAAGGTCGTACCAAATCTATCTAAAAACAAGATTTAAAGCACCTTGTTTTATCTACGCTTAATAGTTATAGGTGTATTATATATAAGTTATCGTTTTGTTTGGTTTTGATTTAGCTTTGGAGTTGCGTTTTTTCAATAACTATAACTCAGGCGTTATTATAGGTTCAATAACTGATATATAATCAAATTATTTGTTTACAAATACATTGGTTATTTGTACTATTAAAATTATTGAAATCCTCAAGGAAGGTAAGTAATAGAATTTGGAAAATATATTTGGCTTAATATGACAACCAAGTAACAAATAGAATCCCTTATAGCATATAATTTATCACGCTACTGTTTTTCCAGAAATATATATAAAAAAAGTGTGTGTACTTATGTACATGCGTTAGAAGTTATACTTCGTAACAAGATAAAAATCTTTTCAAGCAATATGCCTTAACTCTGTCTGGGAACTGTTAAATTATCAGTCATTATCATTGGACAGCAGAACTTTAAATGCGATTATTTAATGCCTTATTGAAATACACGCTTCATTGAATAAAAAATTGCAAGAAAAAAAATAAAAAACAGTTAGCATCTTCGAAATTATAACCATGAATCCACGCCGTTGTTTTTGTGTCTTGTCAAACCAAATACATCCATTATTGTCCATTAAATTCAAGGCAAAGATTTGAAAATATTAAATGTAAACTAACTTTAATAGGATATAAATAGTTTTTAATCTGTTTTATATAACAATGTCCGGTTGATATTTTCAGTGTCACAATATATCTAACAAGTAATATAATGAAATAATTAAAGTATTATATAATTATGAAATATTATAAAAAAAAACTAAAATGTTGACTATAGCTAACTTCAGGGTGTCGGTTTTTTGTGACGGTTTGCGCGCGCATGTAAAAATTTACTCTCATCATTTTTCCCTAAGGCGCCAAAAGAAGTATAACTTCAATACCCAACTTTAAGAAATATTCTTAACTGATTTCTGTAATATGTTATAATAATACAAACTCACTTTACTTATAGAATAACTATTTTAATTGTAGATAGTTTTTATTTTATCAATATTTGCTACTTAATAACAGATATGTTAGTTAGTTATCCTATGCTTAGTTTTAACTGTTATTAAATTCATCACCTTATCGCCATCCCAAAAAAATATATATCGACGTACGAAAACATTATCTACGCCTCAAAATGAGAACTTTTTACCAGAGCCAAAAAACTTTTCAAAAAATAATGGTGCAAATCTCTGGTTTAACATTTTTTTGACCACAAAAATGGCGTATAAAAGCAGCCCATTAACGTCCCACTGCTGGGCACAGACCGCCTTGCTCATATGAGAGAGGCTTTTTAGGGCATAGACCCACCTCTGCCTCACTGCGGATTGGCAGGCATAGTACACAAGTGCACTCTTTATTCCTTCACTCTCATAGTCCGATATGACGGGAATCCGACACAACCGGAGAGAGATCAGACGCAGGACCGACGGCTTAACGTGCTCTCCGAGGCACGGGGGTGGATCACACAGCCAGCTTCCCAACTTCGGGCAAATATTAAGAAAATCTTAAATAGAAAACTCAATATTGATTTTTGAATTGGCCCGACCCGGGACAAAATAATAAAATGTTAAAAAAACTTCATTAATCTATAAACTTTACACGTTCAATAATTGATAAGATGTAGACGCTCACTAAAATTCTCAACTAAAATTCGTACAAGACTCAAATAAGTCAAATCTTAAAGTACAATGATTCATTTTATTAAATGTCTTCACTAAACTGTTTTTTACTTACAAACAAAAAGTGACTTCGATTACCTTACTTTTTCAGAGAATATAGTTACCTAATGCTATCAATTGTAATAAACAACGCAAATGCTATAACTCTACATTGGGAGACACAATATCTTCTGTAATTTTTATATATTTAGAGGAAATCTAATACACGTTTAAGTATAAAAACGCTTTTGAATCAGTCTGACCGTTGGTAACAAATCTACCACTGGTTTAAAAAGTTGAAAAGAAAACAGCAGAAATCTCAGTCATTCTATTAAACATTAATTTTTGAACATTTTTTTTTTTAATAAATTTGTAACATTGAGTTTCCATGTTCCATTAATTCCAATCATTTTTATCTTCAAGGTAGTGGTATCTCGCTAAATATGCATATGCTCAAAGAGTCAAATTATTCTGAACCTACTCCAAAACAAGATATGGTGTTTCTATTTTGTTTTGAGGTGCAACTTCTTTAGGTAAAGATTTTGCGGATGATGATTTTTTATGCTAATTCCTTTGAAGGTTAGTTAGTTTTAATATTTACAAATAACATGTGGCATTTGTACTAATTTTCAATTAAATGAAAATATTTCACGTGGCATTTTTGTTTACAATTCGTCATTTGAGACTTCAATAAAGTATTTGTATTAATTTTCGACACTTTTACTCTTTTACCGACAATTAAATTTATTGAATTCCTAACATATCTTCCTTTTTCCCTATGTCTCGGAAATCTAAAGTTTTAGATTTGTTTAAATATAAACAAGGCTTAAAATTTATTTGGCAAAGAAGCTTCACATCTTAAGCTCTTCTTCACTTCTCTGCTAGCTAAGCCAGTACTCGCACCAATACGTCATAATTATACTGAAAATATTGATGTAGATAAAAGAACTAAAAGCTGAACAATAGATGCGCCTAATCTCTCTCCGGTCGTGTCCGGTTCCCGTCACATCGGACTATGAGAGTGAAGGAATAGACAGTGCACTTGTGTACTATGCCCGCCAATCCGCAGTGGAGCAGCGTGGTGGGTCTATGCTCTAAAAACCCTTTCTCATGCGAGTGAGGAGGCCTGTGCCCAGCAGTTAATGGGCTGCTACTTACCTTACCTTTTTAAATTGGTAGATTGGTAGCAGTTATCACAACACTTTCCTCATCACCTTAAGCTATTTATCAGAGAAAAGAATAGAATCTTTGGGACCGTGAAATTTCTATCAAGTTTAACAGTTTAAAATTAAAATAAAATTACTTTTTGTTTGTTTTTGTTCTATATAAGTATCAGTCTTATTCAATCCAGTGTAGACATATGGGACGACCTTAATTCGAAGCATGTAGCCACATATGTACATTCAAACCCATTGTGTGTATTGTAACGTCACATGCCTATTATGTTGGCTATGTCGACTGCTTCTGAAGATTAGTGTATTCTGTGTTTGTCTGCAGAATCTAAAACAGATACAAGTTCAGAATATTCTTTAGTAGGCTCAAAAAGCACTTTTGAATCGTCAGTAATCTGTCCGTTGGTACCCAACTACCAACCGTTCGGAATATTGATCACCCTGAGAAGAAACCGACAAGTAACTCAGCGGTTACTCCTGTTCATGTAACTGAAATCAAGTCTAAACATCATTGTCGCTTTAAATAATCTTCAACATTATAATATGCCTTTTGTAATAGGATGTTTTTAACATATTTCTTAAAACTATACACACAGCGATTCGGGTATCTTATTAAGAATGCATATGCTCAACCAAAAGAATGATATCTGAACCTTCTTCGCCATAAAATAAGGCAGTACGAGCTTGTGTTATTTATTATTTCTTGTATATACAAAAACTTTACTGGTCTAATATAAATATTGATATAAAGACGAAAACATCATATTTGTTTTTTGTCGACCATGCTGACGCAATGATCCAAGTAATGGCTTCACTGGTCCTTTCTCAGATTGCCGGCAGAACAAATCTAAAGTATTGTCTTTATCTAGGTCTGGACTGATGGGAGGCTTCGGTCGTGGCTAGGTAAAACCCTACCAGCAACGAAGCAAAAAGTTTACGACACTCCTTACCGTCTAGTCCGATTCCATCTTAGACTGTAGCCTCACTTACTATCAGATGAGATCACTGTTTTGTCAGCAATAAAAAAACAAGGTCTTAAATGATATCAGTGATGATAGTATGCCTTACAAACTTAGACTTCAACTAAGTACATATAAAGTATATTATACAATTTAGGAAAGTTTCATTGATTGATATGCTCGGGTCGAAACAGTTTCAAATATCCAGTTGAATCCAGTTAAAAAAAGAACTACAGATGAAGATTCATTAACAACGGACAGACAGAAGATCCGAAAAAGCTGTTTAAGTAAAGAATATTTTCATTTTAACTGAAAAGGCCAGCATTTCGAGTCTGTGTCAGTAAAATTGTGCATTAATAAAGCACCCGAGCAACGCTGGTGAATTTAAGTCAATCAGCAAATGAGTTGATATTTTCGCGGCAGCAAAATTTTCTATCGTTTTCAAAGAACACAACTGCATTTTGAACTAGCGAATGCACGCGACTTTACACAAAGAATTTATTTTTTCAGGACGTAGTTAATAACACGTAACACAACATTTTTTTTGTTATCTTTACATAGGAGTAGAAGTCGCTTCCACTGGCCTTTTTTTACGTTTGGATAGAGTGATTCAAGAGGAAGGTTTATATATATAATACAAGTCTTATAGTACATTGCCATTTGTCTAGTGGTTAGCGTCTTCGGGTCAGGCCACTACGATATCGAATTTGAGTTTTCTATTAAGATTTTCTCAATATTTGCCCGAAGTTGGGCAGTCAGCAGTGTGCTCCACTCCCGTGCCTCCGAGAGCACATTGAGACATCGGTCCTGATCTCTCTCCAGTTGTATCGGGTCTCCGTCACATCGGACTATGAGAGTGAAGGAATAGATAGTGCACTAGTGCACTATGTGTGCTAATCCACAGTGGAGCAGCGTGGAGAGTCTATGCTGTAAAAATCTTTTCTCATATGAGTGAGCAATATTCCCAGCAATGAGAAGTTAATGGGCTACTACATACATACATTCTAGTAGAGAAAAGCCGTAAAATTCAATGATTCGTATAGTGATTTCAAACAGTATGTTTGTGTGTTGTGTAAAGTAACAAACGTATATTTGTGTTTTATAAATGACAAACGCCATTCTAAATCTTACCAAAAATCAAATTATTGAGCTACGTAATTGCATATCTTATATGTGTGGTATATATTTGTTGTCACAGAAGTATGTGTTATTTGCCAAGCTATTTTATACAATACGGTATTATTCCTCATCCGATTAAATTCTATACGTATATTTTATGTAGATTAAAATTTCCCTTAACAGCATTTCATTAAAATGGATATCTTACAAGATATCAGAGATATATGGAGTCATAGCGGGAGCCAGATGTGGAAAAGTTATATGAGTCTAAAATAGATGTCAACATATTTTGAGACTCACATTTAAGTGTACGTAGAAGCAGTTATTGTTAATTATTATTTATACATGCATAAATTAGTAACCGAGTTGGATCATCGGTTCCATCCAACGGAATCATCGGATCCAACTCGGTTGGGCAGCGTTCGGGAAACTACGCCAGATATTTTCGTCCGATACTCCTCAGTGCTTGAAGACAAAGCTCTTCGAACAGTGCGTGTTGCCAGTGATGACCTACGGCTCCGAAACGTGGTCGCTGACTATGGGCCTCATACGAAAGCTCAGAGTCGCTCAGCGTGCGATGGAGAGGGCTATGCTCGGAATTTCTCTACGTGATCAAATCAGAAATGAGGAGATCCGTAGCAGAACCAAAGTCATCGACATAGCCCTACGAATCGCGAACCTGAAGTGGCAATGGGCGGGGCACATAGTCCGACGGACCGATGGACGTTGGGGCCCGAAGGTGCTGGAGTGGCGACCCCGCACCGGGCGGCGCAGTGTAGGGAGACCCCCCACAAGGTGGACCGACGACATAAAGAGGGTCGCCGGTAGCCGCTGGAGCCAGGCGGCGCAAGATCGGGCCTTGTGGACATCATTACGTGAGACCTATGTCCAGCAGTGGACGTCCATCGGTTGAAGCGACGACGACGACGACGACGAAATTAGTAACATTTACTATATAACAATTGATATATAGCAGTGACACGTTGTCTATAACTCTCCGAAAGCCGACTACTCCTACGAGCGTTACGTGACAGCTCAGTAATATTCAACACCCATTAAATACAAAGCACTGGACGCCAAAAAAGTTTTCACTTTAATATTATTTTGAAATTACAAACAGACAGTTTTTATTTACATGTATGATATATGGATGACTACATGAAAGTTATGTACTTCGTAAAATCGATACTTGTTGCGTCACGTCCTGTTATATAAAGCGATATGACACCGTGTACATACAGTGGGCATGTGTGATCGGTATATTCGGTTAAAACGAACGTCTGTGGTCACGCAAACATGCTCGTAGGGTTTATTTGTCACAGTTTGGTTAGTGAAAATCAATGTTGTTAAAGTTTATTTCAATTTCTATAACCTTTACATTAGAGTAGTTGACCCGCGCAATTTTAGCTACCCTATTTTTGAGAAATTACAACCGAATACAAAAACAAATGAAAGAAATTAGTTCACTTTGTAATAGTAGTCTGCATATGTCGTTGTTTCCTTTAATTACAATATTACTCACCTTGTGTTAATGTAAATATATATTTTTACCGTGTCCCTAGTAATAAGTTCTGTTGGAAACCTAATAAATAAAAAATAATAAGAAGCAAAACATCTTATAAAATTAAACAGCCACACACTAAAAAAAAACTTTATAATCTTGACTATAAGGCAACAGAAAATGTGTTAATATAATTATATGTATACACACTCATACCCACACACACCCACACACCTACACATACACACCCACACCCACACACGAAGGCATAGATACACACAACCACGTATTTTATATTATGGATTAGTTTTAAATTAAGTATTCATTTATAATTTTCTCTTAAATATGTAGACTTGGCGTATAATTTATTGTAAAATTGGGAATACACTGACCCCTAAGTCACGGGCTTACCTAGTTTAGGGGTCCAGGATATTTTAATTATGTTCTTTTTTAAGCTCAAAAAAAGGCTCCATTTTTCAATTAACTACAGAATTGTAAAGCAAATTTGATGTGTCCTTTTTCTGATCTGGTATATTTCGGTATTTAAAAAAACCTTACTTAAACGGTTACCATGGCAACGGTGACCACGACAACGATAACCATGGCTACGCCAGGCCATTGTCTACAATTTTAAATAAACTGCAGACATTTCAAAGAAATTTGATGGGGCTTTTTTTCAGATCTGTAATATTTTGGTATTAAAAACCCTTAAGACGGTAACCATGTCGACAGCCGTTAATTTTGTTATTCGCTTATAAATCCCGATCCCGTGGGAATATGAGAAAATCCGTCGCAATAGATTACTATGCCAAATTTCCAGTAAAATTCTAAAAGTGCGTGATGAGTTTTTTTTATTGCTCAGAGGTTAATGCTTCACTGTTTTCTAATCTGCTATTAAGTGACGTTACAGTTAAAGATGGAAGCATGCTAATCTGTAAAGATACAATATTCACTTCTTACGCACATTAAATTAAATTGTAAGATTCCTACACGATCGACAAGGAAACACAACAGTTTTCTGTTACATCCAAGTCGCACAAATTTATCACTTCATTCGTTTTTAAATCGCATTCGGCGCCAAAATAACTTCTTACATACTTAATTAGATATTTTCAATTCCAAAATAGCTAGTTTCCGTCGCCAAATTCTTGTATTATTGTGTAAATTACTATAGATTTGTTTCTCTCTTTCAACTCGTTAATTTACATGTCGACTGTTTTTCTTAGTTTATAATTAATTTAATCAATGTTATGTCATTACTGTAAACCTATTAGTGACGTTTATGTTATCATATATTGTTTTTTGTTACCCTCTTTCTGTATCTATAAATTTGTACATAAATGTTGTTGACTTATCTAATAAATAAATTTATCTCTTATGGTTTCTCCAAAGCACTTATTTGCTCGTAGCGTGAATAACCAAAGCTAAAGCTTCCAACAACTCAAGAGTGGTAAATCACTTATATATTCATTGATAGCTCGTGTGTGTGGATAGACTAGAAGAGCAGGAAAATGTATAGATACAAGTCGCTATTTACGCACTGCGTCAATAAAAGCTGGGTCTATTTGAGAACTTTGCGAGTTTCTCGTGGCCCAATGGATAGACAAGAAAATTCGTGTTCAGGCATCAGTAAGTTCTCTTTGGAAAACTAATCTACTTAATTGATATTTAAATTTAACCATTGTGCTTGGTCAAGGGAAACATGTGCAAGAACAACCCTGAATATTCCGGGGACAAGTATAGCCGTCTTAGTGCCACATATTTTTTTGCAATATTTGTTAAAAAATGTCAAGAATAATTACCCTTTTTTAATGAAATTTTGGAGTTACAGAAAATTATGTGTAACTTTTTTAAAAATCTTTCAAATTTCAAATTTTTTTCAACATCTTTTTCTAGTTGGTTTACATTATGAAGCGAAATGCTAAAAATCAAACAATTTTTATATAACTACTTTCCCAAAGATAATAACTTTTCAACCACAACAGATCCTAGACCTTTGTTTTTCACTTCTTCTTTGTCTTCGTTTGATTTGGCTCCGCGGTAGCATGACAATCCTAAATAATATTTGCATACGCTGTCGCAAAGCATCCAAAATTCGAGTTGGAGCATGTGTGCTCTCAAGTGATTCATCAGTGCTCAATAGTTGATGGGGGGATATGTGTAACCTACCAACATGCAATGGAGCAGCGCGGTGGGTCTACCAACCCTCTCTCCTGTGTGTGAAGAAGCATGTACCCAGCAATGAGAAATTGGCTTTTATAAGATTGTATCATCAATTGATTTGTGATTACAGTCAAAGCGGTAACTTGTCAGCATTAAAAAAATTATCTCTCACGTACCAATTACCTTTTTAAATACAATATTATATAATCTGTTATATCGGATCAGTAAACTTACCTTTAATGATGAACATCCCTTCAGCATACTTCTGAAAGATGTATTACTTTGGGTCTAAAATATATTTTAGAACATATATATAATTTAACTTCGGTACAAAATTTAGATTTACAACTTAATGAAGGCACCTCATTAATACAAATATATAAATTATAAGGTAAGCTTATAGACTTCATTCAATGCGAACTTTTGGTTTGAAACATTTGAAGAAACATGTAAGTTAAATTTTAAATATATTTAACTAACAAACCTAATAACTGTAAGAGACGTATTACAACAGTATTTATATTTAACATAAATCAGTACTAACAAAGGAAAACTGTATAAATCATTTATTTGTTGCATTGTGTTGCTATTTGGATTCATTTCTACCACGCTTTATAACATCAAGCTTTTAGCTATGTTTTATTAATTGTATTTACTCGTAAATGTAAGTAATATTTGCTGAATGCATGTAGACGAAGAATGTTTGCCTACTAGTTCATTAATAATAACGAATTGCACTCTGTTATTCTTTCAAAGGAAACGAAGCTTTAATATATTTTCCTTCCTTTACTTTGGAAGAGTGTTTCAATTTACTAAATATATTAACACCTACAATGACAGGAATCAGGACATTTTAAACGCATTTTTGAATATAACAATAATAAATATAAAAGAACAGAAAAAGGTAAAATACATGACAAATAGTCTTTCTAATTCTATGTGTACAGGATTTTTAGATATAAACTTGTACATTTATTTGTCTGGCATAAGATTTTTATTGTGAAAGATATAACATACTTAATTAATCGTCTAAAATTATTTCCAAATATTAATTTCATGGCTTTTACTATAAAAATATACTCCGATTCCTGTCTGGCGAAAATAATAGATACTAACAATTAGATATTGAAATAGCTTATTTTAATATACCTAATAAAATTTTATATATCTTTTCAGTCCCTTGGAAACAATGAATTTGAAAGTGGATCCACGCAGTTGTCTCCTTTTCTGCAACATTTGGACACAAAAATTGTGGTTACTAACATAAACATCAAGTCAGAGGAAGCAAAGCGAGTATTTCAAAAATCTATAGTGAAAGATATTAAAGGAGTTAAAGTTGGTATAGTCGGATATTTAACACCAGAATTAAA
The DNA here is from genome assembly GCA_015832385.1 of Elymnias hypermnestra. Lineage (NCBI taxonomy): Eukaryota > Metazoa > Arthropoda > Insecta > Lepidoptera > Nymphalidae > Elymnias > Elymnias hypermnestra. The sequence goes on along the minus strand of JACTOM010000282.1, from coordinate 4,308,738 downwards.
AATGTTGGACAGTATCGGTAATGTAGAATATGTAGATGAAGTCATAGCCCTTAACGAAGAAGTAGCCAAACTTAAGGCTAACGGTGTTAAAATTATAATAGCTTTAGGTCACTCTGATCTTACAAAAGCTAGTGAAATCGCAGCCGATGTAGACGGTGTTGATATAGTAGTTGAAGGTCATAGAAACATTTATTTTTCTGATGGTAAGAGTGCTGAACTCTATGAAACAGCTACACTTGATCCAATTGTTGTAACACAAAAATCCCAAAAACGTATACCTGTCATACAATCATATGCATATAATAAATATCTTGGGAAAATGCGTGCCGTTTTTAATCCAGAAGGTGATTTAATTGATTTTAAAGTTGATCCAATATTACTTGATCAATCAGTTCCTCAAAATATCGAATTATATGATGTAATACAAAGAAATAATCGAGATATATCAGAATTTACTTCGTCTCAGATTGGCAGCACTGTTGTTGTACTTGATGGTGGGTCTTGTAGAGTTGAAGAATGTAATTTTGGTAATTTAGTCACAGATTCGATTATTTTATATTATGCAACCAGATACCAAGGGGTTCGATGGACTGATGCCCCTGTAGCTATTGTCAGTGGTAATCTTTTCGAAGGTAATATAACACCACAAAATCGTCCCCATCCGATTATAAGACAAGATTTAATCTCCACATTAAGAGAGTCTACAAACTTAGTAGTCGTAACAATAAATGGTGCTTTATTGAAAGAAGTCTTAGAACATAGTATTAATGAATATTACAGTAACAGGCCCTCAAACAATCTTCTTCAATTTTCTGGAATCAGAGTAGTATTCGATTTAGAGAAGGAACCTGGTTCAAGGATTGTCAGTGCCGTTATTCGCTGTTCAGATTGCTCCATCCCTGATTTTTTTGATATTAATGACACAAGCAATTATAAAATAATAATGCCATCGACATTAGCAAGTGGAAGCAACGGATTTTCAATGTTAGTTGACTTACCCAGAGAAGAACTTAATTACGACGTAATAACGTGTACTGAAGAATATATTGAAAAAAGAAGTCCTGTTTATCCAGAAGTAGCTGAACGTATGGTCCTAATTAACAGAGATGCAGCTCCTAGTTCTGCATCTATACTTAATTCATCTATTTTACTTCTTATATTAGTTTTATTAAGGTTTTATTTTGCATAAAGGCGTAATGCGTATTAAAGAAAGAAGTTATTATTTAAGATGGTTTTTTTTAATTTATGTATTTAAATAAATATATCTTCATAACATTGTCTTCTTTCTCTAAACAATTAGAAAAAAATTCTTACGTAGGAGTCATCATAATAATTATTGTCTACATAGCGTGTAAGTATTTTTTGCATGTAACAAATTAATTTTTTTATGTTTACTATTTTTCATGCATGTCGAAATAATTATGCTTCAATATCTTGCACTTTTATTTAAAAAAATATATGTCACTGTTAATGTAATCTCTTGCAATTCCTATTTAATTTCTATTAAAGGTATTCTTTTTCACTGTATCTCTATATTTTTACTGGTACTTAACATACAAAATACATATATTCCTTCGTTTGTTATTTATACCATAATTTTGGAAATTCATGTAATTAAATATAAAAACTTTTTTCATATCTTTCTAATATTGAACTTTCCCTCCACTAACTTTCATCGGAAGTTTCTGAAATAAACCGGTGAATGTTCAAAGGAGGATCCCATTTATAGAAGCAGAGGGACTGCCAACACTTTGCCGATTGTAAGGGCAACGTTGTTTTCTAGACCCTTTCCACTTAAGCTCCTGGATTTCTGGTTCCTTCCCCTAAACATCGAGACGCAGCATATGTTGCTTACTTTGTTCACTATTATTAATATCGATCGTGCCAGCCCAACTGCTGCGATCAATGACAGACTTATTGAACTAAGTTATTAAAACTAAGCTTTAAATCACTTTTTTTTACTTAGACAAGGAGACGAGTTTAAAGTGTTTGCTGTTATTAACACCGTATATTAAAACCAGAATCTGATGACATTTGAACAAACAAAACTGACTAATCTATCCTATGGGGTCATACTATTTTTATGCTAATGGTTCTATAATTTATATACATTTATCTACTTATTTAACATTGAAATCCTTACACTTATATTTATTCATTCTTATTCTTATTTCTTTATCTTTGACATAGCATACCTATGTGTTATATATTTATAATTAAGTATATATTTCTTACATTTCCTTGTTTCAGTCCTTGGGAAATCACGAGTTTGACAACGGCATCTCCGGGTTAACTCCTTTTATAAGGAATTTATCATGTCCAGTGCTGGCTGCCAATCTAATTCTATCACAGGAACCTTCTTTAGAGTCTGAAAAAAATTTAATGAAATCAGTTGTCTTTAATATCAATGACACTAAAATAGGAATCATTGGATATTTAACTCCTGAAACTAGAACTTTAGCTATAGGAAACAATGTAGATTATGTTGAAGAAGTTATTGCTATAAGAGAAGAATTAGATAGGCTTAAAAAAGAAAATGTTAAAATTTTTATTGCTTTAGGACATTCGGGTTTCCACAAAGATTTAGAAATAGCAGAAAAGGTAGAAGACCTAGATCTGGTCATCGGTGGCCATACAAATACGTTTCTTTGGAATGGAGATACAATCGATTCTGAAATACCCCAGGGCCCATACCCTACGTTAGTCAAGCAAAAGTCAGGACGTATGGTCCCTGTTGTACAATCTTATGCTTATACAAAATATCTGGGAAAATTACTTATTTTATTCAATTCGAATGGAGAAATTGAAAGCTTTAACGGAAACCCAATACTTTTAGATAATTCTATTATGCAGGATCCTTACGTATTGTCCATAGTGAATAAATATCGTGAGAATATAGTGAAAATATCTGAAGTAGTAGTTGCGTCAGCGTCGGTAACTTTAGATGGCTTGTCATGTCGTTTACAGGAATGCAATTTAGGTAATTTGATAGCTGATGCAATAGTTAATAAATACGCTTCCGAATATATAGGTGAAGGTTGGACAGACGCACCCATTGCAGTTATGCAGGGTGGTGGAATTCGTTCTTCAATCAGTCATGTTGATCAAGTGTATAATATTACTAAGGGAGATCTTTACACAGTTATGCCTTTCGGAGGTAATTTAGTAAAAATAGCTATAAATGGGTCCGATATCTTAAAAATGCTTGAACATTCTGTGGCCGATTATAATATCATTCGTGCCCCTGGACAATTTTTACAGGTTTCAGGCTTAAAAGTTGAGTACGATTTCAAAAAACCAGCATGGGCACGGGTTATGAAGGTCTTAGTGCTTTGTGGTAAATGCGAAATTCCTATTTATGAGCCATTAAATGAAAATATACAGTATAATATTTTAACAAACGCATTTTTAGCCACGGGCGGCGATGGGTTTACTGTATTCAATGGATTGCCCACTACAAGTTTAAATTATAACGAATTCCTTTGTACCCTTGAGTACATGAATAAAACTGGCCTTGTACACCCAGTGGTTGAAGGTAGAGTAATAATTCAGAATGCTGATGCAATAAACATAGCCATAATGACAACAAAATCAATTTTTGTTATATTCTTAACAATGGCTTTTAATTGGTCTCTCACATAACAGATTAGAGATTTTTAATTGTTTCTCGATATCTCGCAGTATTAAACATTTTCCTTTTTAAAACAGATGAAAACAGAATCTAACAACATATCAATAATGTTATTATAACTAGTATTACAAATATAAGTTAAATAGTTAATCTAAAATAATTAAGTTAATCGCTTTTTGAAATCGTGTTCTGATTAAGAATTATTATAAAAAAATGATGTAATTGTACTGTAATTTTATTGAAATAAAGTTCTTGTAGTTAAGTTTATTTTAGATTATTTAAATATCTAAGATCAAGTTCACAAATACAATGCAAGACTAAGAAGGTATGAAATGTTAAACAAAAAATTGTAAGTTATTCGTGCTTCCAAATGCTTCTTGTAAAGATTGTTGTGTTCTTTTGTTTTTACAAAGCGCTCAATGTTTTGTAATGTGTAAAACTCTACCCTAATCAATATTCTACATCTACATTTCATTGTAGAACATAAACCATGTGTGTTCGTATTTAACCAACTGTTGGTAATTGCGTTTAAAAAATACATTAATTCCTGAAAGGACGTGTAACATAGTTGTAATCTTCCTTAGTTTTATGAAAGATCTATCACACTCTTTGTGAAATAGGTATACCTATGTTATTAGCAAAATTTACCATTATTTAGCTTAACTCAAAATTTTTAAATAAATCCCGTAAAAATTTTAAAAGGAAGTAAAATTGGCACCTTATAATTTGAGACAGTAAATAATGTAGTCTCAAAAAAATGTCATTCCCTATCATGCAGGGTGAAATTTGGCAAATATGATAATAGCTATTTATATATTTATATCTGTAAATAAATAATTTTTATTTAAAACAAAATTTTCTCCTAACAATGTCTTTTTAAATGAAATGGTAAAAAAAAGAATTTGTATATCAAAAATATTTGCTATAGATATATGTACATGTCGTGAAATGGTTAAAAGTTTAATTTCATAACACATTTTAATGCAAATTTGTGGAGCAAAGTAAGATAATTGAGTTCGCTGTGGATTAAACAAAATCTTGAATAAAATAATTACTTACACGTTAGTTCGTTCATGTAAGTTAATTTAACATAGTGTAAAAATTCCACTGTTATATTCGGCTACGGAATCATGGTGAAGGTTTATGTGGTTTAGCCCATTTTATATTATAATATACTTCAAATAAAAAATAANTAGTGTGATAAGAGAACGTTGTGGTATAAAAGAAGACGTAGTGACTAAAATTGAGAAAGGTATGCTTAGATGGTTTGGGCATGTAGAGAGAATGAATGAAAGGAGACTGACAAAAAGGATTTATGAGTCAAGAGTGAATGCGAAAGCTAGAAGGGGAAGACCAAGGCGAACGTTCCTGGACCAAATCCAGGACATTTTAAAAAACGACCAGGTCAAGAGAACTCTAAACCGACGAACTTGTATGAAAGATTTAATGAGAATGATAGAAGCGAGGGAGATATGGAAAGGATGGAGGAGGTGGAAGGATGTTGTCTCTGCCTACCCCTATGGGAATGAGGCGTGATGCTATGTATGTATGTATGTATATGTACATGTCGTAAAATCGTTAAAAGTTTAATTTTATAACACATTTTAATGCAAATTTGTGGAGCAAAGTAAGATGATTGAGTTCGCTGTGGATTAAACAAAATCTTGAATAAAATAATTACTTACACGTTAGTTCGTTCATGTAAGTTAATTTAACATAGTCTAAAAATTACATTGTTTAGCCCATTTTATATTATAATATACTTCAAATAAAAAATAACAGTTTTATTTAAATAAGATATAAATAATATCTTAACATACTTATTATATATTATTGTAGCTGTGAAAGATCAAACCTTAAACCAAATATAAAACCTTGAATCTGTTATTTGGTGTAAGGAAAAAATTTTACTTAAATATTTTATAATTTATACATATCTTTGCTAAGCTTCTATAATTTGACCCAAGGAACTAGCAACTCTATATTTATTTCTAAATAGAACTTTTATTAATAATAAAAATACTTTAAAAATAATAAATATTATTTTATATTTCATTGCACATCATTGCATGCATGTTTGTTAGAGCTTTCACTTGTCCTACCGTTTCCACACTAAAGCACGTACCACTTTGACTATTTCTATTCACTGTCTCTAATATTAGTTTTCCTTCTTTGTTTCAGTCACTCGGAAATCATGAATTTGATCAAGGCGTCAGCGGTTTGTCTCCTTTTATAGAAAATTTAACATGCCCTGTTTTGGCAGCTAATCTCATTTTAACAGACGTACCTGAATTACAAAATGAAGCTAATTTAAGGAAATCTGTAGTATTTAATATATCCGGCACATCGATTGGCGTAATAGGGTATCTCACTCCAGAAACAAAAATATTAGCTGTTCAAAATAATGTCGAATATGTAGACGAAATTGTCGCTGTAAAAGAAGAAGTGAAGAAATTGAGAAGTGAAGGTGTCAACATTATTATAGGTCTCGGCCACTCCGGCTATTTAAGAGATTTAGAAATAGCAAAAGAGGTAGACGGGCTGAATCTCGTAATTGGAGGACATTCAAATACATTTTTATGGAATGGGACAAGTCCAGATTCAGAACAATCTTTAGGGCCTTATCCTACATATGTACGACAGACATCCGGCAAGCTAGTTCCAGTAGTTCAAGCTTATGCGTACACTAAATATCTAGGTAAGCTCTATATGGTGTTTAATGAAAAAGGCGAGTTACTTCGAGCAGATGGTAATCCAATCCTATTAGACAATACAATCGCTCAAGATCCTGATGTTTTGAACATTGTAAAAAGGTACCGCGAGCAAATTTTAAACTATACAGAAGAAATAATAGGCACTACGTCGGTAGTTTTAGATGGACTTAGTTGTCAACATCAGGAATGCAATATGGGAAATTTAATAACAGATGCTATGGTTTACGCTTATGCAACTGAATACAAAGGCAAATTTCAGTGGACGGACGCACCAATAGCTATAATTCAAGGAGGTGGTGTAAGATCCTCCATAGCTCACGCTGAAATGCCCACAGCAATTACAAAAGGAGATTTAATCGGTGTTTTACCTTTCGAAGGAGTTCTTGTAATTGTAACGATGAGTGGTAAACTGTTAATGCAAATGCTTGAACATTCCATTGAAAATTTAAGTGAGCTGGATTACCCTGGCGAATTTCTTCAAGTATCAGGATTAAGAGTTATTTATAATAACAGCAATCCACCTGGATCTAAAGTCGTTAGAGCGGAAGCTAGATGTTCAAATTGTTCAATTCCAGAATACAGTAAAGTAATCAATGAAGATGAATATAATGTTATCATGCCACAATTTATTTACAGTGGAGGTGATGGTTATGGTATGCTCAAAAACCTACCTTCTAGGCCACTTAACTATAGTGAACTATCTTGCACAATACAATATATTAAACATCACAGTCCTGTTTTCCCAGAAATTGAAGGAAGGGTTGTCGTCCTTAATCATAAGAGTAACGGTAGTTCTGTTAACACGTTTTCACCGGCCTTGTATATATACCTAGTTTATTTTATGTTTAGTACACATTTATCTCTATAATTTTAATTTAAGCTGTACGGCATTAACGTTCCTATATGTTTTGTTACAGAACAGTATTTTTATCTTTATTAAAATTTAAAGTAGTTAGATGATAATAATTGTACTTAAATAAATTATTTCCTAAAATATTATTTCTTTTATTTATCATTTCAGGAAAGTAAAATAATATTTCAGTAATTTGAAGATTGGTAACATATTAATATATTTTTGAGTTAAACATTATGTTACTCGTGACCTTACTCGCACGTGTCAGTACAAACACTAGAGTAAGGTCATAACTATTTAGATGAAATTGATTGTATAACTTTCACTTTTTGACACTTGAAAACATAACACATATTAATAATGGTTTTCTCTTACAGTCACTTGGAAATCACGAATTTGATGAGGAGGTTAAAGGCGTAATACCTTTTATAAGAAATTTATCTTCGCCCGTTGTTACGGCCAATCTTATATTAAACAAAGTACCTGAACTTGCAAACACACCGAACCTTTATAATTCAATTATTTTAAATAAAAACGGAGTTGAAATAGGAATAATTGGATATCTGACTCCCGAAACTAAATTTCTTGCTCCCAAAAATGATGTTGAATACGAAGATGAGATTTTAGCTCTTAACAGAGAAGTAAAACGGTTAAAACAGCTTGGCATAGACATATTTATCGCTGTCGGGCATTCTGGCTATCTAAAAGATTTGGAAATTGCAGAGAAAGTTGAAGATATAGATTTAGTTATAGGCGGTCACTCAAATACTTTCCTTGTGAACAAAAACATCACAGACGAAATTCCAGAATTCCCTCAAGGACCCTATCCAACTTTAATACAACAAAAATCAGGGAGAAACGTACCAGTGGTACAAGCTTATGCTTACACAAAATACCTTGGAAAGTTACATCTGATTTTCAATAGCAGGGGTGAAATAATTAGGTACGATGGAGAACCAATCTTATTAAATAAAGATATACCCGAAGATCCAGAAATTTTGCAAATCGTGAAAAGATATCAGAGAGACATGGATCGTATAAATAACAAAGTCATTGGTTCCTCACTGGTATTCCTTGATGGAGATTCGTGCCGTCTTAAAGAATGTAACATGGGAAATTTTATTAACGATGCGGTAGTAAATTATACAAAAAAATACTACCTAAATAATCCAAATTCCTACATATCAATTGTTCAAGGGGGAAGAATCAGAGCGTCTATCAATCACACTGGAAACCCCTTTGAAGTGACGAGGGGTGACATGATAACTGTTTTGCCATTTTCAGACACGCTGTGTGTAATAAGTATGAATGGGACAGTACTTAAAGAAGCTTTAGAACATTCAGTCGAAGCTTGGAGAACAATCGACACTCCGGGTCAATTTTTACAATATTCAGGCGTGGAAGTAGTATATGATTTGGCTAACACTCCTGGGTCTCGTGTTGTAAAAGCAGCAGCGATTTGCTCTGACTGTCCTGAACGTACAGCAATTAGAGATAATTATAAGTACAAAGTAATAACTTCGATATTCATAGCTGATGGTGGAGATGGGTATGCCATGTTTAGATATCTTCCTAGGGACATAATTCCTTATAATGAACTAGAGTGTGCGTTAAATTATACTGCTGAATACAGTCCAATTAATCCCGTTTTATCTAATAGAATTATTCTACTAAATGAAGATAAAGTTCAAGCCCTTCCAAATGTGCCTATAGTACTCGCAACTAAAATCTCTACTACGCCAAATTCAAGTGGAACTGTGACGAATTCCAAAAATATATTTATTAATTGTTATGTATATTTATTGTTATGTACATTAATTAATTTAATATATCATTAAAGTATTATAACTACTTTTACAAATAATTAGACAAATTAGTGTTATTTGTTATTGTTTTTTATGATTTTGTTATTTTTTTTTAAAGACATACACTTACATTCCAGATTTTTTTCCAATAAGAAAGTATTATCAATAAAATGTTTCATTAAAAATGTACATATATTTCATTATAAAATTACCTATTGGTTGTATTTTATTTTACCGGGCAGCTTTGTCATTTTGTAAACAAGTTATGAAAAAGAACATGTTGGTATTAAAATTAAGACATTTTAATCATACCTATATCGAAAGTTCGTACTTCTGATGCTATTTCCAGTGACGAAAGTGCCACAATGCTTTCCGATCAAACAAATGCGTAATTTAGTACGCCTGCCTCAAATTTTCGACGCATGCGCGCTTTTTTTATATGTTAAAATATTTGGCAATTTGTTTTGCTGTCATCAAAATTTGTAATTCACTTAATTCTTCTTACGATTCATTAGAACCTATTTTCTTTAATTCAAAATATTCAATCAAGTTTTGCAGATTTATTCACTTATACCTAAATGTATTTTTAGGCTATAGGTTTGTTTTTAAAGTCGTATAAGTTAATGACTTGTAACGTAGTTACGTAGTCGGAGCATGAGAACTATTGATAAAATCAAAATCAAAATGATAAGATGGAAGCACGGTAACCTGGTAAAAGACCTGACCTTGTTTGTTTTCTAAAAAGGATTTTAATTCAATTTTTTTACTCGGCTTTAAGTCTTTGCTGGATTGTTTACTAGCCACGACCGAAGCCCACCAGTCCAGACTCAGAAAATATAGGACTTTTTTAATATAAGTTGCCAAAAATGCACCCAGGACCTCTGCAAAGGAAGCGAGGAATCGCTCTATTGCGCCAGCGAAGCCGTAAATAAACCTATATACACTTCGCCCAATAAGAATCTTTTATTGTCTGTCGTTCTCACACATATTAACAGCCCCCTTAGTGGTAACTCTTACCCACTAAGGGGGCTGTAAATATGTGGTTTTTAATGCTCCCGATTCTGTTTTATCTCCTAAAATGGAGTTTTGTGTTACTTCTAAAGCGGTGACGCCTTAGTGTCGGACTTTAAGGCGTCACCACTTTACCATATAGTCGAAGTGGCATTTACTAGCCGGGCCCCAGCCTGCAGCCCCCCCCCCCCCCCCACACACACGAAATGGCTTACTGCGGCAACCGTATCAGAAGAGGCCCACGCAGGCTAGGCTCTTGGCCAAAATGTAACTACATCAAACATTTCATTCATACAAGATTTTTTTTAATCAAAAGTTTATGTGAGTTCGAAATTGAAGTAATTCAGCCTAAAACGTTGCAGGATGTCATGAAGAATGCCTTAAAGAGCCAAAATTTGCCAAGAGCCAATTTTCCAACCATACCGAAAAAGAAATGTAAAGATACTAAACTTATAATGAAAACCAAACCTTTCTTTCAATCTTTTCTTTGACCAAATATATAGGTAGTGAATAAGGTAGCGGGACTTTTGACTCACCTTGTACGAAACCCAAAAATACCCATAAAACCAAGCACTTTATTACGTCGTTGATAATTCTATTTTTTGTTTATTCCAATATTTTCAGACAGTTTCCAATCTACCATCATCTAGTTTCGGGCCCCAGCTTGTCAGTCACCCGGGCCTTTCCAGCCCACTCACGACCCTGACGCCTTAAATATAACATATTAAAAAGGAAAATACTAAATATGTATTGAAGTGCTGTTTTTGTAGATTGATTTCACCAGACAAGAATGGCGTGATGCTTACACTATTAAAATAATATTATTTTATAATATACTTAGTGATATCGAGATTTTAATACCAGTTAAAATATTAAGATTGTTTAAGTAGCTACTCATAGCTCAGCGCGCGAGCAATCATGTTAATTGCATTGACCGCAGATGATCGCATGTTCGAATCCTGGTTACAACTGCCTCATTGGTCTAATGGTTAGCATGTTCTACTACAGACATGAGGTCCTGGGTTCGAATCTCGGGTCGGTCTAAGTCAAAAATCAATATGGAGTTTTCTATTGAGATTTTCTCAATACTTGCCCAAAGTTGGGAAGTTAACGGTGTGATTCACCCCCGTGCCTACGCCTGATCTCTCTCTGATCGTGTCGGATTCCCATCATATCGGACTGAAGGAATAATAGAGAGGGCACTTGTGCACTATGCCTGTTACTATTTTAAAAGTAATGTAGTACTAAGTGAGGGCGAGCGGAAGGGGCAAGTGTTAGAGACAGGCGTGTATAGTGCAGCCGTTACATGTACGTCTCTTAGATCTTTGCAAATAACGTGGGCATTCTCTTTGTTAATAGCCTTACGAAACGCCTTTCCGGTCACGGGACAAGTTAAAGACAAGCATATGTACTATAAGCACCCATGTTAAACCCCAGAGTACCCCCTAGTTTTCTCCGGCATGGTAGAGTGCCTGTCGTACCATCTTAACGGGGCCCTGCTAACGCTCAACTGCTTGAAGCGTGAATATATAAGTTGTAGAACTTACTGTGCTTGTTAATTCGAATGTCCTCATAATAAAACCCGAAATTACGAGAAATAACAGTAGGGGCCGTCGTTAAATAAAAAACAAAATATAACATAAGCATTTATTCGTAAACAAGACTGTATACATTTCTATTTAAAAGCAAAATAAACAAACCAAAATTGGAGAAAACCATGTAAAAACGATAACATTATATAATAATATAAAAGACCTGAAGATAACCAAATCTTTATTCAGAAACAATCATAGAATGTTGTTCTCGTATAATAACAATATGATATAATATTAAAAATTATATTCAAATTTAATAATTAGATATCTCTTAATAAGAACCAGGGCCGGATTTAGAAATATGTAGGCGGCGGCCCTCTCGGCCACATTATTTCCAAAACAGAATTAGTTTTTTTTGTCGAAATCATAATAAGCACTAAAAAGACAAACTTAGTATATACCTATACTGCCCCAAAACAGTCAAAATAACTGCATAGTAGAAGAATAACTAATACGTAAATAAATTGATTAAGAAAATTTCTCATTTTATTAATTCATCGAAAAAATTATTAAGTTAGTACTAACAATTTAAAGAAATTGTGACCGCCCCCCCACCCCCTGAACTAAGTGGCCGCGCGTATAAAGTGCAAGCCTGATTTAAAAGATTCGTATAACAAGGACAGTCCAAAAATATAAAATTTTTACGCGAATTTGGCCTAATAAGAAATTTACTCAATTCAATTTGAATATTTAAAATATCCCAAATAAGCAAATTGATTGCTTTTGTGAAGTACCAACAAAACATATATACCAGAAATGGAAGGAGTGATTAATACTAACGATTAATATTAATATGTTGTACAAAGTCACAAATAAGAAGCTGTCATTATATGCAGTTTTTTATTTGAAACTGAAAAGCACTCAAAATGGATTCCTTAGGTAATTTAGTGTTTGTTAAACAATTATTTGGGAAATCAGGTACTAGGTTTTTCAATATTTACAAAGTTCGAAAAAAGGTTGAGAAAACTGTTTTGAGAGATTGTTTAGAAAATTCGAATTATCACATCCGTGAACCTAAAAGATTATATTGTCCCTTGAGAGAGATATATATCATTACTTACTTTGTTTGGAAATGCAAAACATCATCCATATAGATCAGTGAATAAAGAAAATGGTTGAAACATATTTCAACAGAGTATATTTCTATTTTTTTTAATAATTTCGAAGTCTCTATTGTGGGGCCACTCTCTTGCAAAGTCTCTAAATCCGACTCTGATAAGGATGAAAAAAATTATATAGAAATTGTAAAATTGAAATTATAAAAATAACTTTTGATAAACAGTTACATAGAAAATGAAAGATTAATACAAAAGCTAAGTTAAAAAAGTATATAAATATTTCTTTATAAAATTAACAAAGTATTGAAATTACAAGAACAGTAAACATTTTTATATTAGTAACAGGATTATAGATAAACAATTACGAATATACCTCTTAACTTAACAAAGATTCAACTTTGAAACATTTAATTATCTGGATCTGGGCAGATGGTAGAAACCATAAGAGGTGAAATACCACCAGGTGTGAGTGCACTTCCATTGTAGACTGTATCATTACTTACCATCATGGGAGATAACAGTCAAGCAATAAACTGTCCACAATTAAAAAAAAGAAAACAATAAACATCTTTACGTGTTAACATTATTTCACCTTTTATCACCTAAGATTAAATGTAAAAATAAAGAGTAAATACTATCTACCTTGCTTTATAATAATCCTCAGTCAATTACATAAACTTTTCTATAAATGTAGCGAGGCATTGTCTCAATGATTCTTGAACAACTACATTAATACCTTGATTCATATTGTTCCAACAATCCATAGAGGCTTGTTACAATATATGTATATCTGACATCCTTTTGCTAAATCATTCTTCAAGTTATTTTAGTACATCGTGTCTTGATATCACAAATCTTTTAATATTTTGGTAGTACTTTTTCAAAGTAATTTTCTTCAACACACTTGTCTTATAAACATTACCTTGATCCTTAATTTATGTTAACCGGATATTTTCTCTCAATTTGGACTCTAGTCCTTTATGGTGTTTCCATCTATAGATCCATTTATGACATCAAATCTTTCATGAAGTTGTTTGCAACTACATCTTGAAGTTGTTTTATTAATTCTGGGGTTGATATCTTTTGATGTTCATGCTCCTTAATTATGTATCATTGTAAATTCATTTTTTCGAACACACCTTTCATGAAACAAGACATGTTGTCTGTACTATCTACTTTCCTTTGTAATATTTTACAGTCAATCAATTGAACACTACCACCACGTGAAACACCTTCAAATATAGCAAGGCACTGTTTTAATGACTCTTGACAATCACAGAGTTGGACACAAGGTGCATAAGGCTCCAACACTGCACACAAAATACATAGACGCTTATATATTTGGATAGCTGTAGTTATATCACCCTTTTGAAGTTTTCCAATGACATCCTGTGATAACAATCTATCTTTGGACCTTGATAATTTTGCTGGAACTTTTATGATATTGAAATGCAACTGCATATAAGTTGGCCAGTTATTGATGCAGGCTTCACACATACAAGTGAACTTGTATTGAAATTTGAGTGATGCTTGACGTGCCATGACATCTTCAAGTGCATGATGTGATCTATAAACATAGATAAAAACTTTAATTAATTAATAACATTAATTGAATATATATAATATAGATCTTTCAAAACATTATTTAAAAATAATTCTCTAAAAAAGGCTGCCACTTTATACACCATTATGCCAATAGTGCAAATGCCTGAATTGCTAACGCAGGCCAAGGATACCAAGAGGAAAAATTAGGAAATCTGATGGTGTCTCATATTTTAGATTGTGACATGATGGTAAAGGTAAGTAGCATCCCATTGCTGTCCCACTGCGATTCGCAGGCCACCTCACGTATATGAGAGAGGGTCTTTAGAGCATAGACCCATAGTAGACAAGTGCACTTTCTATTCCTTCACTCTCATAGTTCGACGCGATGGCAATCCGACACGAGCGGAGAGATCAGGCACAGGACCGACGGCTCAACGTGCTCTTCGTGGCACGGGGGTGTTTCACAGTGCCAAATTTTTCCCAACTTCGGGCATATCTTAATAGAAAACTCAATATCGATTTCGATTTGGCCTGACCCAGGACTCGAAACCCATATCTGTAGTTGAACATGCTAACCACTAGACCAATGAGTTACATGATGGTGCATTAAAATATTAGTCTGTATCTTCACTGTTCACTTGTTAATAGTTTCTGTGTAATATTTTAATTGCATGTAAATTTTTTTGCTCAGAAGCTGATCTTTCTTGGTCAGGTAAAGGTCCATAACCGAAGCATCCTACCAATACAACAACAAACAAATAATAAAATACAATTTGGCATGATAAAAATTGAACCTAGGACTGCTACAAATGAAAGTAATAGCACCCATTGTAATAGTGAGACAGTTAAAATAAACACTCACCCATAATTATCGAAAATTTGCATTCCTTTTTTTATTGGACGTATGGCAAAAAGACTCATCTTTCCGCAGCCTAATTTACTGAATCTAACCACATTTGGAGCACAAGAATGGTTAAGAAGACTCAAAAATGCATAAGGAGCACTGGCCAAACTAACTTCATCTACAAAATTGCCTTCGCTATTCTCGGAATTTACACTAATCCCATGCATGTTAGTTGGGCTGGTCATTAAGTGTAATAATAGAAGTCCAGCCACAGTACTCCTTATGTCCTCCTTCTCACTTACAAAATCAGTATGTAAAAACGTTGTGTGTATTTCCAGAAATCGTAAAAACACTACAGCTGTCACACATTTCTGAAATATATCCGAAATTGAACGTTTTTCTATATTTGTGGCCAATGTGTGAATTGATGCATAATGCTTTGAATCATACACCCATTTGTCATTTATTTTAACATGTCCCCGGAATTCAGAATTATAATTATCATCTGCATCTTTAATTGTTTTAAAAAAGCTTTCCCAATTGTTGTGTTCTTGACGTGCCTTAATGACTGTTCTCAGTGCAAGCCATTCTAACTTTGTGAAATCCATATCAAATAATGTTGCCATGAGTACACATTCAATTGAGTGATATTCATTCCAAGCCTTTTCCTTACACTCAATACTACAATATAGAGATCTACAACAACTTTCACATGGCAAGAGATTCTTAGCCTGAGAGAGACAGTAGCTGCATGCACAAAGAAATTGAGACTTCAATAATAAGATAAAGTAAGGTTCTTCTTGAACCAAAACTTCACCTACCTTTATATCCTCTTTAGCAATTACATGACGTCCCATTTCATTTGAATATACCACATCTAATTTACTACTTGCACACAAATATCTGGAGTCTCTTGTACTTTCCATTTTTAATAAGTCATTTAATTCATGATTCTCTTGTGTGTTAAGTTTCTTTGATAAAGCCTCGCAACACATTTCCTTTCTCTTAGTGAGTTTTCCTTGAATCTTTTCAGGGCATTCCAAAGACAATACTTTGTTGACATCTTGCAAACATTCATTATACAACTCTAACTCATAAAAGACTGCCGATCGATTGGATAATGCCAAAAAATAACTTTCTGAATAAAGAATGGCATTTACAAGTGACAAATTATAGTATTGCAAAGCTTTATGGTACTTGCATTGTTTAAAACTTGTGTTACCAAGGTTACGATAGTGTACAGACGCTTCATCACTTTTCTTAACTTCTTGCACAATTGGAAAGCAATTTAAATCTTCAAAAATCTTATAAACAAATAGGACTCTCTCACTGTTTGTGTTTAATTGCAGTAATTGAGCTGATATTTCCTTTATTCTACCCTGTGATGTTAGTTTTGATATGACACTTTCATAATAGGCATCAATAATCATATTGAATTTACTTGTGAAGTACTCAGCAGATTCAAAACAGCTGTTGTTCAGTATGTCTCACTTTTCAACACCGTTTATTGTAATAAATTTAGGTTGTGAGATGATATATGTTATAGATCAGAGGTTAAAATCCCAAAACATTCCAGTGGATAAATCTGAAAGAGGTAATATTTTCTTAGCAAAAATATTATATGTAATTTCTTATTGAAAAGCATTTGAACCTTACGTTTCAGTACTTACTGATGTAGTAACAGTTCTACTACATCCCAAGCTATTGGAGGAGCTATTTATACCTCAACCGGTCGCAACACACGCCGTCATCAGACAACTTCTGCAGGATATTTCTGAAACATCCATTATGAAACTTGACGACTACTCTATGAGCAAATTATGGGATCTTATGACTATGATATTTAAATGGCAGCTTTCGGTCGCAACAAATCAAAATATCTTTGACATTAGCCGGCGACATTTGCATAGTGTAAGTAAAATAATGCCAAAATATTTCCCAAAGTGCATTTTCGACAATGCATTGAGAAGATTCGAATCACTTGCTAGAAAATTCACCGAAGATGATTACAATGGTTTATGCAACACTTTGATTCTATGGTTCTCAGAATACCATACTAAAATTTCAGTACTTTTAAGATTAGGCTTACAAAAGAAAGACGGTACATTCAATTTACCGTCTATACTTAATTGTACAGTTTTAAAACATTTGGGCGAGAATATATACAAATACGATTCTAAAAAATGCGAAGATTATGAATGCAGCTGCATAGAAACCAATGAAATAAGTTATCTCCTAAATTCTGTGGAGAATGTTTCTTGTAAACCCAACTATATCGAATTACAACTACCTATAGAATTGGGAAATGAAAATATCCAGAAAAAGATTCTTAAATTAGATAAAGCTACTGAAGTAATGAATATAACTGCCCAAATTAAATCTAAAAGTAACGACTTAACTTTTACAGCAAATATACCTAACTCACCCCATCAGGAACTCTTAGAAATGCTTAACGAAATTAACATTTAAATTTATATTATGGTGAACCCGTTATTTATTAAGAAATATACATTTCAATTAAACATATGGAAGGTAATTTCTAAAATAAAAACTTTGATAGCCAGATAAGTGAATTAGTCATTCAAGTATTATTTTAAATTGTAGTATGTATGAACTTTTTCCCAAAACTTGATTGAAATGCAAACACTTTTACTTCTTACTACATAACAAAATGGAGTGACGGCCACGGGTCTGGTGAAATTGAAGAGAAAGAGATTATTAATCACAATATTAATGTGCAATGTAAATTTGATGTTTTAAAATAAACTTTTATTATGAACAATACTTTATTTTTAATAACTTCAAAATCAAAATATTCTTTATTCATCACTATTATGCACAATGGTATCAAATCTACCACAAATTCTGAAAGTAGGTGAAGAGCTGAAGTTCTGAAAGAATAATTCTGCTGAGAAGAAACCGACAAGATACTCAGCGGTGACTCCTATAAATATAATTTTTATAGATTACGATGTGTTTAGCTTTGTTCAATTGTAATCAAAACCAAACATCTGTCGCATAAATAATGTTCAACATTATAATATGCCTTTTGTAATAACACGAATTTGACATATTTCATAAAATACAAACCCAAAAATAATATCTTATTAAAATGCGTATGCTTAATTAGCGTATCTTACCTAGCAGGATGGATAACTGAGCAACTACTTTCGATAATAGCCACTGCCACCAACCGATGTCGATTTAGAAATAACCAGAACTCAGAAGTCAGAAGTTAATAAATTTAAACAATTGTTTGTTCAATTTGTAAAGCTTTGCTTGCAATTTATATTCTCATTTTGAAGTATTGGAAAAGTCCCACGCAGAGACAATCTTGCTCGGCTGAAAATTACTAGAAACAGATAAATTAGCGTGAAAGCTCTGGTTTGATTTTATAGAAGTGAAGTGATCTGAAGTAAAACAGGATTTTTTCAGTTATATTTTAATAAATAAATATTGTTAATTATTGTACTTCATTTAATACGATAAGAGTGTTTTAAGGAAAATAATAAAAATCCCACGCAGAGACAATTTTACTTATACTTTGTGATAAAATATCAGTAATTAGTAATAGATATAATGCAGTCTGTGGACAAGCGATGGTTATAATATATATTGCTCTATGGTTATAAAGATAAATATAAACGAAATATAAAATGCTTAGTAATATCGAGAGACACGTTTTTTGTTTCATTTTTATGAAAGTTTTAAATTAATATTTTTTTGAATACCGTCTAATGTATAACTAACATCACAGTTTTTTTGCTACTTTACTGACAAAATCACAAGTTACGAAAATAACTCAAATCCAAAAGAGGGTTATTAAGTTTTTGACAGGCGCATGAGGGCTCAATTTTTTACGGATTAAATGCGTCACGAAGATTGCAGCGTTTTTTATGCTAATTCATTTGACAGTTAGGTAGTATCGCGGCCTAGCAGTTATAGAGAAGCAGTTAGGGTGGGGTAAATAAAAGACTCTTTAGAGAAATCTTTTTATTGCCTGTTAAATCTTGTTGCCACCCATCACTGGTAGTATGTAGGTATGTGTCACTGGCCTGAATCCAGCACCCAGGTTCAGGGGTGCGATGGTAGCTGGCATGTAACTCTTGGCACTCTTGGAAGAATTGATATCTTGGGACTGCGAGCATAGGGTCTGTACATAGGGAGTCCTCAGCACGCGTGGTACTCCAAGCACAGGGAGTAACTAGGCACGTGTGGTACTCCTAGCCTTGCTGAGAACCTGAAATGCCGGGGACAGGCACTTATAATTTCATTTCATAATTTAATATACTATTTTTCGTAATATATAAAATAATAATATTTCGTAAATTCTCTTCTAAATATTAAATTCAAAAACGAAATTATTTAAAAATTTTATTTAAGATAAATAAAGATAAATTATTTAAATAATACGATAAATTATTTAAGATTTTTATTTAGAATTCGTCGTTTGAGATTTCAATAAATTGTATTAATGTTCGACACTTAATATTTTTACGACGATTAAATTCATTAAAATCCTAACATATTTTCCTTTTTCCCTCCCTCTAAATCTCGGAAATCTAAAGTTTAGATTTGTATAAATATAAACAAGACTTAAAAATTTGTTTGCCAAAGAAGTTTCACTTCTGACAAGTGTACTCTGTACGCAAGCGCATTTAACTTTGAAAAAAAATTAAAGTTTGCTTTTGTAATATATGAGATCAGTTTTAAAAGTAAAATATTAGTAATTAAACTGGTATAAACTTTTTTTCTAAGTACAAAATAATCGTTTTCGTCGTATCAATGATCTACATTATCACAATTGTATGTTGATCCTTGCAATTATATTAATGTTTTTGGTATTCTATGTTGAATACTAAATTTAATTATACATATATCACTTTGCGAATAGCCCATTATGTTATGGACTATTTGCAAAGTGTAGTAAATATATGATTTGTCATATAGCAAAATTGACAATTAAATGACAATTTCAATTTGCCACTGACCATCGCGCGATTACGTAAATTTATTACTTTCCTGTACTCACAATGCCCGCTGAAAACATTGGTCCTAATTCTTGACCTTAAGCCAAATTTAAAAATATTAGGACTATATTAGGGTCATGCTATACGTCCTAGGTGTGCTATTAGCCTAGATTCCGAGTTCAATTCGTTTGTATTTTTCAGTTTGTCTAGGTCTACACTAGCGGAGACTTCTGCCTTGTTTTCTAACCTAAAATTTGCAGCTATGAAAAATCTCTGTACAATTCACACGTGAAAGAAGTGAAACCTTCAAAAATGGCTTCACGGTAATGCGACAAATGTAAAATAACGCCAAGAGGATAATTGTAAGTTTTAGCAATGATTTAATTTTATCTCCCACTATGCCTTAGTTTGAGGGGATACGAAACAGCACAAAGACTGAAATGCTTCCTATCTCATTTACTCTCACGTTAAATCGTTTCATCGATTTTCAAATCAAGAAGTTTCACTTCAAAAATTGCGTTCTGTTACAATTCTGCGTAGAACGACTAAGGGTTAATTTACCTCTTACTAAGTAAGGCATGTCGGGCAATTCCTAACTTACAATCAGACAATGACGAACTGCAAAGAGCTTGTGTGTATTTCAATATGACTCATTAAAACAAAACCTTTTTATTGAAATTTCATTTAATGTACACAGCTTTCTCGTGACAAGCCTATAAGTATATTCACAATGACATTAAATTATGTTAAATTCTAATTCAGACTATATTTTTGACGTGATAACGTCTTATAGATCATAAAAAGCATGGCTCATCGTCACGTTCCGCCTGACCCGAGCGTGCGAGAGTGGAGAACAAGCGATAGAGAGGAGCGATCAGCTTAAGATTTCTGCTTGTAACTCATCAATTTCTCTTCCACTTCATCGGCCGATGTGTCCGAATAGAGAAGAGACAATAGATCAATGTTTATTTTTGACGTTATCACGTAAAATTATCGCCCGTAAACGGATTTTACAGACAACCAATTATTTTTTAAATCACTAAAAGCCATCTTGGCTTAATGATTATTAAGCTTGGATTATTATTCAGAGTCCCGGCTTCGAATTCTTGGCAAGGACCACTTGGGCATTTAAAAAAAAAACTTTTGTGGCTTATTGTTCTAAATTCTATTACATTGACAGACACATACATACAGAAGCTAATGTGTTAAAAAAATTATCGTTTAAGAAACATCTATCTACGGCCCCTGCGTATAAACAGTCAACTTACATTTTAGACATTTTGATAATATCAAATTTTTAAATAGTTATATGATTTTAATAAACTACGCTGTGTGCTTTAGAACACACGACTAAAGTAAAACACGAGAGGAAGAGAGAAAGTAAATGTGTGCTCGCTGATTACTCTGGGCCCTACCACAATATACGAAACGTAACTCTCTCCATCTTCAGTAATTTATATCTTCCTCTGATCTTCATCATCATCCCATTCGCCTCGCCCGGTCACATTTTTCGTAACGCTCTTGTCACGCATTTACCAGCTTATACCTAAAGTCAAGCACGCGTAATTGAAGTTTTACTTCAAAACATGCTTAGTACAAAAAGTAGTACAGTAACAATAATTTACCTTTCAAACACTCTTATAAAACCAGGATTTTATACTTGACTCATTATACGTAGAGACACCGTTGCTATATGTCAGTCCAATTGCTATCACTTACAAAAATTTTTGGTTGTTAAAGAAGTGCATACAAACAAAAGGCTAAAACTAGAATATTATGTAATATACGACATACTGAATTGTACTAAAACTATAATTAAAATAACTTAACAAAACCAACAAAATGCACAATTGTATAAAAAATAATAATTCACAATGTGGATCTAAAATCCGTAAACTTACATTAATCTTAAAAACATCATACATTGTATAAAATGACAACCTTTACTAGCAGAAGTCTGGATTCAATTCTTGGCACAGAATATTATAAAATTGTACCTTCTGAAACTCTGGACTAGTGGGAGGCTTTGGCCGTGCCTAGTTACCACCCTATAAGCATAGACATAAAAAGATACGAATCTAAATAAGAACCGTCAAAAGGTAAATTACCTATAATTAAATTCATCGCGTTACCTTAGACTGTATTATCACTTACCAACAGAAGCCAAGCATTAACCTTTATTTATAAAAAACAATAATAATTAGAATTAAGGATTATGTTTTGGTCACATACAATAGTTAAGTATTTCTTGCATGACTTCATGAATAGTCCATTACATTTGACAAAATCAGTCAAATAGTCCGAATTATCATTATCTTATTCGATATAAATATGTTAAAGAATTTTTACAGAATATGAAATCCTTGAGTCAAACTCCATATAATAGCAGATAACAATTATCTTAATAGTCAAATAGACATTGTCAAACACAAAATATCATTTGTCCTAAAGATTATTTTATGATTTTTAGGTTAAATGACTTTTTTCGAGTTTTTTGTTATAAAAGAGAAAATCATATATTAAGTTTTGCAACAAAAGAATTTTTATGACTGAAATGTAATATTCAATGGAAGATTAATTTTTAAACAGAGTACCGAATACACGCTGATAGGACCCGAATAACCCCGAGAGCGTGTGACGTCATAGTGTTTATTTCTCCTTACAGCAGCCACAGCTATTACACTGTTTTGCATTAAATCTTTGGATTTTTTGTTAACATGTTCGTTAATATATAACATAATGACGTCACAAACATGAGGAACAATTGCTGCACGTTTAGTCATCTGATTTTATTTTAATTACATGAATTTTTTATCGTTTAAAATTAACCAAAAATTCATTTCTCTAAGTTTTTCCTATCAATTGAAGTATTGTTAAATTATTAAAATACAATGAGGTTTCCTTCTTCTTCTTTGTTAAATGTCATGTCATCTCCGACACTGGCGAGATATTGTCATTGGATGATGTCATTGAGCAAATGGACTACTGTCAAAATTCTAATACATAGTACATAATAATAATATAAATATATATGACAAGTCACTTTTAATTAAAACAGACAAAAAACCGAAGAACTGTACCACTTACCACAAACTTACTAAAGATTCACAACATAACTTTGCAAATAGCCCACAACATTTAATGACTAGTCATAATAAATTTACAGCAAATAGTCTGTTAAAACATGGTCAACATGGTATTACTTATTCTTCTAAGTCTTGAATTACAGGAATCCAGAGTGTAATCTTGTGGAATCCGGTGAAAAACTGGCATCTTGAAGCATGCTTGAGTCACCGTAGACTGGAGCAGCCGGTCCTGCTGCTGCATAGGGACTTCTGGACCATGTACGGTTACGTAGAGGTGTTGATGGTGGTAATACTGTTTGAGCTGGTTCGGTGGGCATCTTTATTTTACCCTTTTGTTGCATACGTGATTGTACTGTGAATGATAACTCAGGTTAAAAAACATATATAGCTAGATATTTAAAAACCATGATGGCATTAGTATTTTTTTTAAATCATATTAACCACGAAGGTTACGGTTTAAAATAATTAAAACTAGCTATCTCCCGCGATGCCTACCTGTGCAATTCGCGATTGTGTGGGAACATATAGAAACTTGTTCTTGGTGAGTATCGAGGTTGCGAAAGTAACATGTATGCCGAATTTCAGAGCAATGTCACAGTATTTTTATTTTCGTCAATATTTTTGATAATACAATAATTGTTCTGGTAATTCAGATGGAGACGAATCTAACAGGTCATTAAAATCGGTCTAGTCATTCTTTAGTTAGTAATGGTGGTAAATAACCCAACTTTATCGAATCGTTTGTATATATATATATAGCTAAAGCTCTAGAAAAACAAAATAATATTTAATTATTAATGGAAAAAGTAAACTAACATCAAATGTCATCCATTACAAATTACAATAACAATATTTTTGTTATGGATGAATAAGAAAGTATATAATTAACCATTGAAAATTGGAACAGGAATAGTTCAAGTTTTCAATTGTTTAATAAGTTTAAAGGTGTACCCCAAGCAAAAAATATAGACTATACCATCACATACCATCAGGTGAAATGGCAATCACACACTATCCTGACAGCAATTGAAAAAAATAGGAAAGTTCTATTTTACAAAACTAACTTACCATACATATATCCAAATGCCAGTGCTGAGATTGTTAAGAGAGTAGGCACAAACGGTCTAATGAGTGAGAAAATGGCGCCCAATAAGGTACCACATGCCACATCACACTCTCTCTCAACCTCCACTTTTATTTCTTGAGATGTCAACTTGGATATCACATTCACCCATCCGACGCCACATGTCACTGTTTCACTTTTAATCACAACACTTATTTCACTTTCTTTAACACTTGTTTCAATCTTCAACCCAGGACTTACTGTCATCTTAACGTGTTTCAATGTTTGAGGATTCCCAGTGACTGCAAAGATGGCTGATGGATTTGCAAGTGACACTTTGGTGTTAGACACGTGTATCGGGGGGAGTAGAGTGACTTTAGTGCAAGTGCGAGCCACTCCCCATTCGGCGCATAGTTCTACTTGTGATGGTTCTTTGATTTGTGCAGCTGGTATTAGGGAGCATCCCAGTTGACCTGAAAATATGATATTGCTATTACTCTAAGCATAACCGGAACTTCTTTACAGCAAAATCAATAAGACTCTGGAATAATTTATCCAATGACATCCATCCTCCCAAATGATTACCAATTTTTTAACGTTGTTTATACAACTATTTCATAAATTAGTCACATCTCTATTTTATTTGACTAAAGAGCTGTTATTATATGTGTGTATACTAGGTCGTAGGAGTCCGCTTCCGAAAACTAATACAGATGATAGTACTAATAACACCTTTGATGATGGGACGGAAAAAAAATTGATCTTGATTTAAAAAAATATCATATTTTAAATCTTTTTATTAGCATTATTTACACTTCATCATGTTGGTACAGCGAAATTAACGATAGTTTCATAAAAAAATACAAAATCGAACTCGCAGCTAGAGGTAATTGACGCGGCCAGAGACGTCAGCTGTTTTAATTTTGTTTCAGTGCTGGTTGTTTTTTTTTATTAGTAATGTGATGTATTTTGTATACTGCACCATCAGGATGGAGCGTAAATAATGCTGATAAAATGATTTAAAAAAATATTTCTTAACAACCAATATAGATTTTCAGCGTTCCATCATCAAAGGTGTCATTAGTACCATCATCTGACTTCGTTTTCGGGAGCAATCTCCTAACACCTTACACAATATAAATACATAATGAACGGACGCCATATTAAATGAAAAATTAACATGTGGGACTCTCGATAGGTGGCAGGAAATATATTGTGTGTCTATAGTAAGTAGCAGCCCATTATCGTCCCACTGTTGAGCACAGGCCTCCTCACTCATATGAGAGAGGATTTTAGAGCATAGACCCACTACGCTGCTCCACCGCGGATTGGCAGGCACAATGCACTGCACTAGTGCACTCTATATTCCTTCACTCTCATAGTTCAGTGTGACGGTAATCCGACACGATCGGAGTGATCAGGCGCAGGACCGAGGCCGATTTCACCTGCTCCCACGTACTTCCCAACTTCGGGCAAATATTGAGAAAATCTTAATAGATAACTCAATATCGATTTCGAATAGGCCCGACCCGGGACTCGAATCCAGGACCCCACGTCTGTAATCGAACATGCTAACCAATAGACCAATGAGGTTGTGCACAGCAGAATCTATAGTATGTCAAATATAATTTGTATTAAACCCTCTATATTTTCAATTTAAAATAAATCCTATCACCAATAAGACCGTCTTTGCACGCTAACTGCAAAATTATGGTGTTTTAATTTTAGTTAATCTTATTCGTATTTATGTGTGCAATAAAGTAACAAAAATAATATGTATTTTTTAATTACATTGAATCAATTTGAATTAATTTTATTTTAAAAATTTACTGCAACATAGAGATGGACATTTTTTCCATGAAAATAAAACTTAAAGGTAACCTTAATAAAGGAATAGTGTTATTTTGAATGGAATCACATTAGTTTCTTTATAGCAGTGACAATAATTATGGTTCACTCTGTAATGTGTTAATTATTTGTAAATATATATATGTCGGAGTGATATAGTCTGTGGAACGCTGGCGCCATCTATCTATCGGCGTGGGACAAGGTCTATTGTGACAATCCGGCGCGCGTCTCTCTAGTCTTGGAGTGGCGGCCCGCCGGTGTGGTCGGATATTAAAACTGTCGCGTACCTGGTTATTATTGTTTGTATTTGTGTAAATTGTTATCGGGAATATTAAGTGACTTGACATTATAATCTGAGTTAATTAATAAAGTGTTTGTTTGCACCAGCATTACCCACCACAGCCCACAGTATGGAGATTGAATTATGGATGCCACTAATGACGATGTCGGCGGAGAACCCTACGCTCTATGCTCCTTTTCTCTTATTCTCCGACATACATATATTGATGCTCCCTACATATAAACGGACAAAACATGTTGACTTTTTTGTAAATTCAATAGTTATATCACACCATCAATTAAACTAGGCGATCGTTTTTGTTTTCAAATCTTAAAATTATATGTTATACATATAATTCAACATATTTACCATTAACAATATCCAAAATAGGTTGTGCAGTGTGAGGGGCTTTGGTCCTACAAGTATAGGGCAAATCAATTTGCAAGTCCTCCAAGGCGTACTTCTGTTCTTCATTGCACACAAGTGGGCTCGAAGTCAAACCTGAACCTTCTATTGCCAAAGGGACTAACGCCGAAGGCCATTCACCGGGAAGAAATTCCATCTGTTAGTAAAAAAAAAATTGATTTCAGAACCTATTGGGTTCTTACAAATTTGGGTCACAAATAAGGCAATCTATCGTTGTGCGTTTATAGTCCAATGACTATTTTATTAAAGTGAAACTTCTTTAAGTGTATGAGGGTAAAATTTTTGCGGTTGAAATGCGTGATTAGCGTCACGAAGATGTGCAGCGTTGCTAATTCTTTTGAAGGTCAGGTTGTTTTAATATTTACACAACATCTGGCATTTTAATTTGCCACTCGCCATTTAATAATTTAATATATTATTTTTCATAAAATAAAAATATATCATAAATTCTCTTTTCTAAATGTTGAATTCAAAATCAAAATTTAATTAATAATTTCTAATATTGACATTTTTATTAACAATTCGTCATTTGAGAGTTCAATAAATTATTATTTTATTATATTTCAATTAATTATTTTAAAACTTTCTTTTCAAGTTTTTCAAATGGAATATAAATGATAAAGATTCAAAGTACTTAAAAAAAAAAGATTTTAAATCCCAATTCTTGATTTTAGTACTAAATAAAAGGCGACATTTTACTTACCTTTTAAACAAATTAACTAAAACTATCTTAATATAAAGTGTTATCCAGACCAAATTAAAAGAAGTATATTTAAATTTGAATTTGATGTCAACAAAAAGTATTTTATTAACGATTGAAAATGTTAACCAAATATACATGTATTATTCAAATCAAATCAAAAGGAATTTAAAGTCTCACCTTTTGTACGGGTATTTGGTATATAGTATACACAGAAGTCGGTCTGTCTAAACGCAACACATGACGAGCAGAAGTGTCTTGAGCAAGTACAGCTAGAGTAACACCGGTTCCTGAGAATAGGCGTACTGAAGGTGGTGCCCGCCATCCCACTCCCTCGAGACATATCGCCCAACTGCCTGTAGCTAAGGATACAAAACGAAAAAGTCAAAGGGAAAAAGTCGTTACATCAAACGATCATTTTATTGCATGTTTCATAGTTATATATATACTAGTGGTTCCTGGCGTGGTATCGAGGATAAAAAATTTCAAAAAATCAGTCCAGCTGTTTAGGAGTTCAGTAACATACACACGCAGATAAAAATTGTATATAAGTAATAAATCGACGTATTTTAGTATACTCTGTTAATCTGCGTATGGTCAACCTTGCAAAAGATTTTTAAACCATCATTAGACTAAAATTTCAATTTAACAAACTGTAATTTTGATTTTTCTTACCAACAATCTTATTTCCGAATTTATCCGAACCCGTGACCCAGACCTCATCACCAACTGTTGTTCCACCAATTGTACTATGGAAGCTGAGGAAGGCGCCATCAGCTTCTAATCTGGTTATTAATAGCTCATCGCCCAGGGCACTGAAAATTCAAAATTATTATTACCCATATAATATGTACAGAAATGTTTTTTTAGGAACAAAGCTATCAGAACGCGTGTTTATTTTTAAGTGAAACTTCTCGAGGGTAAATTTTTTACGAACGAAACTCGTGATTAGCTTCACGAAGATATACAGCACTTTTAATGCTAATTCGTCTGAGTGTTAGGTAGTTTTAAAATTTACAAATAACACGTGGCATTTTAATTTGCCACTCGTCATCTAATAATTTAATATACTATTTTTCATAAAATATAAAACAAAAATATTTCATAAATTCACTTTTCTAAATTTTAAATTCAAAAACGATTGCTTTTTTAAATTTAAAGAAAAGTTTCATTTCTGACATGTGTACTTTGACTGAAAGAGAGAAAATTACACACACATACACACATATGCTAATGATAGCAACAATAAAAATTTTAACGAAAAAAGAACCGCCTTCAAAACAAACTGTTACAAATATTAATATGCTCTAAAAAATAATTGCGTATTTTTTTTAGAGTTCTTCGTATTCTTATATTCGGAGTCGGCGTCAGCCAAGGTAGGTATTTCCCTTCACTTGGCAGTTCCGGCGCCGCTCACACCTACAGCTTGTATATGTAGTTACAACCTATACCTATATGTGTAGGTGCCTTGGCTGACACGGACTCCAAATATAAGAATACGAACAAGCGTATAAAAGATTCTGCCGAGTACCGTTAATTTGCTCCTAAGAATTGAAGAGTTCCGTCACTGTCGTGGAATCCATCGTCAGAACCTAACCAAACTATCATAAAAGAACCCTTGAAGTATAAACTTTCCAATAAAAAAAGAATCATCGAAATTTAACACTTATCCGGTTTTCTCATGGATGCCATCATCAAAACTGTATTTAAAAAAAATCGGACCCTATAGCGAGGACCACCTTTCATATAAAAAAATCATCAAGATCGGTTCACCCAGTCGGAAGATATGAGGTAACAAACATTAAAAAATAATACAGACGAATTGATAACCCTCTCCTGTTTTTGATGTCGATGCAAGTTTCCTCACGATGTTTTCCTTCCTTCTAATTAATGGTTGCGACTTTTGATTAATGGTTGCAATTTCTAATTGTTATAAGTGGTAGGAATTCAAGACTATAACCTGTCAGATGCTCGTCGAACATGGGCGGAAAGTGACGAAGCCAATGATATATTGGCCTGTGGTGCTAACAGCTCTCTGCCGAGTGAATTTCTCAATACAAGCCTCACTGCGGGCTCTTCTGACTCCCCTGACGGCTCTACAGTACAATAATGCGGTATGGACACCTCCACGTGCATTACCTGTTAACAAATTAAAATTCGAAACGTGTTTCCTGATATTATCTATATATATATATAAAAGAGATATCCAGGTATCTATTTGACTCATCACGATATCTCTGGAACCATAAGGCGTAGACTTGAAATTTGGTAGGAATATTCCTTTTGCCAAATAGAGGTCAGCTGAGAACGGATTTTACGAAATTCCATCCGCAAGGGTGGTCCGCGGGTGTAAACTATTGACTCATCACGATATCTCTGGAACCATAAGGCCTAGACTTGAAATTTGGTATAAATATTCCTTTTGCCAAGTAGAAGTCAGCTAAGTACGGATAAATTAACGAAAATGCTAAACAAAAAACATTCCACGCAGACGAAGTCGCGGGTTCATCTAGTTTCTAATAAACAGGGAAAGGTGATATTAAAAAAACCTTTTGAAATCCAAAGTTAAGATTCCTTCGTGTCTTGACCTGAGAAGATCCCACAAGAAATTCAATTGGGTATCCTTTTTATACCAACATCACTGCAATATAATTTAAACTTATTTTATTTATATACTAGTAACGCCCCGCGGTTACACCCGCGTAAATACCCATTTCGTAGCAGTGATAGATTTATTTTTGTTAACATGAAAGTTTTATTTCAATTAGTTTTTAATCACCTCCTTTCAGTTTATTACATACACACTTACATTTATAATCTAATCAATATGCATATTATCAATATAAAAAAGTAAAGTAAGTAGCAGCCCATTAACGTCCCACTGCTGGGCACAGGCCTCCTCCCTCATATGAGAGAGGGTTTTTAGAGCATAGACCCACCACGCTGCTCCACTGCGGATTGGCAGGCATAGTACACAAGTGCACTCTCTATTCCTTCACTCTCATAGTCCGGTGTGACGGAAATCCGACACGACCGGAGAGAGATCAGGCGCAGGACCGACGGCTTAACGTGCTCTCCGAGGCACGGGGGTGGATCACACCGCCAACTTCCCAACTTCGGGCAAATATTGAGAAAATCTTAATAGAAAACTCAATATCGATTTCGAATTGGCCCGACCTGGGACTCGAACCCAGGACCTCATGTCTGTAGCCGAACATGCTAACCACTAGACGAATGAGGCAGTCATTATCAATATATTACTTATAATTAATACATTTTTAAATTCGTAACATCATTAGTAGTAAATTTAAATATAATCTACAGATAAGAGTTTTTAATTGGTCCAGTCATTTTTAGCTTGATAAATTGCTAAAAATAACTCAGTCTCAGAACTTCGCTATACACAATATTTGACACTCTGGCAGTTTGACTTGGGTTGCATGGACAAAAAGTATTCTACAGGTATTGCAACGGTCTTTAATAAAATATCACAAGGAATAAATACAGAATTATGACTAATATGGTTTGAATATTATCGGCATTTTTTATAACTTTTAAAATTTATAACTTTTAAAAAGGAATGAGCTGTGGTCAACGTTATCTACGTATGGGGTGAGCGGTTGTCTGATCCAAGCATTGAAGTCTCTCTATGAGGGTTCTAGTGCCTGTGTCAGAATAAACGGAGCGTACACGGAGTGGTTTCCTGTCGAAAGAGGTGTTCGACAGGGATGTGTTGCGTCACCATGGCTGTTCAACCTATTCATGGATAAATGTTTGACAGATTTAAAAGAAAGTATGTATGGGTTAAGAATGAATGAATTACTCATCAAATGTTTACTCTACGCTGATGATCAAGTAATACTTGCGTCATCCGCTAACGAGCTTCAGGAGATGCTAAATATTATGAATGAAGCTTTGAAAGGGAAAGGAATGAAAGTGAATGTAAACAAAACGAAAGTTATGCTTTTTGAACGAGATGAATCTATGATGAATGGCAATATTTTGATAGATGGGGAACAAGTGGAAGAGGTGAAAGAATTTGTATACTTGGGATCTAAATTTACAAAAGATGGAACATGTGAAAGTGATATCGAAAGGAGAGTGAATGCAGGGAATATGGTAAATGGTGCTCTGCATGCTTTTATGAATAGCCAGATGGTGTCTCAAAGGGCTAGACTGGCAGTGCATGCTGGAGTGTTGGTGCCAACACTTATGTATGGTAGTGAAAGTTGGGTATGGCAGAAGAATCACAAAAGTAAAATAAATGCGGTAGAGATGAGAGCGTTGAGAAGCATGAGTGGATTAAAACTGAGTGACAGAGTAAGAAATAGTGTGATAAGAGAACGTTGTGGTATAAAAGAAGACGTAGTGACTAAAATTGAGAAAGGTATGCTTAGATGGTTTGGGCATGTAGAGAGAATGAATGAAAGGAGACTGACAAAAAGGATTTATGAGTCAAGAGTGAATGCGAAAGTTGGAAGGGGAAGACCAAGGCGAACGTTCCTGGACCAAATCCAGGACATTTTAAATAACGGCCAGGTCAAGAGTACTCTAAACCGACGAACTTGTATGAAAGGTTTAATGAGATTGAAAGAAGCGAAGGAGATATGCAAGGATCGTGGCAAGTGGAAGGATGTTGTCTCTGCCTACCCCTATGGGAATGAGGCGTGATGCTATGTATGTATGTATAAAATGCAAAAATGTAGTTATAGTGGTGTAACTACGTTAGTTGGGCATATGGTATCGCGGACTTTTTTGTAGATATTAACACGTTCTATAATATTGCAGAACATTTTTGTTCTATCTTCAATAGTAATCGCAGCATATGCGATAACAATTTTTTTGTTACAGACCTTGGGTTACATTAATGCATTTTTCTTAGGGATCCCTATTTTTTTGAGGAAGTTATGTGTCGCTAAGTGAAAATGCAGCTTTTTAATTGTCATTTTTTTTTAAATTTCCAGTAGTTTTTATGTGAAAACGTAACAAACATAGAAAAACATAAACGTTTCCTCTTTATAATATTAGATTAGATTGATACATTTCTGTTCACATGTTTGTAAGTGTAAATACGATTGGGGATATCTAATGCGGATTCTTCTTGGAGAAAAAGCTGTGGATTATTAATTTACACATAGTATAAAATGAAGTCGCTTCTGCTGTCTGTTCGCTTGTCTTTTAAAGTGTTCAACGGATTTTAATGCATCTTCCAGAAATGCCGCAATCTTAATGATTTGTAATGTGATGTCGTAACAAACATACTTTTGTGCGCTTAAATAGCAATCGCAAAATTAATGTTCAACGGAATTGTATATCTCAAAAAGCCTGTGATGGTATATATGTATCTCTAAGTGACAACCCATAGTAGACATTTTCATCTCTTACATATTACAACAAAACGTTATTTACCAAACTATTTTATACAATACAGTATTACTCCTTATTCAATTAAATACATTACATACATTGTATATTTCAAGTATAAATAATAATGATATCAGAGATTTAAAAAGCGGAGGCTCAGCGGCTGGCGGGCTGTAGGTTTAAAACCCTCATTTAAGTATATGCAGACGTACCGCTTTTTTTTATATATTTTGAACTCACCGTCTGTCTGTCTATGTTATTCCTTTCGTCCTTGTGTTTAACGACTATGACACCATTTCCAGGTCTCACTGCTACAACATCCCCATTGCTCTTCACCTCAAATGATCCGTCTTCGTAACCAGACCAAGTGCCGCGAGGTAGAGACTTCAATCTCACTATTGAACCAACAGCAATAGAGAGTCGATCCCCGGAATTAAACTCAGTCGACAATCCATCGATTGATGTACGAATGTCAGAAATTCCGAGGATTTCAATTGTGCTGTCCCATGAACGGTATTCCACTGACTAGAAAATACACCAAAAATATATTTAATTTTCTTTCTAGATAGAGGTAACTAAATTCCTGTCCGACTAAAAAAGGTATTAGTTTAAGATGACAAGGTTAAAAACTTAATAGAAGCAAATTAAAATGAACCTTAATACATTGCGTTAAAGTACATTATAAACTAACAATCTCGTAAATTATCGTATAACAGTAACAGGCTTCTTTGCTATTTTAAGATGTACTTTAATAATATAACATCTGATTACAATTACGATAATTTCTATCAAATTATTAACCTTGTGATATTTCGTATATGTTTGCGGATAGTTTAGTGCATTGTAATTTATCCTGATCAGTAGAATAATCTCCTGGTAAATCTAAATGAGATTGACTGTTACAACTTTGTTTCGTATAGGAGTTCTTCTTATATTATGTGAGTGAAAATTAGATACCTGTCCCATATTTCGTACTCTGACATCGAGAGTTATGACGCCAGGTTTTAAAGGGACCACACGTACAGCCATCCCTTCTGCAACAGACCGCTCTAGCTGATCTGGATATAAAAAAAATTACCCTGAGAGATTTCAAACACAAGACGTTCTGCAAATCGGGGCGATATTACTTATTGTAGATAGATATATGATATGCTAGTAGATATTTAAGTATGCCAACATATAAAAAAAGTTTGTGTATTTTGAGTGCACTGTATATTATATAGAAACTTGTGATAACCCTTTATTTACTGGTGAGCCTTTTGAGCCCTAATGAATAACCCTAATCTAACCTTTTAAAAACAGTAATTACCAATGAATTCTGGGAGGTATTTATAGTACAAAAATACTTTTTGCAAGGTTTTGTTACTTTTGCATCTTTTTTATGTTTTTACATGCTGTTATTTTATTTAAATTATAAAATATAATATGAAATTAATAAAATATATGGTGACGCCAATTTTGGCAGTGTTTTGGTTTAAAATTTGACGGTGCCGCGTAACATTATTTTTTCCCAAATACCCTATCCGTTTCCCTCGCGTGGATATACTCGCTTATGCAACCGCCGCGACAAGTCGTGTTTCGCCTACCGCAACAATTCTGCTCGTATCTTCATCTACAAGATATATAACCGTACGAACTATCGAAGGAGAGAGCCATTGGCCGTGTAAGAATAGAGATAGTGTTCACC
Source organism: Elymnias hypermnestra (assembly GCA_015832385.1). NCBI lineage: Eukaryota > Metazoa > Arthropoda > Insecta > Lepidoptera > Nymphalidae > Elymnias > Elymnias hypermnestra. The sequence continues at coordinate 4,274,258 of JACTOM010000282.1, read as the reverse complement.
TCCGCCGCATCCACGCCCTTGCACAACACTACTTTAGGAAGGAGCAGGAGAGCCTGACACTCCAGGTACGTGCACGTGATTCCTTTCTTTCCTCCCTCTCATATAACCACTTACGCGGACACCTCACTAAATTCTAAATTGTCTTTCTTCTTCCTTATATCTAAACCGCATCGCTATACAGTCCACACCCAATTCAACCCCCGCTCACATGGACGGTGGCGCGGGAAACACCCATACCTTTGTTGAGACATAACAATACACCATCCAAAATGAAACATTGTTATTGTGACATAATATGACGCCTATCGAACGGATTCATTTTTTCTTAGACGAAAATATCCATTCTATGTCGAATATGGACATAATATTTACCATCGATATGGGAAGTGTAAAGTCTTGCTATGGTGGGGTCGCGAAGGCCCCATGTGATGCGTGGAGAGGGTTGAAGGGAAGAAAGCGCTGTCGCAGTAAGTCCTGCGGCTTCCACCCACACTGGGCCTGGTCTACCCACTAGCAGGGTCTGGGTTGCGGCACGTACGCGTATATTTGATATTGGAATAACCTGTAGAGTAAAAAGTAAAACGTAATTAGCTTTAAAAAAATTTGAGTATATTCGAGAGACAATTTGATCCGGATTTTCCTATATTTCCATGGTATCAAGAATTTTATGTATATACTAGCGCTGAGTTTCTTGCCGGTTTCTTCTCAGCGGAATCAACTTTCCGAACTGGCGTTAGATATATTACCAACTGACAGACTACTGATGATTCAAAAGTGCTTTTTGAACCTGCTTGAATAAAGAATTTTGACCTCTGATTGAAGTTCACCAAAACAGCTGTGCTGATTTTAATGAAAGTTTTTGTAGATAATTAATTTGATAATTATTTAACTTTTTTTATGGTAGACCATATCACAACCGTAGCTGACGTCATAGTAGCGAATGTGCTACAGTAGGTCACAATTGCCGTTTTTATGATCCTGCGATATTTGGTATAAGTCAAAATGCTCACCTCAATTTCTGCCTCAGCAGTGGCTAATTCAACATCGGCAATATCTGAAGCTACCAACAGGACGCGAGAAGTTCCTGTAGATATACCTTGAACGGAACCGGAAGGTGAAACCTATAAAAGACATACAAATAAAAGTCATTACTAATATGTATTATAAATCATTTACAATATATTGGTAAGTTTAGATGCGTACAAACTACACATGTCAGAAGTGAAACTTCTTTAACAAACTAATTTTTAAGTGTTGTTTATATTAATACAAATCTAAAACTTTAGATTTCAGAGACTTAGGGTGAGGGAAAAAGGAAGACATGTTAGGAATTTAATTGTCATTAAAATGTTAAAAGTGCCGAAAATTAATACATATAATTTATTGTAATATCAAATGACGAATTGTGAATAAAAATGCCACACGTTGTTGCCAATAATCTCCGAGACTTTAATCACGCGTTTCATCCGTAAACATTTTGACCTCATGCGCCTAAAGAAGTTTCTCTTCAAACACTCAATTTTTATTAAATTTAATACCTAAGTAGGTTAAAGGGTGGTTGAAGAATGTAGTATATCTTTGTTTCATTTCATAAAATCAAACTGTGATTAAAATCAGGTTTTTTGAAGTGAAAACTTCTTAAGCATCGTTGTGATTTCAATGTCGATGTAACGAAAAGGCTACAGTAAAAAGAGACAGACACATAAAAAAATAGCATTTAACGTGGGAGAGAATGAAATAGAAAGCATCATACAGTATTTGTTATGTTCGTTGAAATTAAATCATTACCAAAATCTGCAAGTATTCTCTTTACGAAATTTTACAATCATCTCATTATATTGAAGCCAAATTTTTTAAGTTTCACTTCTACCACATGTGAATTGCACACAAGATTCGATTTTATTGCTGGCAGGTAAGTGATTAACTGTGATCTCACTTGATGGTGAACGTTATAATGCAAACCAGGTTGTATTTGCGCTAACTGGGTAAGAAGTAGTTACCTCTTATGGTTTCTATACACTGTCGTACCGGATCACAATTCTTTTTCTTCCCCAGGAAACCCAGGAAGTCTGCGTGCGAAGGGAGTACTCCCTCCCCCTCCTCCAGAGGAAATGCTTTGAGACACAAATTCCGACTCAGAGGTCAGGACTGTGGGACTCGACGACGAAGGAAGTCCTCGCAATACCCACTAAAACCCAGCGGAACCCTCTTCATCCATGAGTGAGTCTTTCGCATTCGTCCCTGATGTCGCGGATGAGTCCGACTCAGGATTCACGGAGGTGGGAGGAAGTGCACAAACACACGCCGCCTAGAATTGCGACTTTTTCAGCGGTGGAATGCTATTATAAACTTGATTTACCTGAAGATATGTTTGTCCGTCTGTAGATTGATACGTCAAAGTGGCTAAGTGTGAAGGCGGTCCGCCCACATGTTGCAGTTGTAATCGCCCACCCACCGGCATTCTCGAATGTTCTGGGACTATACGTAATGCAGGGAACACTGTTACCTGTATAACAAGTAATAGAAAAATCTAAAGTCAATGCCTGCTCATATCTATATACTAATTAAATAACATGAGTGTTTCGTCATATTTCTTAAAATCATCAAAAGCATTATAAAGGGTCATTTTCCCGTTTTTTATAACGTGCAAATTATTTAAAAACTTTGTTTTTGATAGCAAATTAAGAGTGCGAGCGTACAAAATACACATGTCAAGAAGTTAAACTTCTTGAGCAAACTAATCTTTAATTCTTGTTTATACATATACAAATCTAAAACTTAAGATTTCCGAAGTACCGAAAATTAATACAAATAATTTATTAAAGTCTTAAATGACGAATTGGAAACAAAAATGCCTCGTGTTTTTTATCAATATTATAAATTATTAATTAAGTTTTGCTTGTGAATTTCAAATTTAGAAAAGAGAATTGATGAAATATTTTTGTTTTATATTGTATGAAAAACAGTATACTAAATTATTAAAAGTGGCGTGGCAAATTAAAATGCCACATGTTATTTGTAAATATTTAAACTACCTAAACTTCAAACGAAGTAGCATATAAAACCGCTGCACATCTTCGTGACGCTGATCACGCTTTTCATCCGTAAAAATTTTACCCTCATGCGCCTAAGTTTCATTATAAAACTCAAACAAGCACGTTACCGCCGTAAGAAATGTGCAAGACAAATGCACGACTCAGATTTCGTTTTCACTGATTTGCTTGGCCGCGTATGTCAGCCCAAGCGTCTTATAGAAGCTCAATAGTATGCACGTAATGTTCTGATGACTATTTCAGACTTCCATACGTATGAGTTGGTGTCTTTTGGTACTACGATTCCGAAAGACAAGGAATATTTCATATACTGTACGACAAGTCGCCATATAAATTTGCCAACCAACTGTGCCCGGCGGTCTCCTCAGAGCTGTCCCCGTTCATGTAGAAATATAAGGAATCGGCTATTTATCGATTATTCACCCTTGTCACCATAGAAAAAAACATCTAAACAACGTTCCACGTGTATGGGAAGAATTCAGTCACACACACACACACACACACACACACACACACACACACGCGCGCGTATATATATATATATACTCCGAAATATATATATATATATATAGCTTATATAGTCAAATAGCTTGCGGAATGCCGGCGCCATATATCTATCAGCGCTGGACAAAGTCAATTGTCACAAGCCGGCGTGCAAGCTCAAGTTCTTGAGTAACGGCCCACCGCAGTTGGTCGACTGTTGAAACTGTCGCGTTCCTATCATTGGTAATGTGTTTGGTAATTTATTTGATATCGGGAACATTAAGTGATTGAATAACAAAGTGTTTGATTGCACCAAAATTCCCCACCAATGCCCACAGTATGGAGATTGAATTATGGAACCCACTAATAACGATGTCGGCGGGGAACCCTATTCTTTATTCTTCTTTTCTCTCTTATTCTCCGATATATATATAAAGCTGTAAATCAATATTCTGGCAATATCCAATTTATCGTTGTTAACTTAGAGAGTACGAAAATAAAAAACGAGACTATCTATAAGTTTTACTACTAACTCTACTCTGATCTACAGAGTTTTTCTGAGATAATATCCTCTTACCTCAACTTCAGAACTCCAAACACCTCCCAAGGAAGCCCTTACTCTTCCAAATCCTTCCCTCATGCCACAAAGACTTCCATTCTTAACAGCTATATCTCCAAACACCTTCCAGTCCAGTTCTCTAGTTGTACTCAAGTATCTATGTGACATTCCTTTAACTAATGCACCGATAGAGACACAACCACCTACACCAACTGCACGAGCTGTTGTTACTTCTACACTAAAAACTTCCTCTATGTTCACCTGTAAATAAGAAACAACATTAAGGTAAGTAAGGTAAATAAAGTTCCAATGCTGGGCGCAAGCCTCCTCGCTCATAGGAGAGAAGATGTTAAGAACAAAGGCCTATCACGGGATATGCAGGTTTCAACATGATGATTTCCTTCACCGAAAAGACCAATGATGGATTGCAATCAAGCAAATGGATTTCATTCATTTTTATAAAGAGAAACTTAACAATGTTTGCCCAGGATTTGGATCCATGTTTTCTCTTTTAAAAAAATCCAGATGTCTCACCACTAGGGTATCACGGCTCTTTCATGTAAGTAGCAGCATCCTATCAACATCTTTTATTTTCTATAGGCCTGACCATAGGCCTTATTATCTATTGGAGAATTCAATTTCACAATAGTTCTTAGTTTTTTATTTCTTTATTAAACTATATTCTATTCTTCCAGACAACTTTAAGGAGAAGAAGTCAAGAGTGTATAGGTAGGTAGTGTGAAAGAGAATAAGGTAATACCTTACATATATCTATATATATATAACACATATACATACAGATGTATATGTATGAACGTACTTATATATTATGTCATCTGTTAAATATGAATTTTGAAACATACAGAAATTGCATAAAAAAACATAGTAATGCAACCTTATAATTTTGTAATCAAATCACTAAGAGGTAAACTACCTCTAATCAGGTTGACACACTATGAACAACTGTATCACAAAATTAAAATCAGGTATTATAAAAACCAAAAGTTACCTCAACAAGTTGCTTCTCCCCACTAACACATAGGTCAGACACCAGCAGGTCATAACTTCCAGGAGCAGGAACTTGTACTGTAACACTCCCATCATCCACCGATGCTGATACTCCTTTAGGGGCATCCACCAAATATTTACCACTACCTCCGGTTATAGTTGTGACATTAGAAATTGTCTCCCCTTCCCAGGCTAAGTATACCTGTAAGGCAAATTAAATCACATTAAGAATTCTTAATACGATAATCTCAATTATTTTTGGGAGCATCAAATAATATTACACTTTCTATATCATAAATGTAAAAAAAAATCAATCTTATAAAAACTCAAAAGATTCGACTCGGAAGACCATCTCCCACCTAAATGCTTTGTTCAGATCTAAATAATTCGAATTTATTAAGTATCAGCAACAAAACTGACAATGGGGATTATTCTATTGCTTGATAAAATATTGAGATTAATGTTTAATAAAACAAAGTGTGGTTTTGTTTTTAAAGTGCAAATTTTTTGCCTGTTACTTTTTCTTTAAAAAAACGAAACCTTTTAAGATTTAAGTCTTTCTTGATCAATCAAAAAATTACAAATTATAAATAAGTGCAACAAAACTAATCCTTTAAATACCTTTAATGGTTTGCATCTCAGTGGCGCCACGACTTTGGCTTGTATACTGACAGTAGCATCCGGTATTGACGCTTTCAGTGCACCACTCCATCCTATTGCCTGTTCACTGGCTTCCACTAACTACAATTGGATAATGGAAGTCATGAGCATTTATATAAATTGCAGTTTTATATCAGATAGTAATTACAGTTTTAAATAATTATATATCAACTATCAATATGGTTGTTGTACGACAGACGATGTTTTAGACATATTTCCAAAATGTAAAGAAAAAGAGAAACAAGGAATCCCGCTCACTTGATAGAAGCTGTAAGGCACTGGAACTCGAGCATACTCTGGATTCGTTTCCACAAAGAGTTTGTCAGTGGATTTCACCTCTATTCCCACATGATTAGGTTGAGCTTCCCATGACACACTAGGGCCGTCTTCGTCAAGTAATTCACGTCCGATGCTGTCTAGAAGCGTCACTTTAACAGTTAACTCTTGGTTTGGACGAAGCCATAACCTAAAAGAAAATATATTCTTAAGACTAAAAAAATAGTTTAGTCGTTATACACAAAATATGCTAATTCAAATATATGATGTGGGGCCATTAGAACACCAATAAGCTACTTACCTAGGTCCACCTGGGCAATCCCCGGGAGTCTCTGGGGGTTCCAACTTAATACGTGACACGTGTGGTACACAAGCCACCTCGAAGTCAACCGATTCCCGTTCCTCATCTTCAAATGATGACACTTCAAGTCGGGCCTCTCCTTTCTGTAAAATAAAATAAAATAATTCAAGTAATAATAATAGCATATCGACATTTTATACGTAGCGGCTATCGAAAAATTTGCTAAAGTAAATTTTCGTTTCCATTAACAAGTTGTCGTCGGAAAGGCGAATAAGTCAAGAAAAGACTAACATACTTCTTAAAAAATACGCATCTATCCAGCAATTTAAACCTATAATGAAAATCCCTAAATTTGGCACGCATTAACCGGCCCTAAAGGGAAGTTTTGAAATCCCCCATGCCTGAGTTTTTATTTAATAACTTGAGTATTAGAAAATTACTTTCTTCATATTTATTGGAATTATAAAAACATTATAAAGTATATTCTAATGTATTATTAGCACGTTTTCTTTTAATCTGCTAGTCACATATTATTTCTCTAACTCTAAAAAATGCGGTAGCCCCCTAAGGAAGGAGCGAGACAGATGTAAAATGTTGTTTTCGTTCCCACCAATGTGTACGGCAATATATATCGAGCGGTTGTCTTATGGAAGCGAAACGGTATTGACGTCTTTTTCCGATAGTTATATTTTACATTTCCATACAAATGAACTGGGGTCTTTTGGTACCCCCGTTCGAGTCGCGAGTAATTTTTTGATAATTAATGCCTGAAAGATTAAGGCAGGTCATCAATACATACCCTTAGACATTTGAAAGTGAACAGCTGAGCATCAGGATACCGTTCAGGGTAAGGACCCTGTCTGGTAGTTAATTCAGCTACACGTGGTTCACTAGACTGTGGCACTAAAGCCTCTCCTTCCGCTAATACCTGAAAATAAATACGCATTTAAAGTTCACATTTCTATAATAACTCCCAGAAGAGGTTCTAGACATGTCATTAAATAAATATATTTTTTTATCAAATAATAATAATAACTTTATTCACATATCATGGTTAAAATTTGGTATGTAGCTGCATAAAAATAGAATAAGAAAGAACAAGTATGCGAAAAGGAGTAAAACTCAGCTATGTTGCTTTTCAGTTCCTACCTTGTACAAGCGCTGCCAACACAAGTGAAAGCTTAAAATCTAATATAATACAAAAATAAAAAATTAAACCAATTGCTTAACATGAGCTATATATGGATATGTAGTTATGATCAAGGGAAATGAAAGTAATCCTTCATATTGTAGAAGAAATGTTCAACTAACATTTCTTCTACAATATGAAGGATTACCTAAATCAGTCTGTCTCATTGGTCTAGTGGTTAGCAAGTTCGACTACAGACATGAGGTCCTGGGTTCGAGTCCCGGGTCGGGCCAATTCAAAAATCGATATTGAGTTTTCTATTAAGATTTTCTCAATATTTGCCCGAAGTTGGGAAGTTGGCGGTGTGATCCACCCCCGTGCCTCGGAGAGCACGTTAACCCGTCGGTCCTGCGCCCGATCTCTCTCCGGTTGTGTCGGATTACCGTCACATCGGACTATGAGAGTGAAGGAATAGAGTGCACTTGTGTACTTTGCCTGCCAATCCGCAGTGGAGCAGGGCGGTGGGTCTATGCTTTAAAAACCATCTCTCATATGAGTGAGGAGGCCCGTGCCCAGCAGTGGGACGTTAATGGGCTGCTACTTACCTTTACCTTTTTACTTAAATCAGAGGTCGAAGTCATTCAAATAAGAGTAATGATATGCAGAAAGATTACGAGATCACGATATGACAATAACATAAAGCGTGGGACTAAATCAATTACATTAAAATAAAAAAAAAATGAACACATATTTTAATGACGATGATAAAAAAGTATACCAGATTTTGTTTGTTACTTACCGGTAATGAAGCTCCAACTAAAGCTGCAGCTTGTTTCGGCCATATTAAGCTAGGCGCAGCTCTAATAGCGATCCTTGCGGTGTCACCTGCTCGACCACGTGACACCCTCAAAGACGATATACCACGCGAGTTCCACCAACATTGAAGAACACAACATGCGCCATCTGACCAAAAAAAACCTAAATTTTCGTCGGTTTTTCAAATGTATTCTATTGTATATTCAATAGAATACATTTGAAAAACCGACGAAAATTTAGATATATATATATTATTTAAAATATGCTGTCTATACTTTATATTTCATAAGTATTACTTCTTTCTTTTGCACCACGTACCTAAAGTCATTCAAATATGTCTCCCTCCTTAAGGCTGTCTAATGAAATCCTTTCAAAACAATAAGACCGCTTAATATGCGACACAAATTGTTTAAATTTGAGCTTCCTTTCTATGTATTTTTAAGTGTGGTTCAATAGAGTGTTAAATGAATTTTTAACAAAGTAATTTTAGCTTGAAATTTCTAATTACAGTTTAAAGACGTACCTATAGCCATATTAAAAATTTCTAATTTCTAATTAGAATAATAAATTTCTAATTACAGTCGAAGATAAAAAGTTATCCGAATGCCGAAAACCTCGTACAATAATTTGACCGTTATATAATTGTGGAGGTGATTAGTAATAATTGTCATCTGTGCTTAATGCAAGCGGTTGTAATAAACGAGGCGTATCGATTTGAAAATATCAACACCTCCAATTGGACAGTTCTCAGTAAGCTATATGTAAGTAGTAGATGCTGATATTTAGAGACGATCATTTGATTTTATTTAAGCAGACGGTGACGTCATGAAGGCTGACGTCACCACTTTTTTTAAATCCAGTCATAAAAAAACGTGGCTCCAAGTAAAAAAGTAAGGTTACTTTATAGGAATTATAAGCACATAAAATAGCACTTTACCATCTTAAATGAGATCACAGTCCAGCGCTAACCTATCAGCAATTGAAAAAAATAGCATCAAATAGTCCGATTCAATAAGATGTAAGTATATTAGAAAAAAATCATTAACAAAGAGCAACAATTAAAGTATTTGGCAGATTAAATGATAATAATGTCTTAGTTCAGCGTAAACTTACCCCTAGGTTCAATCCAAGGTGCTGCTGTGACATTAAGCGGTTCAGGACCTTCCAGCAAAGACACGGCAAACGAAGCACAGTTGCATCTTGAAAAATAAACGATTGAGAGGGCAACATACTAATAAATCACCACCGAAATTTTATAAATAACGCAAAAGTAAACCCATTAACCAAAGTTTTATACATGTTTACTCATTTTCACTTTCATCCACACCCTAACAGCACTCTCACTTACAATCGCAGACACGCGCACCAATACACAATCACGTAATGTAATATCTTTGGACACACGTATATGCCTGTAAAGAGTTTTAATCATTGTGTAACTTTAAATTTAATTTTACATTTTCATGACAAAACCCCTGAAACATTTTTTATGAAATTGATGTATGAAATTAGTAAAAATCGAATAGTCAGTGGTAATCATATCTAAACTAATATTATTAAGAGGAAACATTTGTGTTTTGTATGTATGCTAGGTTTTTAGACAAAAACTACTGTTCCGATTTCAAAAATTTTTCACCATTAAAAAGCTGCATTTTCACTGAGCCACATAGACAATATTATTTTCTCACACAATAGGGATCCCTAAGCAAAATGCATTAAAAGTAACCCAAGGTGTGAAACAAAAAAATTGTTATCACATACGCTGCGAATACTATTGAAGATAGAACAAAAATGTTCCACAATATTATAGAACATATTAATATCTATAAAAAAGTCCATGATACCATATGTCCAACTACTGTAGCTATGCCACTATAACTACTTTTTCAAATATTAAAAGTTAATAAAAGTGCCGACAATAATCAAACCACAATAATCACACCACTGTATTAAACCTTATCCTTTTGAATGATATTTTATTAAAGACCGTTTCAATACGTGCAATATACTTTTTAAATGATTAAGAACGGACATTCCATTTAAAAGATTTAATGAATTTAAAAATGTCAGTCTTAGAAAATAACTCCGACGTGCACACTTTCCATTGCCGTGAGATCGGTATCTACTTGGGTGAAACCGCGGGGCATTGCTAGTGTTATACATGCAAGTTAGAATTTAGTATTGAATAATCTTGTTAATTTAAACTGTATTAACAGGTATATGCCACAATGACAATTATAAACATACAGAGGAAGTATATATAATTTCTAGGTTCCTAAATTATATAAGGAATTATATAGATAGATAGTTTACTTTATTGAACACCACAAAAAAAAAGAAAATAATACAATGACTTAACTTAAAATAATTCTAGGTTATAATGGGCGGTCTTATCGCTATATAGTTGTAACCTAGCCAACCCGAAGCGGGGAATTTGAGATCCCCCGTGTATGACTTTTAATTTCATAACATGATCATTAAAAGAGTTACTGTCTCCTTTTTGTTATGTTTAAGGAAACCTTTTCCAGTTTTTTTTTCTTTTATTTTTGAAAGCATAAATCGTTGAAAAATATTGTTTTTGATATAAAAAAAACTCAAATAGTTGACACAGTAAATTCCTACTATTAGCATGTTAGCTTTTAGTCTGCTAGTAATATGTTATTTCTCTCACTCCAACAAACGCGGTACTGTCGCAAGGAAAGAGCGAGACAAATGTACGACACAGTTTTCGTTTTCGCCGATTTGTACGGCCGCGTATATCGCTCAGTCGCCTCTTGGAAGCGCAACGGTATGCACATATCATGTTCCGATGAGTGTGTTTCAGATTGGTATACAAATGAACTGGGGTCGAATATTTTTATACTTATAGCCGGAAATTAATCCATGAAAATATTAGTTTAAGATACTTGAAATACATTGAACTTTAAAAACTTGATTTTTACTTACATATGGAAGTTGTAAAGGTTTCCATTTGTGGGGTGAGTTGCCGTGAGTGCCACGTGCATTTGATGAGGGCGACCAACACGAGCGTATCCGGAACTGGACACTTGTATCAGATCTGGTATGGCTGAGATGAGCCTTAAACAAACATACATTAAATAAATAAATAAATTAACAGAAAAAAAAGAACCTTCAAAAAAAACTATTCCAAAAAAAAATGATATGCTCTAAAAAGAAAAAAAATTGCGTATTCTATTTTAGAGTTCCTCCTAAGTAAAATGAAATGAAAAATATTGGGCTACTTAAAAGTATCTTAAATTATTACGATAATATAATGTATTTACAATAATTATTATAATCGGAGTTGGCGTCAGCCACGGTAGTTGTGTCCGGCGTGTCCACTTGGCAGTACTCAGCTATATGTAGCTGTAGTCCAAATATATAAATATTGAATATATAATGGTCCAGCTAATATAATATAAATGTAATTATGACGACGTAAACAGCTCTCTCAATAAAGTGGTACAATGGTTTGAAGCTAATAATTTATTGCTCAACGCAAATAAAACAAAATGTATTAAATTTAGTCTGCCTAATGTTAAACAAATGCAAACCATTGTTAAACTTAATAATGAGGAACTAGACCTTGTAGACAGTACCGTTTTCTTAGGCATTACGTTAGATAACAGATTACAGTGGGGGCCCCATATAAGTGGTCTATCGAACAGGCTCAGCTCTGCGGCTTACGCAGTTAAAAGAATTCGTCGTCTGACAGATGTTGATACTGCCAGACTGGTATATTTCAGCTATTTTCACAGCATTATGTCATACGGTATTCTACTTTGGGGTAATGCTGCTGATATAGATGCAATATTTGTGCTGCAGAAAAGGGCCGTTCGTGCGATTTACAATATGGGTCCAAGAGAGTCGCTAAGAAACAAATTCAAGGCAGTTAACATAATGACAGTTCACTGCGTATATATATTAGAAAACTTGTTGTATGTACATAAAAACATTGACTCTTTTAATAAAAAGAGTGAATGTACATCATATAACTTACGAAACCAAAACAAACTTGTTATAAATTCTAGTAGGCTGCATAAGATTAACAACTCATTTAAGGGTAACTGTATACGTTTCTATAATAAACTCCCACAAGACGTTCTAAAGATGTCAATTAATAAATTCAAAGTCTTTGTTAAAAGAAAGTTGATAGAAAAATCGTATTATAAGTTGCAAGATTACCTAGACGATAGAAACGCTTGGGAGTGAACAAATTGCTCTAATTTTAATTAAAATATAGTAAACTAATTTGTTATTGTAATGATGATGGAAAAAAAAAATACCCGACTGAGTTTGTTGTGGGTTCTTCTCGGATCAGGGCGCGAAGGAACCCTCGTAACTTTAGATTTTAAGCCGATCATGAGTACCGTCATCAGACGTATATTAGAATCAGAGTGTGGAAAAAAAAATATAATTTGACGATTCAAAAGTGCTGTAATATGCCTACTTGAATAAAGATATTTTTGATTTGATTTGATTTGTAATGGTAGCGCTACATTTACATAACAAAAACATTTACAATACCTACAATAACTAAAACAGTTTTCTATTTGTAGTATAATAAGTATTTGTAAGAGTTCTATATATTATTATATAAATATATTTTATGTGACAAGCGTAGGTCAATAGTAACATTTATACCTGCCATAGGCGCGAATATGAGGATGTGTAGTGAGGTACACTTCCATATCCAGAATTCCGACGTCACGTACAATCACCAGGCCCGAGGGGTTGAGTGTGAAGCTGGGCTGTTCAGCATCACTCAGTGACCATACCACAGTTTCACCACCCCCACCATAATGTTTCAGCTGTACTTCTCTGAAAGAGATTAAATCATTGGTTTTTCAATGCCTATTAGTTTCCTCCTTCTCTTTTATGTTGTTCAAATTTGCAATCGTTAATAAAAGTCCAGTCTTAGATAGATTTGTTTTTTTTGGTTGTGACTGAGACTAGATGTTATTAGCGTTATGTCAAATTATTATTTTTTTAAATTTACAGCGCCATCTATCGTAAAATGTTGCCCACATAAAATGTTTCTGTGCTTTATATTCATGTAATTCCCGCTTCACCAGAAAAACGCCTGGCATCGAATACCGGTAGGGCAGATTTAGAAAATTGTATAGTCTAGACTTTGGAAGACTTCGGCCGTGGCAACCATCCTACCATTGCTGCTAGAGTGGTAACTAGCCTTTGCTGGTAAGTACTGCCAAGCAAAATATTACGTTCAGATACGATGTTTTGTAAAGACAGTATACTATTACGAAGTTAGCGAGCTTTTATCTTAGACTGTTTCGTCGCTTACCATCAGGTGAGATCACAATCAAGCAGTAAATGTAAGATAAAAGTTCTATAAATTTTATATTTCTCAGTAATATAGAAAAGTAAGTAAAATGTCTTATTTTATATACAACAGAAACTTACTGTACTGATCCCATCCAAGCCACATAGAGATCCGGAGGATATATCTGTAATGGCTCCACAGACACAGCAGACCCTTTTCCCTCTACCTAAGACAAAGAAGAATACTTTTATTTAGTAAAAATAAAGAGGACTGTACACTGATTCCCGAACACTGCCCAACCAGTTGGACTGGGTGATTTACCTCCTTCTCGAAATTTCCTCCTTACTTCCTCGAATTCAACTTGGTTGGGCAGCTTAAAAAAAGGTAACTAGCGGCTCATTAGCGTTCCACTACAGGGCATAGACTTTCTCACTCATAGGAGAGAGGGTATTTAGAGCAGAGACCCACCAAGTTGCTTCACTGCGGGTTGGCAGGCATAGTACACAAGTGCACTCTTTTTTTCCTTGACTCCCATTGCCGTGACGGCAGTCAGACACACGCAGATATACGCTGCGTGCAAATATTGTGAAAATCTTAATAGAAAACTCACAATCAATTTTTGAATTTGCCTGACCCGGGACTCGAACCCAAGACCACATATCTGTAGTCGAACATGCTAACCACTAGACTAGATGAGGCAGTATCACCAATTACGGGAGATTTTTATTTTAATATTGTCTTTTCGTTCAAAATGCTGCAGGTCTGAAGCGAAAGGTCTTAGAAGAATTCAGAATACTAGAGTATGTCAGACAGAATAGCTAGTTAAACTGTTATTCTGTAGTTTTTGCGAATGCAGTACTGATCACAAAAGAAGAATCACATAAGTAAAATAAATGCGGTAGAGATGAGAGCGTTGAGAAGTATGTGTGGATTAAAACTGAGTGACAGAGTAAGAAATAGTGTGATAAGAGAACGTTGTGGTATAAAAGAAGACGTAGTGACTAAAATCGAGAAAGGTATGCTTAGATGGTTTGGGCATGTAGAGAGAATGAGTGAAAGGAGACTGACAAAAAGGATTTATGAGTCAAGAGTGAATGCGAAAGTTGGAAGGGGAAGACCAAGGCGAACGTTCCTGGACCAAATCCAGGACATTTTAAATAACGGCCAGGTCAAGAGTACTCTAAACCGACGAACTTGTATGAAAGGTTTAATGAGAATGAAAGAAGCGAAGGAGATATGCAAGGATCGTGGCAAGTGGAAGGACGTGGTCTCTGCCTACCCCTATGGGAATGAGGCGTGATGCTATGTATCAAAATCAAAATAGATTTATTCAAGTAGGCCTTTACATCACTTTTCGATCGTCAAATATATTTTTTTTCCTACACATTAATTATAATGTACGCCAGATGATGGTATTAAAGAACGTATTAAAATCTAAAGTTAAGAGGGTTCCTTCTCGTCCTGTCCTGACCCACAAAAAAGTCAGGTATTTTTTATTTTTTTTTACCATTACCATCACAATATCATATTAGTTTATAATATTTAAATCTGAGCAATTCGTTTACTGTCACGCATTTCTAGCGTCTAAGTTGTCTTGCAAATTATAGTATGATTTTTCAATCAGTTTTCTTTTAACAAAGACTTAGAATTTACTAAAGGACATCTCTAGAACATATTCTGGGAGTTTATTATAGAAACATAACAATATAGTTATCCTTAAATGACTTGTTAACTTTAAGCAGCCTACTAGAATTTATAACAAGTTTAATTTTAAGTTATATGGAATACATTCACTTTTTCAATAGGCAGTCTTTCAGAGGCAATATTTTTGTGTAATTACAACAAATTTTCTAATATATATACACAGTGAACTGTAATTATATTATGTAAATGTAAAGTGAATAAGTAGAACCTACCTTCTTCATTAAAACCTTTCCTGCTATAGAATGGAGTGTTGCCGTGACTGTAAACTCCCCAGAAGATTGAGCATACGCCAAGGTCATAGTGCCATTCTCATTAGACTTGAGCATATGCACATCAGCTTCACCCTCTGCACTTAATCTGATCAACGTCTCTTGACCTGATGTTAAAGGATGACCTGCTTCATCTAACACCACACATTGTATATTAAATGTTTCGCCAAAGATGATGAAACTTGAAGGTTTTATAGTCACGCGGATGGAATGTGGCTCAACTACAGACAGAGTTGCTCTAGAGACTTCAGTCGCTCCTGACATCAAATAAACTTGGGTTGACCCCAGTTTTTTCGCACGAGCAAGACTTATGCCATCTTCGAGTGTGCCTATTTCTGTGTCATCAATTTTGATTGTGTACATTGTGTCTGATACATCCTGCGTCGTCAAACGACCAGCACGTGCTCTCACCACTCTATAATAAAGGTAAGAAAATACCAACTTTTTTATATTGTATATAAAATGAAGTTGCTTCCATTGTCTGTTTGCTAGATCTATTAAACTAATCAATGGATTTTAATGAAGTTTTTAGCAATAGATAGAGTGGTTCATAAAGGTTTAAATATATAATACATACATATTATTGGACAGAAAAGCAATACAATTTTAAAAAGGTAAATCACAATCGCTGGCTAATCGTCAAAGATAGATCAAATTAATGTACTATATAGAATTGTATATCTTAAAATGATCAATAGAAAGTCCTTTGTGGTATATATTTATCGCTAATTGATAACTATTTTTATATTTTACATATCAAAATCAAATCAAAAATATCTTTATTCAAGTATACATATTACAGCACTATTGAATCGTCAAAATATTTTTTTTTCCACACTCTGATTCTAATATATGTCTTATGATGGTACTCAAGAGAGGCTTAAAATCTAAAGTTACGAGGGTTCCTTCGCGCCCTGATCCGAGAAAAACCCATAACAAACTCAGTTGGGTATTTTTTTGTTACCATCATCATTACAATATCATATTAGTTTACTATATTTTAATTCAAATTAGAGCAATTCGTTCACTCCCACGCATTTCCTTCGTCTAGGTAATCTTGCAACTTATAATACGATTTTTCTGTCAACTTTCTTTTAACAAAGACTTTGAATTTATTAATTGACAACTCCAAAACATCCTGTTGGAATTTATTATAGAAACGTATACAGTTACCCTTGAATGAGTTGTTAATCTTATCCAGGCT
The DNA here is from genome assembly GCA_015832385.1 of Elymnias hypermnestra. Classification (NCBI taxonomy): domain Eukaryota; kingdom Metazoa; phylum Arthropoda; class Insecta; order Lepidoptera; family Nymphalidae; genus Elymnias; species Elymnias hypermnestra. Next base: position 4,257,512 of record JACTOM010000282.1, on the reverse strand, counting down.
ACTAGAATTTATAACAAGTTGTTTTGTTTTCGTAAGTTGATGTAGATTCACTCTTTTTATTTAAAAAGTCAATGTCTTTATGTACGTACAACAAGTTTTCTAATATATATACGCCAGTGAACGGTCATTATGTTAACTGCCTTGAATTTGTTTCATATTACAAAAACATGTGTTATTAACCAAGCTATTTAATGCAGTATCCAATTAAATACATTATATAGATTGCATATTAGCTTTGCTAGCAGAGGTCCCGGTTTCGGTAGGACGAATTTGGGAAATTAAATTTTCTAATTTGTCTAAATCTGGACTGGTGTGAGGCTTCGGCCGTCGCTAGTTACCACCGTACCAGCAAAGACGTATCTCCAAACAAAGAGATTTGTGTTCCGGTACGATGCTGTGTAGAAACCATGAGAGTATATCGCCTTTTACTAGATTAGCCCGCTTCCATCTTAGACTGTCTCACCACTTTCCATCAGGTGAGATCACAGTCAAGCGCTAAAACTGTCAGCAATAAAGAAAAAAAAAGATGCTATTGAAAGGAAAAAAACCCATATTAAAAAAAAATTAAGTGTGTGCTTACAAAGTACACATATCAGAAGTGAAATTTCTTTAGCAAACTTATTTTTAAGTCTTTTATTTGTATATTTATAAAAATCTAAAACTTTAGATTTCCGAGATTTAGAAGGAAAGAAAAAGGATGATATGTAAGGAATATAACGAATTTAATTGTCATTAATATATTAAAAGAGTCAAAAAATAATACAAATGATTTATTGAAATCTCAAATGATGAATTGAATATAACTAAATTTTGTTTTTGAATTTAAAATTACGAAAAGAGAATTTATGAAATATTTTTATTTTATGAAAAATAGTATATTAAATGACGAGGTGCTAATAAAAATGTATTTGAAAATTAATTAAAACTACCTAACCTTCAAAGGAATTAGCATAAAAAATGCTGCACATCTTCGTGACAATAATCATGCGTTTCATTCGTAAAAATTTGATCCTTATGTGCCTTAAAGAAGTTTCACTTCTATTGGTCTCGTTAGTTTGTAGTAGAACATAATAACATTTTAACTTACTTATAGCGTAATGCATCTCCGAGTGCAACATAGGAAACTGCAGGTGTTAGCACAACACTAGCGACTACATGCAAATTGAAATTCGTACATATGTCTTCGAGGCAAACAGTCACACGTGATTCTCCCATTGCTTGTCCATAAAGTAGAACTACATGAGATCGTAATCCCTGAGCTTCCAGTTCAGTAACCTTTTCACTAGGTGCTTCATAGTCTGTGTCTTTCCAATTCACCATTCTACAGACAATTATAATAATAACATTTATTTCTTAAAAAATTACAGGTACAAGTTAAAACATTTACACATAAATATATTATAAATTGACCCAGAGGGTGCTTAGTCAGATAACCTGTCCGGTTACTAGCTAAGCACGCGGGTAAGCGACCCCGGGTGCCTCGAGCTGTTACTGCCGCTTTATCCCCTCCGCGGTAGAAATATCCTATCCCCAACCCAAATACCCCCCCGAAACTCCTATCTGACTGTCATTTCCTATTTATAACATTCCAGACCGATAAATGGCGGTATATCCATTCCCCGCTGACCTAAATGCTAGAGACCGATAACGGGCAGCAGCGTTATCGGTGCGAGAGGGTCAGCACTGCGATCACCAACCCGCCTGCCAAGCGTGGTGATTATCGGCAAAACCAGAAATGAAAATCACAAGGCAGCAACGGCCCCCAGTCCCCGGCAGCCCCGCTATTCCTAGCTCTGGCAGCGGTTATGGTAACGGCGGGGCAGGGGGTGCTAAGAATCTCCGGAAGAGATTCCGCTGCCAACCCCGACGACTTGACCTGGCAACATACAACGCACGCACTTTGAGGACCGACGAAAAGATCTTCGAACTGGAAGAAGCAGTAAACAAGTTACACTGGGATATTATAGGATTGTCGGAAGTCCGTAGAGAGGGGGAGGACACGATAATCCTCAAATCCGGTAACTTGTTCTACTACCGGGAGGGCGAACACCAGTCCCAAGGTGGTGTCGGGTTCCTCGTCCACAAATCTCTCGTCAACAGCGTTGTAGAAGTTAACAGCGTGTCCAACAGGGTAGCGTACCTGATACTCAGAATTACCAAACGGTATTCGTTGAAGGTCATCCAGGTTTACGCACCCACATCATCGCATCCAGATGATGATGTAGAGGTTATGTATGAGGACATTTCCAAAGCCATGCATACCTCTAGGACCTTCTACAACGTTGTTATGGGTGATTTCAACGCAAAACTCGGCGAACGAAGCGGGGCAGAGTTGAGAGTGGGGCAATTTGGGTATGGGCAACGGAACCAGAGGGGACAGATGCTCGCTGATTTCATGGAAAAGGAGGGACTCTATATGATGAACTCTTTTTTCAAGAAACAGCCGCTCCGAAAATGGACCTGGCTGAGTCCTGATGGTTCCACGAGAAACGAGATTGACTTCATCATGTCTACGAAACGGAACATATTCAATGATGTCTCTGTGATCAATCAAGTGAAAACTGGGAGCGATCACCGTATGGTAAGAGGCACATTGAATATCAACGTACACCGAGAGCGGTTCAGACTGGTGAAGTCTACGCTCCGACCCACTCGCGCGCATATCCAAAACCCCGAGAGCTTTCAACTAGAGCTGCAAAACCGCTTCGCCTGCCTCGAGGATTGCGAATCTGTGGACGAGCTAAACGATAGGCTAGTGGAAACTGTCCATACGGTTGGGATGAAATTTTATAAACCCCGTAAAAAGCAAACCAAGAGATTCTCAGACCATACTCTTAATCTCATGGAACAGAGACATGCAATGAGCTTGCAGTCTACAGCAGACGCGTCCGCATATCGGCAGATCAATAGACAGATCTCTAAATCGCAAAAGCGTGATGTGCGACACTTTAATGCCGAGCGTATACGAGATACCATCGAACGCAACAAAGGCACTAAAGTGTTCGCAAAAGATTTGTCTATCGGTCAGAGCCAGTTGACGCGGCTGAAGACCCATAACGGCGAACTCATTGCATCTGGACCTGAGATTCGGAGGGAGGTTGAGAGCTTCTATGGACAGTTGTACACATCGACTTGCAAGCCTATTGATAGTTTGGCTAAAGATCCCCGTGCCAAACTGACCCGGCATTATACCGAAGATATCCCGGACGTCAGCTTGTACGAGATTAGTATGGCTCTCAAACAGATGAAGAACGGCAAGGCACCGGGTGATGACGGAATCACAGCGGAACTCCTGAAGGCGGGTGGAAAACCCATTCTTAAAGTCCTTCAGCGAATGTTCAATTCCGTCATCCTGGAAGGCACGGTGCCCAAGGCATGGCATAGGAGCGTGGTAGTTCTGTTCTTCAAGAAAGGTGACAACACCTTATTGAAGAACTATAGACCTATTGCGCTGCTAAGTCATGTCTATAAACTGTTCTCGAGGGTCATCACGAATCGTCTCGCTCGCAAGTTTGACGACTTCCAGCCTCCCGAACAAGCCGGATTCCGAAAAGGCTTTAGTACCATAGACCACATCTTTACGCTGCGGCAGATTATACAGAAGACCGAGGAGTATAATCGGCCACTTTGCTTGGCGTTCGTGGACTATGAGAAAGCCTTCGATTCGGTGGAAACATGGGCCGTGTTGAGATCTTTGCAGAGATGCCGAATTGACCACCGGTACATACACGTGTTGAAGTGTTTGTACGAAAACGCCACCATGTCAGTCCGTATACAGGACCAAAGCACAGCGTCTATCCAACTGCAGCGTGGAGTGCGACAGGGAGATGTTATCTCCCCGAAGCTCTTTACTGCGGCGTTGGAGGACCTGTTTAAGCTTATGGAGTGGAACGGACTGGGCATCAACATCAACGGCGAGTACATCACTCATCTACGGTTTGCCGACGACGTGGTCATTATGGCAGAGACTCTGGAAGATCTCAATGCAATGCTCGATGACCTCAGCAGAGCTTCTCGACAGGTGGGCCTAAAAATGAACATGGATAAGACGAAAGTTATGTCCAATATCCATGTTCCGCTCCACCCAGTCATCGTTGAGAACTCTACACTCGAAATTGTTGACGAGTATACATACCTGGGACACATAGTCCAGCTAGGTAGGTCCAATTTCGAGAAAGAGGTCAACCGCCGAATCCAACTCGGTTGGGCAGCGTTCGGGAAGTTCCGGAAGACTTTTTCGTCCAATATCCCTCAGTGCCTGAAGACCAAAGTCTTCGAACAGTGCGTGTTGCCAGTGATGACCTACGGTTCTGAGACGTGGTCGCTGACTATGGGCCTCATGCGGAAGCTCAGAGTCACTCAGCGTGCGATGGAGAGGGCTATGCTCGGAGTTTCTCTACGCGATCAAATCAGAAATGAGGAGATCCGTAGCAGAACCAAAGTCACCGACATAGCTCTACGAATCGCGAACCTGAAGTGGCAATGGGCGGGCCACATAGTCCGACGGACCGATGGACGTTGGGGCCCGAAGGTGCTGGAGTGGCGACCCCGCACCGGGCGGCGCAGTGTAGGTAGACCCCCCACAAGGTGGACCGATGACATAAAGAGGGTCGCCGGTAGCCGCTGGAGCCAGGCGGCGCAAGATCGGGCCTTGTGGGTATCATTTCGTGAGACCTATGTCCAGCAGTGGACGTCCATCGGTTGAAGCGACGACGACGACGACGATATTATAAAAACTATTAAGTAAATATTATGAAAAACATCTACCCCTAAACTGGGTGAAAACTGTGTTTAAGATGACAGCACACTCCCTCTTATTAGTGTACTAGTTGATTATAAAAATCAAAGTCTATGTATTCGCCACAAATCTTACAATTTTATTTTAAAGAAAAATATGAAATAAGTAGATGTGTACAAGTGTATGTGTGTATGTGCATGTACTTTGTGCACATGATGTGTTTGTGTATGATTGTATATGATTTGTAATTCCAAAAGTTTCTTACAATTCTATATAAAGTGGCAGGAGAGAAAACTAATATGTCATAGAATTGGTCTTGTGTGCATACCACAGATATATTTGCACCATGCTAATTTTAAGGTATAACAATCTGGGGTAACCTAATTGACATTGACTAAGCATTAAAAACCCAAAATAAATTTATATTAGCTATATGCGGTGCTCAATATTTAGATAGCTGTCAGCCAATGTTTAAAAAGCTTAATATACTTCCTTTGCCTTGCATCTAGATAAACGAATTGTGTATTTTGGTACAAAAAATTCAAATTATATTTTACCAAATGCATTTATGTTGCAAAAAGGGATGTAAGGCATAAGGGCAGATCAATGTATCTGATAATCAAATTAAGCATATATAATTGTTATGGTATGGCAATAACCATATATAACTGATTGCCTTCTAATTAAAAAAGAATGACTAGGTATGTTCACATTAAGCTTACATAAATGTTTGATGAATGAATACTTTTATTCTGTTAATGATTATCTTAAGTTATTTTAATATACATATAAACATACATATAAACTTAAAATTTAAAATGATATAGTGTATTCTGAATTATTTTGAATTTTCTTCACATATAATATATTAAGATTGAAATGTTTTCATTTAATATCAATCAGGCCTTACATTCCCAGCAGCACAAATTTATGAATTTACAATACATTACATACATTTTCATAATGGCAAAGATGTTCCGACAAGCAAAAAATTATCATTGCAGTATAACACCATGTAGAAACCATAGCAGTAAATTGCCTCTAGCCAGGTTAGCGCCCTTCCATTTTAGACTGTACGATTATTTACTATCATGTGAGATCACAGTCAAGAGATAATCTAACAGCCAAAAAAATTACAAGAGTCAAATTCGCATTACAAATTTGCATGTGTATTATTTGAATATCCTTAATTATGTAAATACAAAGTTTAGATGTATTAGAAAAAGTCTATGAATATCAGTATGAGCTATAGCATTCTAAATTATCTTAATGTGTTAAAAAGAACAAATTTAAACTTACTTCACTAGTGGTTCTTCACCAGAATTACTTCCTACATTTTCTATTGTCCATGTAAAACTCAATCCATCCAATGTTGAAAATGTATTACCTAGAAATTCATTATTTGATGAAAAATAGGAAAATCAATTAATATTATCACAACAGAAGTAAACAAAGTAAAAAAGCATAAATTTGGGTAAATTTGTTACTCTTGCTACTGGTAGGTCTGGTGGGATCATATCTATAAAATTAACAGAAATAGCTGTACAACATATATATTTTTCAATCTAATGAAATGAAATACATTTACAATAAAAATATTAAAAATTATATAATAAACTATACTTATACCTTGATCATCATGCGCCAAAACTTCAAATGCTTCAGGGGCTTCATCCAAATAAAGTTTCCATGTTGTACTTACAATTTTCAGTGAGCTAATTTTATCAATATCAACATCCCCTCTTAAAATCTAGAAACATAACAACATTCTTTTGCAACAATCATTACTAATATTATAGCTAAACATAGCAGTTTTACAGTTCTTTTATATTTGTAAATTTTGTTCTTTTAAATTTAGACAAGGTAATTAATTATAAGAGTATTAAGTAAATTTATATTACAATACAACCAAACTTTACCTTACAAAACTACATATGTAATTAAAATAATAATAGGAAAAAATATAACAACTATATTAGAATAAAAGTTAATTTTTTCTGAGACATGTATTCACAAAAAAAAATTAATTATAGTATTAAATAAACCCACAATGCTAAGTAGAGAGATAGTTAAATCTTGTTTGCCCATTACTCAAGAAAAAAACAACTACATAATTACATGAAAAATCACAGCATACAAAGGTGGCTTAACATGAAGTAAATTTCTTTCATAATAAATCATTTTAAAATTTTTGAAACCACACCCTACATGTGTCCTGTTACATCTGATATGCTCTTGCATACTAAAAATTCATCTACCATACAGAAAATGTCAGTTTTACTTTATTTCCAAAATAATCGGTCTTAGTAAAAACAAATTATAATAACAACATTCCATATTCATTATCTACTAAATTTGACATACTCTAACTTTACAGTAAGTACTAAACTCAAATATAAAGACAACCTCATTTTTGATAAGGACCCATTAAGGATAAATCTTGCAAAGCCGTTTTTAACAACAGTATTGAATTCGCGCCAAAATACATGACCACGTCTTACCTCTAAGGTATCCACCTCCTCAGCGAAAATTATGACGGAACCAGGGGGTACACAGGTTTTGGACACAGACACCCGTGCGGAGCGAGAACAGTGACCCCATGTATCATGATACGTGGGCTCCAGATCAATGATGTCATCTCTTGAAGAAGTCCTAGGACCAAAACAATTTCACAGTAACAAAGGTAAGACGCGTTATTTAAGATTCATCTCCTATCATACACAAATACTTGCCAAGTATAACAACCGCCTTCATAGATCTCAAAGGAAAAATACACTGTAGTATTTTCAAACCATGGAAGCAACACCCGCGGCGTGTTTATTTTAGCACAATCACATGTTAATGAAATAGAAATCAATGCGATCACAATGGTAATTGCTTGATCTATAAACCCCATGTTTCTCCTAAGTAGAATACATGTATTAATTTTTGTACTTTAACTGAGAGATAGCAAAACCTCTTCTTAATCAAGTTTTGTCTTATTTTCAAATAGTATTGATTGACCACTATTTGACAATCGGCGCTACTTATTCAAATTTCCATACAAAACTCAAATGTCATTGTTTTCTTTCATTTATCATTTCTATAGCAAAAATTTTAAACTATACAGCCACAAAGTCATTTAAGTCGTTTCTGCTTATTTTTATTAATGTCTAAGTTTTATATTTATTCTTTTATAAATCAAGTGTCATAGTAAACTTCAATACATTTTCAAAAGTGGCTCTCCATAGAGAGTAGTTTTAATAAAAAAAACAACGCGCGTGCACGCCTTGTGAGATCGAAACATATCGCGGCGAAGCGTTGCAACGTTAGTCGTCACCTTCCTTACCATTTGAAAGTTCTACCATTGATGACATAATATAAAGCCTGTAAAAGTACATATAATATAAATAAAATGCTTATGAGGTTTCAACGACTTTGAGCAACATAAATCGCAAAGGAGGCGTTCGCATTTACTGCGTCTAGGTTGTGGATTGTTTCGTACACTTTTAATATAAGTATAAGTAATAAATATACATTGATAATTGTTCACATTTTTTATAGATGTTAGGGAAATCTGTGAAACTGTTACGAATTACAAGTAATGCAAGCAAATCATAAATTAATTTTATAATTTTTCCTACATTAAATACATGACAATTTAGAACACGTTTTTATTTAAGAAAGTTATTCCCAACATTTAGTAAGGATTGTCCAAAGAAATTGCTTTTTTATTTTTTATAATTAGGACAGATAAACGAGCTGGCGGGTCACCTGATGGTAAGTGATCACCATCGCCCATGGACGCCTGCAGCATCAGGGGAACGGATGCGGATGTTTATCCGGCCCAAAAGGTGGGAGTGTAATTGCCTCTTAAATAACTGCACATGGAAGTCTTGGGGGAACATCGCTGCTGAAAATTGGTTCTAAATTTTTCAGGCACTGAAAAAAAGATCGACCAAACCGAGTCGTTGATGAGTGCCATTCATCCAGTGTGTGGGTGGAATTTATTTCTACGACAAGATTAATATATAATACGTAGAATTGTGATTGTGATATTTCTTATAATTCATTAAATAATGAATTTTGAGACCCAGAATCATTGTTAAACATACATCTGTGGACCCAGTCCATAGTATCGTATATTATAGAAGAAATGTTTTAGTCATTGCACAAACTGTCACACTCACAGTTGCGATTGCAAAAAAATATACGTCAAAATCTTACAAATGGCTGCTTTGTGTCCGTACTGCTAGGCGCCGTGTATATTTATATGAATTATTCGTAATTAACTAAAATGTGATCGTGATCAATGAAATAATATAAAACTAGCCCCGTGTGTTAAAACAATTGACTAATAAGCAAGGAAAACGGAACTTGTGATGTCTTTCGATAAGGTAAATGATATAAAGAGTAGAGAGATCGATAAACTCAAACGTCGTCATAAAACTGACGACACTGCTGTTGCAACAGTGTTTAAAGGCAGCGAAGATATATTTCAGTGTGTAAAAATGGAGAAGACTGAAGAAAATGCTGGTAAACCTACTGAATTGTGTCTTCAAGGTAACTCACATCTCATATCTAGCACAACTAGCAGCCTGGCAGATACGCCCGGTGATTCTGGTGTTTTATGTTTGGATAGCGAGGCATCTGAAGCAACAAGTCAAGCTCTTATGTCGCACAGCCTCATAGGAGCCGAAGAACTTACTTGCGATAGTATTTACGATGCCGCACCGTCAGGTTCACAAGATATGATTAAGAGTACCAATAGCAGCATAATGACTCGCAGCGATATTGATAATCAAAATATAGGCGGCCCGGATGATATTGTCCCTGAATTACTAATTGAAGCACATAAAAAACCGATGTATGAAAATTTACCTGATGTTGTTTTAAAGGCCTTAGAAAGTGAGAAGGTTTGTACAGAGGAATTCAAGAAATCTGCATTAAGAACCTCTGAACCCAAAAAGTCCTTATCAGAGGATATTGTGTATAGAAGACGGTGTAGGAAAAAGTCTCAAAGTGGCCCAAGTTCACAGAAGAAAAGAGTATCATTCCATGAAGATATTTTAAATAATACAAAAACAGATAATATTCATATAGAGAGGGGTTTTATATCTTATGGGTCAGACAGCCCATACTGTGATAGGTTTAGGCAAAAAAATGTTACCAATGATAGGTTTTCATGGTGTGCATCTGGAGATAGAACTCCAAAATTAGCAGCAGATGTAGCACAGCAAACAATGTCAGATATTCTTACATATGGAGACTCAAAACATGATAGGAGTGGAATATTTGAATACTGTAGTAATTACCTACAAAATAATGACAGTAATAAAGATAGCGATAACAACAATGAAACAAAACCAACTGGCAAGTTGTATGATTGTGATTCGAACAGTTCAGATTCTAATTTTAGTTGTGACTCTGAGTCATCATCTAGTGAATCCTTGTCATCAAACTCAAATAAAACTGAAACATCACCAGTGCATAAGAAAACAGATAAAACACAAAAATCTTACTCATGTGATGGATTTGAAAACAATGGTCATGTTGCTTTTATTAGAAAAACTTATTTTTCTGAAGCAGATATAGATCAGTCTCATGATCGTAAAAACAAACCTCTGGAGGTATCCCAGAGTCCAATAACTGTTAAATCAGTTCTCAAGAAAAAGAGATACATTACAACAAATGTTGTGGAAGAGAGAAAAAACAACAATAAAGTCCTCAGCATATTAGATGGAAACAATATCATAGACTCATTAAAGAATTTCTATAAGAATTTTAATTTTAATTTTGCAGCTGAAAAAGGTTTGGCAGAGACTACTTTTGAAATGAATAATGTAGTTGAAGCTTTGCCCTGTGATGTTAATCAAAATAAAAAGCTCTCAAAAAGCTTGGATTCTGGTTTTCATATGGATGATGAAGATGACTTTGTTGAAATCAATTTGAACTCCCAACACCTAGATGCAGATAAGGTCAAGGATAAAACATCCGGGTTTAAAAACCCTGTTTCTGGAGACAGAACACCTAATGAAGGATCACCTCGCCACAAACTTACACTTAACATGAAAACACCAAATGATAAAAAACTTGTCAATAAAGGAGATGTTTTCCCACCTCTCAGTAAATATGTTGTAAATTGTGAAAGTACTGTGTATGAGCACAAAGGTGTCTCTTACAGTTATGTCCATGATACATTCCAGACAGCATTTGAAGCACCAAAGGAATCTTTTGTACCTATTCCAGAAACTACACCAGTTAAAGAATTATTAACAAATGCAAATAAACCAGATACTTATTCAAAACAGTCTGAAAACGATAACTCAAGTCGCACTTCTACACCAAAGAGGCAGTTTAGTAAAAATGTTCAGGAGGAAACTGACCAGAAAAGTGGTTTGTCAAAACATTTGTCCTCACCCAAAAAACAAAACGTCAATAGATACAGCCGCAAATCAGCATCAACAGTGCAGAAGAATGACGAAACGCCACAGCCGATTAGTGATAATTGCTCTAACACAGATAACTCGACTTTGAAGGGCGCCGATGACTTCAATGACGAGTTTTTTGACAGTCCGTCGTTGCAGAAAATGCAATCGAACAAGTCTGCATTATTGAGTCGATATCTGAAGAACGTTTGCCAAAGGAAGGACCTTGAACTTAAAATTAAAAATAACAAGTTCTTTCAATTCAAGATACGAATGGAGAGAGAGTTTCCGAGCATCGTGTATCCGTTTAAAGATGTGTCGGAGACGCATCACATTTCCGCTGGGAGGATGTCCCGTCTCATCGACAAAGAGGTGATAGAAAACAAAAGGCTCTCTGTGCGGCTACTCACTGCCGACGAGCCGTCATACTTCGACAGCTTCGAAGACAACGTCGCTATAGAATGCAATGAAAAACTTAGGCTGCAAATATTCTCCTATCCAAATGAAACCTTGAACCGGGTAAGAAACACACTTATAATCTAACCAGATTAAATCTGATGTTATTTCGTAATTAAATTGTTGCATTACGTAACATGTGCGAAAAATTTACATGTTTTTTATTATGTTATACACTTTCGATCTCTGTTACGCAATTAAAAGCTTTGTTGTGAGTAATTTATGCAAGGTTTTATGTTGTATGCAAAGTTAAACGTTAAAGATTTCTTATATAAAAATCATTACTATTTTACTTCTGATAACAAGGATGCACATATTTTTGGACCCATGCACATTTCATATGGAGGTTGTTTGACTTCACTTTTGAACTGAAACTTCTTTAGGCGCATGAGGGTAACATTTATATCGATGTGACGCGTGACTGGCGTCACGAAGATGTGCAGCGTTTTTAATCCATATTCGTTTGAAGGTTAGGTAGTTTTAATATTTACAAATAACGTTTGGCATTTTAATTTGCCATTGGTCATTTAACATACTATTTTTCATACAATATTACAAATTCACTTTGGTAAATCAAATAACAAAATTGAATTAATAATTTTTAATATTGATAAATCACGTGGCATTTTTATTTATAATTCGTTATTTGAGATTTCAATAAATTATTTGTATTAACATTCGACACTTTTAATATTTTAATGACAATTAAATTCATGAAATTCCTAACATATCTTTCTTTTCCCCCTTCTATGTCTCGGAAACCTAAAGTTTTAGATTTAGATTTGTGTAAATATGAACAAGACTTAAAGATTAGTATGCCAAAGAAGTTTCACTTCTGACATGTGTACTTTGTACATAACTTGTTTATATATGTATTTATGGTTATTCTAGATGATGAAAGTTCAGTCGCCATATAATATGGAGGATGGGTCATGGACCCCACTGTTAGTCTTCATAACAGACTACGCTCTGTACGTCGCTAGCGTGAGGCCCGGCGCCGCCGAATACGATATACTGTGCCGATTGCCGCATAACGAACTAGATGCTATAGCTGTAAGTTATTTTTTATAAATCTTTAACTGTTATGTAAATAAGCCAGCAAATAAACATAAAGGAACTGCTAATGTCATAAAATCACAACAACTAAATTTAAACAAGTGCAGTATGTTTTCCAATCCCAGGCTCTTTATAATAAGCCTAACAGCAAATTGGATATTGGGTTTACGAAGTGAAGGGAATGAAAAAGGCCAACATAATAATTTTTTTTTACATGAAATTAAACCGAAACCAGTGCATTTATAAGGAATTGCGATTTAGTATTAAAACAAACTTATTAGTATATATTTCTATACATATCCGGCTGCCTCATTGGTATAGTGGTTAGCATTTTCGACTACAGACATGAGATCGTGGGTTCGAGTCCCGGGTCGGGCCAATAAAAAAATCTATGTTGAGGTTCCTATTAAGATTTTTACGTTATTTCCGCGAGGATGAGAAGTTGGTGATGTGTTCCACCCCATTAAGCTGTCGATTTTGCGCCTGTTGTCTCTCCGGTCGTGTTGGATTTCCGTCACATCGATCTGTGAGAGTGAAGGAATAGAAGAATTCACTTGTGTACTATGTCTCATATGAGTAAGGAGGCCTGTGCCCAGCTGGGGCACGTTAATAGGCTGCTACTTACCTTACCCTTTTATACATATCCAACTTTCAGATGAAATTACTAACACATACACACGTACGCGCGCGCACACACATACATACTTATATACACTAAGTTATGCATCCAACTTCATACACAAATTTTATTTTTAACCGACTTCAAAAAAAGGAGGAGGTTATCAATTCGTCTGTATATTTTTTTATGTTTGTTACCTCATAAGTTCCGACTGGGTGAACCGATCTTGATGATTTTTTTAATATGAAAGGTGGTGCTTGTCGTAGAGTCCCATTTTTTAAATCCAGTTTTGATGATGGCATCCATGAGAAAACCGGATAATTGTTAAATTTGCATTAAGCTTGTGCGCGACGAATAAGTCATGATCACGCCAACCGATTTCGATGATTTTTTTATTATTGGAAAGGATATACTTCAAGGGTTATATGATGATAGTTTGGTTAGGCTCTAATCATGGGATCCCTAACAAAGTAACGGAACTCTTCAATTCAGGAGCAAATTAACGATACTCGGCAGAATCTTTCATAAGCTTTCCGGATATTTGAGTCACCTACCGTAACGTCAGTATGGTCAAGTGATTGTTGTAGTCTACTATGATGATTAATGGAACTCCTCATCGGCTTACATTAAGGGTGCGATTTATGGCAGAATATATAACTGTCTGTAATCAAATGGCAATGACCTTACGCTTGTTGCTGCATTACAATATTAAAAGATGTATACGTGTGAAGCGGTGGTAGCAGAGTCTAAGGGGGGGGGGGGGAACTTTTGCTTATTAGTGATGTACTCGATTACCATATAAAAGAATGTCGATAGCGGGGTGGCAAAACAACCGACCTGTAATGTATAAGGTTGCGGGTTCGATCCCGGGTGTGGTATAAATGTAAATTTCACTTTGTAAAGTTGTTTCATTAAATCGGTGCTGCCTCATATGAGCAACACGTTTTTTAGGTGTGCATGTATTCAAATTTGTTAGTGTACTTTAGATTCACTAAAAAAAAATAATAATGAAAGTTTTAACAAAAAATATTGTTTTGAAGGTAACCGCCTTCAAAACAAACTGTTCCAAATATATTAATATGCTCTAAAAAGTAAAAAATAATTGCGTATTCTTTTTTAGAGTTCTTCGTATTCTTATATTTGGAGTCGGTGTAAGCCAAGGTACCTAAATATATAGCTATAGGTTATCACTACAGCTTCGGGAGAGACCTGCGGGATACCTACCTTGGCTAAATAAATAAAACTAAAAGTTCTTCGCTAAGAACGTTTAGTTTTATTAACTTGTATAATAGCTAAGCTACGAAGCGTTAAGGCGATTTTGATTAAACTTTTTTCATAAAAAAAACTGTGGGGAAATGCTTATTTATCGTAGAGAGAGAAAGAGAGAAAACACTATTGAACACCACAAACAACACAATGTTATACTCGCACTAATACAAATACACTTATAAACAGATACATACATATTGACATGCATAGAAGCCTAAAAATACATATCTTCGTCGTTTAAGGGGTTAATGAAAGGTAGTGAAGATTGATACGAATTCTTTAAAGAAGTTCAAGGATTTACACTCTCTAATCAATAAAGGTAGCTGATCCTATAAACACCTGTACCGCGAAAGAATATTGTTTTATGGGGAATTATTCATTTATTAACCATAAAATATTGTACAATTCTTTTTATATAAGTCCACGTAAAGTTTATTATAAAACAACAGTATGACCCTAATAGTTTCTCTCCGGCGGGAGGTTAAAAAATAACGAAGATAAACTTTGTGTGACCTGCCATTGGCCTGTTTATTACTTAATCAAATCTGAAGTAGTTGTCGTAACCTTTTGGTATATTTATTACCTGCAGACAGAACAATAAAGGTTTATAGATATAGATAAATTTGATGTTACCAATCAAAAAGTAAGAATTCTTCAACCATATGCTTTCAGTTGGCCTCATTGGTCTAGTGGTAAGCATGTTCGACTACAGACGTGAGGTCCGGGGTTCGAGTCCCAGGTCGGGCCAATTCAAAAACCAATATTGAGTTTTCTATTAAGATTTTCTCAATATTTGCCCGAAGTTGGGAAGTTGGCGGTGTGATCCACCCCCGTGCCTCGGAGAGTACGTTAAGCCGTCGGTCCTGCGCCTGATCTCTCTCCGGTCGTGTTGGATTCCCGTCACATCGGACTATGAGAGTGACGGATTAGAGGGTACACTTGTTGTGTTACTATGCCTGCCAATCCGCATTGGAGCAGCGTGGTGGGTCTATGCTCTAAAAACCCTCGCTCCTTGGAGTGAGGAGGCCTGTGCCCAGCAGTGGGACGTTAAAGGGCTGCTACTTACTTATGCATTCAGTGTAACGAACCTCAATTAAAGGGAAGTTATACTAATATTTTTTAAAATTGATTCTTAGATAATTATACTATGGTTATATGCAATTATTTACATTGTTAATAAATTATTCGATACGAAAAAGTTAAAAAAAAAATGAAAACGTACGAAGGCTCCTAATTTTCCCTTACGATTCCTGATTCCTCTTCATTTTCTTCTTGGATTTAGATAATATCTTCTAATAAATGCAAATTAATATAGATTCTGTTTAGTTTATTTGAATTACATACATTAAACATACAGATTTTTGTCTATCTTTTTCAACTCTTTGTATTTAATTGCAAAATATCAAATTAAATACATACATTTTGGACTTCCAATTTGTTGTTAATCTTCGTAATGGCGGAAAATCTTAAGTATGTTTTCGAAAGAGCTATACTATAAATATTGCATAAAATATAAATGATCCTCTAATTTGTTTAAACAGTGAGCTTTGTTAGAAGTGAATATATGGGTATTGACTAGTTGTATATAATAATGCAAATCCGATATCACTGTTACCTAAGTGGCATCCGTTTAACGTCCCACTGCTGGGTACAGGCCTCCTCACTCCCAGAATGGAGGGTTAGTAAAGCGTACACCCATTACGCTCTTCATCTGCGATATTACTAGCAATTCCCCGCGGATTCCGATCTCGTGGCAGTTTGTTTACATAAAAGTTGTATTTCACTTAGTTTTTAACTATTTCCTTTCAGATTATTAGATACACACATACATTCATAATCTAATCAATACACAGACTTTACTTTACAACCAATATATATCTAACTAATACATTTTAAAATTCGTAACAGCATTTACATAGAATGTCCGATATTAGCAAATGTTTTTCTACAGGTATTGAAAATTTTTTGATTTCAAACATATGAAATATTTTTTAAATCTCTCCAGTAATTTTTAGCTTGATAGAAATAAAATAGTATAGGTATATTGGTGGGTATCACCTCGCTGTCCCAGTTATAAGAGTCTCTACAATTTTCTTTAGATTGAGTTATATCTTTTGAATGGAATGTCCGATTTTAATAATTTGAAATATATTTTACAGGTATTGAAACGGTCTTTATTAAAATATCATTCCATAGAGTAAGGATTATTTGAATAATATGGTTTGTCTGCAGTCGGCAATTTTATTAACTTTTGAAATATAAAAAAGTAGTTATATTGGCCTAACTACAGTTGGACATATGGTATTACGGACTTTTTTGTAGATAATAATACCTTCTATAATATTGTAGAACATGTTTCACACCTTGGGTTACATTAGTGCATTTTTCTCAGGGATCTCTATTTTATAGCCTATGTCGCTCAGCGAAAATGCAGCTTTCTAATGGTGAAAAAAATGTTAAATCGACCCAGCAGATTTTGTTTGAAAACATTACAAACGTACATACTTACATGCATACAAAAACACGAATGTTTCCTCTTTATAATATTAGTTTAGTTAAAATAGAAATTTTAACAAAAAAAAGACTCCAAATATAAGAATACGAAGAACACTATAAAAGAATACGCAATTATTTCTCACTTTTTAGAGCATATTATTTGTAAGTCTGGTTTGAAGGCGGTTCTTTTTTTGTTAAAATTTCTATTTATTTTTTTATTTTTAGTGAATCCGTAGTAAACTAACAAATTTGTCTCAATATGTGTACACCTAAAAACGTGTTGCAATGCAGCAACAAACGTAAGCTCATTGCTATTTGATTACAGACACTTATATTTGTTGCCATAAACCGCACGCTTACTGTAAGCCGTTGAGGAGATCCATTGATCTTCATATTTAACTACGACTAGCACTTGACCATACCGAAGTTACGGTGGGCAACTCAAATATCTGGATAGCTTATAGAAGATTCTATCGAGTATCGTTCATTTGCTCCTAAGAATTAAAGAGTTCCGTCACTTTGTCATGGGTTCCATCATCAGAACCTAACCAAACTATCACAAAACAACCCTTGAAGTATATCCTTTGCAATAAAAAAAGAATCTTCGAAATCGGTTGGCGTGGTCTTGAGTTATTCGTCCATTTGTCGCGCACATGCTTAATGCAAATTTAACACTTATCCGGTTTTCTCATGGATGCCATCATCAAGATCGGTCCAACCAGTCGGGAGATATAAGGTACCACTAGCATTTACATTGTAAATGGTAGGTCTCTACTAGTTGTTTAGAAGTAGCTAGTACTACACTTAAATCTATGAAATAAATTCTTAGCAATAGCACTATAACAAGTGGTATGAATAAACCATGCGGATAGTATGAATGTTGATTAAATTATTCACGTGTATTATAACGTTGAGTCACACGCTTCCCCGATTAACAGAATGAGACAAACGGGTCTCAAGAGTTCCCGTCGCAACACGCAACGTCTTGCGTGTCATGTATTATTTAGACTTATGTAGATATCTTGAGAAGTAGGACTCGAGTTTAAGGTGTACTGTTCGCAAAGTTATATCTAATACTAGCAATGCCCCGCGGTTTCACCCGCAAAAATACCAATTACGTGGAAGTGGGAAGTCTACTAAGTCGGACTATAGATGTAATAAAAATTATTAACATAAAAGTTTTATTTTACATAGTTTTTAATTACTTCCTTTCAGATTATTATATACACAGTTACAATCATAATATAATCAATATACATATAACGTAAGTAGCAGCCCATCAACGTCCCACTGCTGGGCACAGGCCTCCTCACTCGCATGAGAGGGTTTTTAGAACATAGACCCACCACGATTCTCCACTGCGGATTGGCGGGCATAGTGCACAAGTGCATTCTATTCCTTCACTCTCCGGTCTCACATGGTCCGGTGTGACGAGAATCCGACACGACCGGAGAGAGATCAGGTGCAAGACCGACGGCTTAACGTGCTCTTCGAGGCACGGGGGTAGATCACACCGCCAACTTCCCAACTTCGGGCAAATATTGAGAAAATCTTAATATAAAACTCAATATTGATTTTTGAATTGGCCCGACCCGGGACTCGAACCCAGGACCTTATGTCTGTAGTCGACCATGCTAACCACTTGACCAATAAGGCAGTTTTTTATGATATACCAAATTAAATTATTAAAAAGACACGTTTAAAATGTCTTAAAAGCGAGGGTTTGTGTATTGAGTTTTAGAAATAGTATTATTTCCAAAAGCAGAGACACTTTGTGATGTTTCTTTTTTATTTATTGATATGTATATAAATAAATCAGATTTTTTTATTGTCGAAAACATGAGGCAGATGATTTACGTAGAAAACCAGACTTTAGTCAATTTCAAAATACTCTACAGGTATTGAAAGATTTTTTCAAGTCTGTGCAGTAATTTTTAACTTGATCATAATAAATTGTTAAAAAAAAATTAAAATGCAAAACTTTCTTCTATAATATTAGAACTGAAATTTATTTGTAAGGCTTTATTATCTCAGAACTTCCCTTTATACGACATTTGACCATCTGGACTGAGATTTTTAAATTCGTTCTAAAATGTTTTGAATGAAATGTCCGATTTTAATCATTTAAAAAAGTATTATACACGTATTGAAACGGTCTTCAATATTTCTTTAATATTTAGTATGTTATTACAGACTTACAGTAGTTGGTCATGTGATATCGCGGACCTTTTTTGTAGATAATTAATACGTTCTATAATACTGTAGAACATTTTTTTTCTATAATCAATAGTTTCAGCAGCGTACGCGATGGCAGATTTTTTGGTTCACACCTTAGGTTACATTAATGCCTTTTTATTAGGGATTCCTATATTTTTGAGAAAGTAATATAGCCTATGCCGCTCAGTGATAATGCAGCTTTCTAATGGTGACATTTTTAAAAAATCGATCTAGTAGTCTTTGTATGATAATGTTACAAACATACATACGTACAAAAACGCTTCTTATTATAGTAGTTTAGATAATAAAACCGAAGAGTTTGTATGTTTTTTTAAACGCGCTAAACTCAGGAGTTACTGTTATTGAATTAGAAAATTCTTTTAGTTTCGGATAGCCCATTTATAATGAGAAGGTGAACCTTTTAATAGCTTCCATTGCGTGCGATGTGTTAACGGTAAAAGATACGTAACAATCATGTACTCGTATTACGGAATTGTTCTTCTTATAAAGTTTTTTTTAAGCCTGCGATAGTATATGTACTTATACCTTTTCAGACGCAGACGAAGTTGCGCGTTTCGTCTAGTTTAAAAGCGAAAAATAAAAATCAATTACTTACTACTTACATCTGTACAACTATTAATCTGATTGATTAGAAATTTTAATTTATTTTGCAACGTAGACTCACTAAAGAACTCACGAATTTATATATGCCCATGTTATTAGAAACTACGCGGATGACACAGTAGAGATCAACTAATATTGTCTGTAAGCAGCCCCTATTTTCGTGATTTTTATAGTTGATAATAGAATTAAAGTTAAAAAAATCAGATAACAATATATATGTATAATAACTAGCTGAAAATTTTCAACAAGTTTTGCCGCCGTTCCTCCGTCCGATCATATAGCGTGAATCGCCTATTATTAATAGTGAATTTCCAGGATATAACGGATCTTTTTTTACGGTGAAATGAATATTAATTTATACATGTACAGTAATATGCAACATTTTGTTTAATTTACGCATGTAAAATGCGATTTTCTCAGAGGTACCTTTAAGCATTACGATGAATATTATTTCTCAAAACAACTTCAATCTCATTGAGTAAATATAGTTCTTAACAAATGTCCTGCAAATGCAAGACAGTTATGAAATGATATTAACTTTCGTAAAAAAATCGCCTTTTTAATGGATAGGCAATAATGGCACTAATATGTCCTTCAACTTCAGAGCCAACTATAATAGAAAATAAAATAATACGCAAGAAAGCGTCGAGGTCACCTTTGTTTGATATTAAAAATATTGTTGCCGCAATATTAAATATTTGTAACTCGTTCAGACTATAAAAAGTCTTTGTGGAATATTTTGACGGTGGACCCTACATATCAATATAAAAAAATAGTTGATGAATAACAATTTTTTCCTGGGGATGTATTAAATAGGTCTATACATCCACAGGAAAAAAATTGTATTGTTTTACTTTTCCGAAATCTGATAAATATCCTAAAGAAAGCGAGATAGAGAGGTGATTATAGGCCACAAGTGCATTCAAAGGAATAGAGACTACTAGAATAAAGACTTGCGTAGTCCGATAGTACGGCAAGTCTGGTAGGACCGGTCTTTCTCTTGAAATCCATTCCAACCTGGGGGGGTTGGATCTCATCCTGACCTAATTTCATTGAGGCGACAAAACGGAAAATATGTAATTGGATTAATTATTTTAAAATATACCTTAGTTCGTTGATTATGATGTACTATTTGACAACAATTTCTATCAAATTATTTACTTTGCAAGCTCTAGTTTATCTTAAATTTTGTTTTCAAGTGTGCAAAACATCAAAATGAATCCCGTTTTACTCAACTTTTATACAGTGGATTTCAAGGGGAAGCTAGCAGATCAGGCAACTCGCAATTACAATAATGTGAACCGTATGTAATACAACGTAGGGATTTTTGTTTTTTTTTTATATTGTTGATGGTAAGTGATGATACTGTATCATTACTTAGTTATTAGTATTGTCTATTACTAAGATAAGTGAAAGCGCGCTAATTTGGTAAGAGACGACATACCCCTTATGGTTTTTCCACAGCATCGTACCGGAACACAAATCTCTTTGTTTGGCGGTACGATACTAGTTTATATTGTATTTACGGTATTGTAATAGGATTCCTGTAATGATAGTGTAAGCTTTGGAATAAATAAATAACGTATTAACAACTTGTACAGGAACAAGCTAAGCAATCTAATATATTTCTGTTTATCGAAATATTTTACTATTGTTAAGTTTGCGATTTAATACGAATGTTTAACTCAAGGTTGGTCCAGAAGCACAATATATTCAAGTTATCGACGTAGCGGGCAATGTTGCTTGTTCCGTTGTAACAGCCGAGTCAAGCCTAGGCGCAAGGTTAGCATCTTCACTGGAATGGAGTGCGAGAGTATCTCCTCTTAGAATCCAACGTCCACCTGCCATGTTGCCACTCAATTGTCGTCATCTCGCCTCCGCAGTAACCCGACAGAGACACGAGAAGAGGGTAAGCTCACTTATATATTGTAATTATATCCTCCTTCATAATTTGAAAAAACTCATTCTCACTCTACATACACCTTGTTCAAATTTTGAATCGTTAATAATATACAGAACATGATATTATTTCAAATATAAATCAATAATCGTATTTACGAAAATTTTTTATGTTTTAAATGGTCTTTAGCTTTATACTATCCCTTGTGTGTAAGAAAGTTTAAAATATACATTGTTATAACGTCCATGAATAGCACAATTCAAATTAAGTATTTATATATATCTTATATATAAAATTCTCATGTCACAGTTTTCGTACCTATACTCCTCCGAAACGGCTGTACCGATTCGTACTAAATTTTATATGCGTATTCAGTAGGTCTGAGAATCGGCTACTATCTATTTTTCATGCCCCTAAGTGATAAAGGTTGTTCACCCCTAAATTTTTTTTTTTAAATTTGGGACGAAATTATTTTTTTTTATTTCTTTGTGATACAGCATACGAAAATACATACAACCCTAAATTTTCACCTTTCTATCATGAACCCCTATTTTTTAATAGCGATAATAGTAATTATATGGCAAAACAACGTTTGCTGGGTCAGCTAGTTATATATATAATAATTTACTATTAAATAATCTTAACGTAATACTTCGCTTGTCCCTATTGAGATAATTTGATTTACAAAAGCACAACCTGTTTCAGAAGAGCGGTTTATAATTAGTTAGATTGACAAAAAAACTGATGTCTAAAACACCATGTGTACTACGAGGAAAGTTTTCACATCTTACCAGGGCTAAGATTTAGACATTAATTTTGAAAGCTTTCATCAAGAAAACTGACTTTAAACAGCTCTTCTGAAACTGGTTGAGCTTTTGTTGATCCGTCTTTCGTAATAGGGAACCGTGGTTTATTTATCTTCTCTGCATTTAACGTTACGCATAAAAAGTCGTGGTCCTTTAACTGTTGCAACAATTATGTCATTATAATGTTTAATAAAATAAAAAATTAATGTTTCTTTTTTTTAGGTGCCACCTATTTTGTTTTATGGTAGAGCATGTTCAGGAGATGCAGAAGACAGATTAATCGAAGCCCCCGGTGCCTTCGCACCACCCCTGGAGGGCTACCTTATGTGCAAGACTGAGAAGAGTAAACGATTTGAACCCTGCTACTTTCTACTTAGGTAAGTGCTTTCTTATGTTTTACTTATCATAGCCAAAGCAATGGCAGTGTGATAAACACACTTATATTTATTTTGACCCCCATAAATCTTTTTCCTTAACTACTAACATATTGACTTAATTCATATGCTGCAAATTACCTTTTGCTTGCATTAAATACAGTAACTAACCTATTCAAGTTGAAAAAGATTATCAACCTTCAACCTTTCCGGCTTTAAATATGAAAAATTTACTCGCGATCCGAATGGGGGTACCAAAAGACCCCATTTTATTTGTATGAAAATCTGACAGTCATACAAAGTCACGTCATCGCAGAGTTTTTCTATATCTATAAAATATAAATATCCTTGTTTTGTTATACTCGTATATCAGAGATTACAAATTAGACACTTTATGAATTCCTATCTTAACTCTATTTATTAGTGAAATCAATGTCTATAACATATAAATAATAATCACACCTTTAAAGTTAAACTTTTACTGAAAAATTTCGTTTAGTAACGGTTTAACTTTAAAGGTGCGATATATTGAGTCAATGATATTGTATACATTTATTATATGGTATATATTTATTTGTTTTATTTTAGGGGAGGAATTCTACATTGGGGTCCACATTCACCTGATGGCAGCCCTCTCCCAAACAACATTTCCCTACGTTCCGTAGTAGGTGTGCGGAGGCATGTGGATTCCTCCAGGAGACCACATTGTTTTGAGATAGCTCTAGGAGATTCGAGCAGATTACTCCTGGCTGCACCTGATGATCCCACAGCTTCCTCCTGGCTACAGTCCCTACTTTTACATGCAGCTCAGGTATGTTAGTAATTTTATAATAAAACCTAATTAATTCGAATGTGTTTAAAACTTTTTTCGGGATAATAGAAAACCTTATTATCGGGGAGTAACATAGATCACATTTTATCCTTATGCGAGTGGAAAATCCAATAGACCTCTCTGACCTTCAGAATTAGATCCATTTTTAACGAGGCTTACTGACTGATTCTTGATGTTATAAAAATAAACACAACTTTTATCCATTTCCATTTCCATTGGAGTAGAAAGAAGTCTAAGATCTAAAAGTAACATCAGACACAGATATAGCAAAGGGGTGTTTGTTATTGCTGACAGATGCACTTGATTATAATCTCACTTAATGATAAGAAATCTTATCCCACTTATTATCACTCTAGGAATAAAGTGCACTACGCTGGTAAGAGGTCATTTACCTCTTATGGTTTCTGCAATGAATTGTACTGGAACGGAAAGTTCTGGCTTATCTTTGCTGGCACGGTGGTAACTGGTCACGCCCGAACCCTCCTATCAGTCCAAGTTCAGACAAATTTGCCCTAACGGGAATCTAATCTAATACCAAGCTAATACTCGCTCCATTACGCCAGCTTTGCCATCAAATGTAGAATTTTCTTTAGTGCATATGACGTCATATAGTTATATTTTAATGTATTCCAGGCCCTAGAAGAAAAAGATGGTGCAAAGAAAACAGATCCCCGTTCAGGTGGACCTCCACCAGCTTGCACAGTGCTAGTGACTCCATTCGAAGTCATTAGTCTGAGGGATACACTTGATTTGGCGTTTGTCGCAGGGGCATCTGCATATCTTAAGGACCGGGGTTCTGATGCATTGCTCAAAGGTATATGTTTGACCGATATATTTAAATCTAATGATATGCCTTGAAAGTGGTAATGGCCCTATAAATAGACATGTGGATTATTAATAAGAGTTTGAATACATTATCTTTATTAATAAGCCCAATTTTTGTCTAAAATTTATCAATATTCATTTCGGTGGTGGAAACCCTTATATCCCTGGACCATGTCTGGATAATATCTGACCTGCTAGTGAAGCAACATACTTATGAGGAATATGGCCTGTGCCTGTTGCAAAACATCAAAAATTACTCTTGATCCGAATAGGGGTACCAAAAGACCCCAGTTCATTTGTATAGAAATCTGAAACAGTCGTCGGAGCATTACGTGCACACTGTTGAGTTTCTCTGAGGCGAATCTGCGAAAACGAAGGCAGTGTCGTACATTTGTCTTATATAATCGAGAACTGACAGTACAAAGAGTTAAATAGATCTTTTACTATTTATCTATATCTTTTTGTTATGACCAATTTCAGAATATATTGAAGAGATGCGGTCTGATATCGAGATATTGGCGTGTGGCTCTATTAAGAATTTAACAGCATTCAAGATACCTGATACTGATGAGAATTGGTGTTGTTTGGTTCGTTTATTTTTCAATTCTTAGTAAAATCCTTTTTTTAATTATCCATCTAAGTAAAAATACATTTTTAAAACTTGTATTCGCTGATACTTGTTAAAACAGTTTTTTTATTCATTATTATTTTCATTTGGCGAAAAATTGTGGAATGCCATCTATTGAAGGCTCTCGTTTATGATTTAATGCTAGCGTAGGAATTAGTTTAAATATATTTTATATTACTTTACTATTATTATCAATAATGTTGATATAAGTACAATTTTAAAAACTCACTGAATCTAAAATATTTTTTTATTTGCGGAATTACAGAATAACATATTACCACTTTAGCAGAATACACGCAAACCCCATTTTAATCATTAAGAGGTGTACTCTTTTATACTTCCCAACAACTCTTGCTTCTCCCCTCCTCCCCATTGTAACCAATATCTCCACATCAGCACTTCTCATCAACAATAAACTTCATGTGTAACATTTTTATATGTAATGAACTGATTTATATTGCTATATAAATATGTTCCCGGTTGAGCTAACCTTGTCATAGACTTCAGCCAACAGGCTGGACTAGACCATTATTGCTTTATACTAGGTTACTTATTACTGCGCAAGCCATTAAGGCTTTTATACAGTTTTTATTGGTAGTAGGTTTTTTAAATGTCTGTTTATAGGAATGGAGTGTATGCGAAGCTCGCGAGCGGGGTGCTGGTCTGGCGTTAGTGTTGTCTAGCAGCACAGAACTAGAGAGATTCATTGCTGCACTGGAACAGGCATACGCACATCTCACTGTAAGTGAAAAACTCATTGGCAACTTAAATCTTTTGAAATATGAGTTGCCTCCTGATCTTTTGTATGCTGTGATGCCGTCACTCCAACGATCTTCCCTATCTTCCAAAATAAAGACTAAATAAAAACCCAGTGAAACAGAAAGAAACACCTTGATGGCCTCACTGGCGCAGTGGAGCGAGTGTACGCCTTGCTAGCGGAGATCCTGAGTTCGATCCCCGGTAGGACGAATTTAGGAAATTGTATTTTCTATATTTCTGAGTCTGGACTAGTGGAAGGCTTCGACCCCCGCTAGTTACCACCCTACCAGCAAAGACGTACTGCCAAACAAAAATATTTGTGTTCCGGACGATGCTATGTAAAAACTATAAGGGGTATATGGCCTCTTACCAGATTAGCGCGCTTCCATTTAAGACTGTATCATCACTTGCCAGGTGACATCACAGTCAAGCGCTAAACTGTCAGCAATAAAAAAACGCATCGATTATTGTAATATGTACCTCTGGGTCTGGGAGAAATACCACGTCACTATGTACTATTTAGGCCTTTTATTATCAAAAACAATATTATTAAACGCTTTGCTCTTTCGACAATAAAAAACAAATAATGCGTGTGTATAAAGTACACATGTCAGAAGTGAAACTTCTTTGGCAAACAAATTTTTAAGTCTTGTTTATATGACATTTATTTCCACAGCACGAGCCTTTCCCCTTGAGTGTAGTGGAGGCACCGAAGTCGGCATGTAGCGCGGCGCACTCAAAGTACGAGGCCGCCTGGAGACATATGTTACCACAACAGTGAGAATGTAGACAAAAATACCTATATAATTTAATATTTTCTTAGATTTTCGCGAATACCTCACATGTTAAGACAAGATTAAACAGATTTATATTAATATATTACTACTTATACCTAATCTCGGACAAATAATGACGACCTCTGGGATCTATGGGGGGAGATCTGAATGGTGCTGGCGGTTTCCTACCGCCAGCACCATTCAAAGTAGACCTAGACAAATTAGCCAATTGTATTTTCTAATTTGTCTAGGTCTGGACTGGTGAGAGGCCTCAGACGTGGCTAATTACTAACCTTCTTGCAAAGACGTGTTTACACACACATAAATTGTGTTTCATGTAGCAAAATTACTTCTTACTAGTAAAAGTTATCATTATTCAATACAATAGTCAAGCGTTAGCCAATCAGCAGTAAAAAATGTACGATTGTCAGGTTCACTGGTACATGAAGTTGATATAGTATGTTTAGTAATGTTAAAAAAATCAATATGTGATTTAAATCCGTTAAATCTGGTCTTATCATCTCTATAATATATTGCGTTCGTAATCGGTCTTGTAAACGAATACGAACGATATGGAAATATGTTAAATCATGTCCAAAGTTTTAAAACTAGCCTTTCGGAGCTTTGAACCCAGGGCCGTGAAACTAGTTATAAAAAAATGATCACGCAAATAACGTTTGTAGTTTTATCTCTGAACTAAATTGAAAGTCGCGTATATACATATGCATTCTACTGTACTTTGGACTTTCAGTAAAGGAAATTAGTTTGCAACATGTGTTCAAGTTCTTGCGGTTTTCATTTATATGAACAAAAATTTTGTACTTTTAAATGCTGATTTTAAGAAGTATTATTAAATGTGTTAAATAAGTTTGTTTACTTTAAATAAAACCGTAAAATTTTAAAGAGTATGGCCGTATTAAGTGCTTGTATACTTTATGAATTCAAACTTGGCAGTTACTAAAATTGTTACAGTTTTATTGAAAGTAAACAAACTCATCTAACGCATGTAATGATACTTCCTAATATCAGTTTTTAAATGTACAAAATATTACCCCACTACTTTATCTTACTTGCGATATACAATTCATATAGGTAGACGATAAATGAAAACCTCACGAACTTTTATGGTTGGCTAATAATTTGAAATTTTACGTGGCGTTGCCTCAAGTAAGAGGACGTCACGTTAAATGAAAAAATTAACATGTAGGATCTAAATATATGTATAGTATTTACCTACATCCGTTATAGACGCTATGTATGTTAAAGAAATCATATAACTGATGTGGTTCAAACCTGTTTGCGATTGATATTCAAATAAATAAAAGTGACTTTCGCAACTTCGACGCGCATTAAGAACAGATTTCGCCATATTCCCGCGGGCTCGGGATGTACGCGGGTAACGCTCAAAATTTATATGTAAACTACTTTTTACTATGCGATTTTCAAATTAGTTCCAGTTTAGATTATGAAATTCAGTGGTTTTTATTTACAAAATATAAACACAGTAATAGAAATTGTACAATATCTTTGGCAGCTTACATTATTATATATTATGCTAAAATACTTTATAAAATGGCTGTTAACGTTAAAAAGTGACAAAATTTGTTTGTTATATTTTGTTATAATTAAGTACACAAAGCATAATTAAAATACTTTACTGTTTGTACATACTTGCGTAATATTTGCTCCTGCATTCAAACAGCAAGTAAATTTGTAAAGGATATAATGTTAAATAAAATCTAGAAAATGAAATCTGAGTAAATAATATATTATAATGGACTTTAATATTAAGTAAAGTATACCTAATACCTGAAATATTAAGTAATACTCAAGTGTCACAAATATATCTCAATAATTTTTGATATTGTAGGAACAAAAAATATTTTCCAATATTCTGCGTTATTTATTACTAAGCTATATCTTGAATATTATTCTATAGAAATACTATCAAATATATATATAATTATTCAATAAATATCCCAAAACATGAACATTTAAGTAAAATAACTCGTAAACAAGTTATTAGGAGACCACTTCCAAAAACGAAGACACTACACGAACAAATGGGCGCGGTGCGCGTTGTTCAGTTCATTGACCCGTGCGTTTGAGTACCAGCTGAGTTTAATGTGGTGTTTCATTGCTGGCTTTTATAGTAACGTATTTTATATGAAACCGTTGTTTTATTTAGCTGTACTACCATGATGGAGCGTAAATAATTCTAATAAGATTTTTTATCTGATATAAAGATCGATTTTGCCCGTCCCATCATCATTAGTACTATCATCTGTCTTTGATTCCGGAAGCAGTCTCCTAACATATTGTTTATTTATTATTATAATAGTATATGCTTTAGTGCAAGGATCAGCAACTAACAGCCCCTAAGCCATTATGATGCGGCCCACGGGCTTACAAATAACAATAACGATAAATGTAGTAAAAAGGCCAAAAAATATGGTTATTAGATGAAATGTAGCCCAAGGCAATATCCTCATAACATTTGTGGTCCGTACCAATATGCTCATAGTACATTCCTTAGTGAATGGTTTTAAATCTAACAATATTCAATAGCAATGAAATAATGCATATATTTTTTTCCAATAATGTCCCATGTACACAAGTCACTAAATTATGCCCTTATCCATGTACAAATTTATTTATACTGGCATAATAAAATAGAGGCATCGTGACCTGTATAATTTTATCTTTCACTGTCCAATATATGCATTTATTATATTCTATATGTACTCTGTTATTTTGAAAGCACATCCAATAATAAATTAAAAATAAAAATCAATCATATTCGTCTATAGACAGTGTTACAGGATATTTAAAAGTTGTATAAAATAAACATTTTGTAATACATTTCTTAAATGGTATTGTCTATTTTTTAGTGGAAAAGTAAAGTATATTATAAAAGCGTCTGAATAGTCGCTACCAAAAGTGAATTTTGTTGTATTTTTCCCAAATATTTTACTCAAATAAAATACTTCAGTTAATTGCAACTTTCTTTGGTTAACTTTTATTTATTCTGAAACACTGTACACTGAAATTTCAATTTGACAATGAGAATGAAATTTATCGATCAATGAAAATGGGTAAAGGTTATTAAAAAAATATTTGAAAGCACAACATTATTTAATTGTTAAAAGTTCAACGTGTTGTTGTTTATTATTAATCATTAAAATACTTATCGACGTACTTACCTGTTGCTGTGTAGATAGATCATAATATTTGATATTAGATTAAATATTGCGAGATAATAATTTACATATAAGAATCACATTAATGAGTATTTCTGTTTTTATTGGATAAAATAGATAAAATTTGAATATACTTGAATTTGACACCATTTCTTTTAAATCGAAATAGACGACGCACTCTGGCGTTTTACTAAAAAAAAATCTCTTAAAGACTTTTCCACGACGTATTTGAATAGCGTGGTGGGTTTAAGATCTAAAAACCCATTTTCCAATGAATAAGGGGCATTTGCCCAATTTACTATTAAAAGAATATTATGAAATTGTATTACTGTTTATCTGAATTGGATAATATGGATTATATGATATTTAAATTTTATAGAATATTTCAAACAACACCGAAATATATATTTATGAGTAGAAAAGTATATCGTAGTATCAACATCCCATATTCAACAAAGACGGGTGTTAATTAAAATATAATATTTTATGGAAATGAGTGACGTGTGGCCGTACAAATCCGCGAAAACGTAAATATTGTTGTATATTTGTCTCGCTCTATCCTTATGTATGTTCGAGTGAGACAAATAACATATTACTAGCAGAATAAAACAAAAAGTGTTAACAACAGGAAAGTAGATGTTGCTTATCAACTATTTTGGTTCTTTTTGTTGTCAAAAACAATATTTTTAAAACATTTGCGCTTTCGACGATACAAAAACACTGGAGAAGGTTTCCTTATAATGCTTTTATGATTACAAGAAATAAAAAAGTTACTATTGCAATACTCAAGTTATTAAATAAAAACGAATACATAGGGGCTTCAAATACCCCCCTTAGAGTTGGGTACGTTAAATCCAAGCTCTGTCGAAAAAATAAAATCCATTTAAAGTAATTCGCATGTGAATCGTCTATTTTGAATTACATTTTCAGTGCATTCTTTCTCCATTTAAAAGAGTTCATTTTCTGTGTTTTTAGTTATTCGAAATGTTATGTTCATACACTAAATTAACTTTTTAGATATTGTATTGTCATGTATGTAGTATGAATAGATCAGGGATTTTGCATGACTTTGGTCCATACTTTTAATCAAAATTTTCATAAAAACAAATATAGCACTGTACGTGATATTGACTGAATGTGGTGAATCTCGAAACTATTTAATATAACATGTTTGTACAAAATAAAATCTACGCATAATTTTGGGATTGATCTCTTCGCAAATTGTTCTTATAAGATTATGACTATCAATATTTAAGAAAAATTGTTTATGTATTTTGAAATTACAATATCTTGGTTTTACATATTTATCTACGGCAAGTGGTAACCCGGAAGTATTGTCGTTGGTAAGTTTTTATTTAATATTCATCTGTTGTCTTTATAAAAGAAAAATAACCACAGATTTTTTAATATAAAATTAAATTTTTGTATTATTGTGTTTGTTATCTACGACAAAACTAAAAATAATGAATATGTATGAATGTTAAGTCACGTTCGTATTGAGTAGCAGCAGGTACTACTTTATATATATATGTTGATTCGGAAACTTTCAAATATCTTACTTAAAAAAAAACCAGAAAAATTAAAAAAGATAAACAATTGCATAAAATGTCAATCACAATTTACAAATGCTTTTACATATTTAAATATTAGCATAATAGTTATCTTAAAAAATTTGCAAAAAATAAAAAAAAACATGGCACACGACATATATATTATCCGTTTGGGTTATGAAAATGCAGTTTTTTCTTATCTCATTTGAGGTAAAGATATGTAGAAAATAGTTTGGGATTTGGGTTTGTATGTAAATACCTGTTATGTTTTTTTAATCATGGTATTTTTTATAAATATATGTAAGAATTACATATATATTTCATACAATTCACACTACCTCCAGCTTGTATATGAAGCAATTTACATGAATCATAGAGACTACACGAACACATTTCTTTTTTATTTATTACACATCAACAAAATACACACTATATACATTAAAAAAATTAACAAAGTTAACTAAGCGATATCTTACTGTTTGAAAACTGCGTGGATATAACTTAAAAGCGACATGGTAATAATTAAAAAGAAAAAAAAACATAAAATGGCCTTGGAATTGCTGAAAATATCAATCTCATTATTATTTTATTTGTGTCATGAAACCTTTTGCATATAACCAAAGTTAACAAATACCATTTTGAAGGTAGTCTCTAACTCACTGCGAACGTGATTTGAACGATTTGGGATTATTCTGAAACTTGAATCAAACGTTTGAACAAGTTCTCGTTTCATACATTTTATTGAGACTAAGGGAACGCGTCGTTCATTCGCAAGTTTCCGTAGAATAAAACCGCTATATGTGAGGTGGCATTGCTTGATAGACTTTGAAATTGAAAAGCCAATTTTTTTTATCGCGAACCTTGTTTAGCTTTATGTTTTAAAGCTATTTTTAATGGTTTGGTGTTTTTTTTTATTATTGGCGATGTGATAGCTTTATTTAAATGAAATTGTTAGTTTTTGTGAACATTCGTAATTGGAGTTACTCGAATATGTTTTTATATTTCGCCTGTTATAATTAGATGAGTTGAAATTGTGGTTGTCTTACATGCTTTGTACACTGTTACCTATATCAATGTATGATATCATTGTATGTGTATAGTGGGCCGCTGTAGGCCATGTGATATTAATGTATTATAAAGTAGGTTTAGGATCGAGTGTGCCTCTGAAGCTTAACACTTTCGTCGCTAAGTTCACATTGTGACTACTTTTTTTTACGACAAAATGACGTCTCATTTTATTTACCCTGTTACCACAAATTTGGTTTTGCTTATTTTCATTTATTAATTCCTCATTACGCATTAGCTGTTACTGTTCCTAAAAAAATTGAAGTTTATTTTAAATAATCATCTTAAATTGAACTTGTATACAGATAATGAATTTAATACATACGCAAAAGATCCGGTGCATTTATAGCTTTTTTACTTACTTACTTACTACTTATAAAAGTATTTATTACCTAAAATAAAATTAGATCACGCACATTTTATATATATTAGGAATTATATAGAATTGAATGTATTGAACACAATTACTAAGCAACAATTGTCGCTCGGAATTTCAGTATTTAATTCAATTTGTGCACAGGAAGTGAATTTATAGTAAATTCATATTAAAACATAATACTTTCGTCATTTAATAAAAAAATTACTTCAATTCTGCATGTATATTTGAAATAATTTTCGTCTTTTTTGTATTTAATCCATAATATCGGCACGCGAAACTACTTAAAACATAATTAATTAGTATTAAAGTTTTAAGAGGGACTTAATTTACTTGATTTCAAATTGCGTCCGTTTAAATTGTACTTTTTTATTTAAATTGAGCCGTAAAGCATTTTCAGATTACGTAAGAAAATCTGTCACAGTGTAAACTGAGCATTACCTTTAAAAGTAACATTCACGTAGTTTTTAAGTACGTTATTTTTGTACAACAAAGCTTGATGTATGTATATAATATATTCTGCTGGACAGCTATAATTTTTTTTTACACATTATATACGTTTATTGTACACAGTGTTATACTTTTGAGGCATCGATATGTAAGTTTCGTAAACTTTTTATTTTTAAAATAAAGCGCAATATTTCTTTTGTTGTACGTAATATTTTAATGAAATTATTTATATTACTAGATTTTGTGGCTGTATAGATTTAGTTTAAGATTTTACTCTATTTTTATTTTTTGTTTTTCAAGGACTTATTAACAAATATTTTAAGCGGTCACAGGATGTTATAGATGCGATTCCTTCTTTTAAATATAATCTTTTTATTAAATTGTCTGGTTTACCTTTGACGTTCTTTGAAACAAAGAGAGATTCTTTTTTCTCGCCATATTTGCCTTCTCGAGAGAGATATATTACTTAACAAAGCAAAAACATTCTCAAAAGAGAGCTCATTAAAATGTCATATTATAATACGAAGAGTTACTTGAGGATTCAGAAGTTAAATAAAATTATAACGAAGCAGTGCAATTTAAACACTCTCTAAAATGAAATAAACATTTCTTTTGAACAGTATGATAATAATGTGACACATAAGCCACCTTCTAATCATCTGCGCCCCATTTATACTCTCTTTCCCATCTCCTCTTCACTCTTCCCCACCCCTTCTCATCTCCCTTTCCTCCCCTCCATCCTATCTTCTTTCCTCTTCTCCAATGCACAACATTTCTACATCAGCGCCTCTATTTATTTTGAAAGTCAATAACTTCATGTAACAATATTTTAACAATGATCCCAATAAGGACACGCGCCTGAGTGTATAACAGTTTATTGTCAAAACAGGAACCCTCGTTACTTCACATCTTGAGACGTTCTTTAAAAAATATGATTCAAAAGCTGTAAGAACCCTTCTTGATTGAAGAATATATGATCTTGTTTTATAAAGAGAACTTTGTCATTTGACTATCTGTAGGTACCAGTTCTAGGTACTTATAGATACTCCAGTGACTAAGATCAGATCACGTGTCTCTTTTACGATGAATCCAAAAGATTTGCCAAACATTCGCTTATTCTAACTACTAAATCATAGTGCCCATATAAAACTTGTCATAGAAAACTATACTACTTAAGTTATCAAGTGAAAATATTTGTTAATAACTTCTTAACATACAATAATGTGTCTGATTTTATCTTGTGCGTATCTTATGTGCTTGTAAGTGACGTGATTGCTCTCCTGTGATTGTTTTACCAATATGATTAATTCGTTCATTCGCATGACGACGTCGAAGTTTTAGCTTACATTGTTAGTCATTGTGTTAGGCTTTCTGAGATTGTGATTAATTCACCAAAAAAATTGTATTGTTTTATCGTTAGAAAGGAAATGGTTCTGGTTTCCAATATTACTTAAATGTAATGCAGGTAATCCTTCAACACCTACTGGTGAGTAGGAGAATTAATTTAAAAGCCTCTCAATTCGAAAAATAACTTTGAAAATCTTTAGCCTTCTCTTTTGAAACAAAAAATGAGTACTTAATGTATAAAAATGTTTTATTAGAAAGTAATAACCAAAAATATAATGAAAAAATTTCTAATACTCTTCGTTTTGGGAGTGTTTTCTAAATTGTAGACCAATGCTTACTGTTAACTTAAAATACTTTATAGTTCTAATCCTGTGTCCTCAATCTATTCTTATATATTATACTGGTCTTTACCTTATTTATTTATTACAAAAATCAGACTTAAGTGTTTATTATTAACATTTTAGTGATCATTGGAAGACCAGAATTATTTCCATTTTAACTATACTAAGCTACGTTGTTTATAGTTGAAATTAAATGTTTAAGTAACAAAAAATCTGTTAATATTTCGCACGCTTGATAATAAATTGTCATAAACTATATCTTAAAAAAAAGCATTATTTTGAGTTTATTTTTCACATTTTGTCTGTCCCCTTGTGATATTGTATTTGGTTTCCTATATATATGTATATATATAATTTTATTTCAAATTATAACAGGTTCTCTGTTCCGATATATAATAACGTATTTGAATTTATATTTATTTAATTTAAAATGTATCACTTATTACGGCTTATCATATATCTACTCTATTTATTATTGATATGTATATCTCCTTTTCTTCAAAGTTGTCTGGAAGAAATCGCTGATTAGCGATAAGACCGCCTTTTTGAACATTTCCTTGTATAAACATTGTGATAATATTTTCTCATTCTTTTTCTTTTAGGTTGTACAAAAACAAATGTTATTATTATCATACTAAAGTATATCTCTTCACGTTCGAAATACGAAATAGGCAAAAATGACTCCGTGACATCACAATATGTCTGTCAAATGATTATAAATTCAAATGATTTTGATTGTCAAATCGTTTTTATGTATCATTTTCAAGCATGATTTTGCGGTTTTTTTTTCATTTTTCAACTCGCTCTCCAGTAATATCAGCATTATGGAATCGTTTCACTTATTGTATTTTTTTAAATAACAATCACTGATATTTTATTAAGTTATTTTTACTGAAACGTTGAATTTTTTAATATTCCTTCGATTATTACAGATATACATTTTTTTATAAGCCAAATTAATAATTAATTGGATTATCATGTTATAAATAGTATTAATAGGGCTCCTAGATCGAAGTTCCTGGGTCCGGATGCTAAATTCAGAGTTAAAACCCAAAGCCATACATGATAATTAAAACTTTTATCATTCACTCACCAGATAAAAAGCTTTTGCACCACGTAAATGACAAAAATATTGTATGAATATCGTAGAAAAGTAAATTGTTAAATATCATAGTGATGGTCATGAAATGTTAAAATACCTACTGCTTAACTCGAACAAACTGCTTCTTTATTAATTGAAATTATTTTAAGACTCGCTCACTCCAATGTAAAATATTGACAATAACGTAATAACCCTCTTCTGATTGAAGTTATTTTCGTTGTTATTATATCGGTAAAATAGCAAATAACGGATGTGTTAATTATCCCATGCTTACAGTGATATGTGAATGTACAAAAATTTATCCTATATTAATTATCTTCATGGACGGGAACCTATTAAGAATTATTTTCCATAAATATCACTTTATTATTTAACGTGTGATTTATTTTGTATGTGATTATTCTTTCAAGCGCTTTTGTATTATAGGAATTCAAAACTGACAATACGTTTGTTTGTCTCTGATATAACGCTAAAGTATTAATAAGAACAATAATATAATCTATAATAATATTAATACGGTAGGAGCAAATGTCTTATAATGAATTTCCGCAATAGAAAAACATTGTATCATACAACTAGTTGTTTATTACTTGTGTATATTCCGTGAATTTTTTCCAAATAGAATTGAAATAAATAATCGAATACCTTCAGATTTGTTTTATTATCAGTAATTCCTTTCGTTATTTTTAACTTGTAAAAACTTCTCAAGGAGCACTGCACTTGTGGGTGTTGTATGATACTGAGACGTCACGCTTGGCTATGTATGTTATGTATTTCGTTGCCTTGAGGTCGTAGGTTCGAGTCCCGGTATAACAAATTAAGAAAATTACATACATAGCATCACGCCTCAATCCCATANAACTTTCGCATTCACTCTTGATTCATAAATCCTTTTTGTCAGTCTCCTTTCACTCATTCGCTCTACATGCCCAAACCATCTAAGCATACCTTTCTCAATTTTAGTCACTACGTCTTCTTTTATACCACAACGTGCTCTTATCACACCGTTTCTTACTCTGTCACTCAATTTAAAAAAAAATGGTAATAAATGTACATAATAATTTATTAAAAAAACTAAACTAAACTTATAAAAAAAAAGAAAATTACAATTATTATTTTGTGTCAAGTCCGGTTTGGTGGAAGTCTGGCTAGTTACCACCCTACCATTAAAGACATACATGTCAATCAAGAAATTTGCATTCCAAATCATTTATTGCTGTAAATAAGATGTTATATTTATAGTTTATACAAGCAAAAAGTGGCAATACAATGGCATGCAATAACATTAATATATTTTTATGATTACAATTTTCAAGATATAATAAAATTTTTTGTCACAAAGTATTACGTAGTTTTAAATCATTCGAGTCCTTATTTAATACTTAGAAATTTGTCTCGGTTAATAATACTATTGTAGAAATTGTTAAACATGTCAATATTAATTGCCTATAATTATAAATCCTACTTTTTAAAAAAATTCGTCAATTTTGCACAAGGTCTCTAATTAAATATGCCTTAAATTTAATTTTAAAAAGATTAATCGTTTATTGGCTATGGCAATTTTTTATATTCTTATAAATTAAAAGAAGACTAGGTACTTAATACGTTTATTTATCCATAACAACTCAAAATGGCGGCAATATTTAAAATAGGCATGACAATGACGTATGAAATGTCGAACGTGATTTAGATGACTGTTCGCGTGCGCGGCGTCTCTGCGACTGCTCCAATGTGGCCAGCTAGCAACCAGTGTGGTCAGCTACAAACTGGGGTGGCCCTCTACAAATCGGTGTGACATTTCTAACAATATATATTTACTGCCATTGCGTGACAGTTTCGGGAGTATCATGTAGTTTTCGATCTTGGAGCCGCCAATCTATCATCTGTCTGTATTTTTTAAGGTAGACAGAAATTTAATATGACGTAAACGCATAATTTAAATATGTATAAAGGGTCTGTCAATAATTTTAATTTTTTTTCGGTACAATCATGTGTAAAATTTTTTCGCCAGTTTAGGGCGCTTCCATCTACTTACCATCAGCTGAGATAACCAAAAGTTATCAGCAATAAAAAGTCTGTTCTCGTCAACTCCTATATCCAAAATTCATTATTTTTATATATATTGTTAACAGAATATTAGACTGGCCACACAGTTTTGTAGCTTGTAACACGGAAGTCAAGATGGGAAAGCCCTTTGTTAAATGACTTTCAATTCTACCTATTGAACTCAGAATATCTCGCCAGTTCCACGTATTTTGGAGAAGATGCGGCGATAATTATTCAGTTTAGAAAAAAATAAAGTCTAATTTTGATGATAGAAATATATTCACCGGCATATTCAGCGGACCATAAAAAGTTTTGATATCGGTATCATAAGATTAAGATACTAATATCAAGCCGGAAAATAAAAAAATAAAATTTTTTTTACGCTTAATATGCTGGTATGTGTAGTTAAAATATATTAACAATTACCAAATAAAAAGAAAAACAACACAACATGAATAGATATTAGGAACATTGGCGACGGTTTTTTTATGTTTGTTACCTCATATCTTCCGACTGGGTGGACCCGTCTTGATGATTTTTTTAAATAAAAGGTGGTGCTCGTCAAAGGGTCCGAATATAAGAATACGAAGGACACTATAAAAGAACACGCAATAATTTTTTACTTTTTAGAGCATATTAATATATTTGTAAGTTTATTTTGAAGGCGGTTCTTTTTTTGTTAAAATTTTTATTTATTATATATTTGTCAATATATAATAAATAAAAATTTTATTACTATTACTATATACAAGATACGGAACTGCTGCCTGATTGGCTGGACAGGTGGAAGATGTGCTACTTGGGTTGCCGCATCACCACGAGCTTTGCTTAGCGGACACGGTGACCCACGCCGATGGTCGGGGTTGCGGCCCGGTCGCTGTAAAAACCAAACTGAAGGTCTACGGAGCCAACGTCCGCTCTAAACTGACGTATGCGGACCCTGCCTGGTACTCGTTCTGCTCAGGATATGAGAGAAATAGGCTGCAGGTCCAGCAGAACAAGTGCCGTCTCATAGTAGGAGGTCCGAGGTACGTCAGGAATGACGTTATCCATCGTGATACCAGGATGTCCACCGTGGAGGTGTTCGTCCGCCAGATTACGAGGAGTATGTTCCGCCTGGCGGATAACTCTCCGCAGAAACACTTCCACGGCATTGCCAGCCGATACCAAAGAACGGCAAACATTGGGTGTCCTCAGCCTCGTGAGCTCCAGCAGTCTCCACCACCAGCCGAAGGAGATAGCGGCGAAGATGACGCGGTAGCAGCAACACCTGGAACATACCCCCCATCGGAATGGACCAGCCCGTATGAAATACTGGAAAAAAAGGGTACCGGGCATTTACTGAATGCCTGAGGAAAGATGCCCGGGCAATGAGGCTCTGCCTGGGGGCCCGTACCCCGCAGAATGCTGCGATGAACCCAACGATACAAGATTAACAAATATTGTACATTTATAATACGAGGGACAACATCATAAATCCGAGCTTTCTATCGACATTGTGATTGTCAATTTACTATTATACATATTATTTCCTTAGAATGAAGTTGATATTCATTTATACACAAATATTATATATATATATAAATATATGATAAACATTAGTTTTCGAAGATAGAACAAAAAATATTTATATTTCATGTTATTGAATCGCGTTATTTACGTCTTAATGGTTTCAAAATCAAAATTTTTTTGATGATAGACAGGTCGTAGCCACAGCCGAAGACGCCAACCAAAACTTAAATAGGCGATTAAAAAGTACAATTTTCTAATTTTACCTTGCTGGGAATCAGAGTCTAGAACTTCTAGTGAAGCGAGTACTCACATCAGTACGCCCGGAGAATATTATAGTATATACCATTCTTTTATGAAAAGTAAACAAAGTCAAAACTTGAAATACGCTTATATGCGTATTATAAATGGCAAATGGTGTTATTGTAAACATGTTTACAGTTATATATAACAATTTATTCTTATTACGTTGTTATCGCGAATCGAGATGAAGTGAATTCGTTAAGAATTATGTCCAGCAAGGACCGCGTATCAATAAAGACGACGTTGCTTTTATAATTTACTGGCTAAAGTCGGCTATTTAC
Source organism: Elymnias hypermnestra (assembly GCA_015832385.1). Taxonomy (NCBI): domain Eukaryota; kingdom Metazoa; phylum Arthropoda; class Insecta; order Lepidoptera; family Nymphalidae; genus Elymnias; species Elymnias hypermnestra. The sequence goes on along the minus strand of JACTOM010000282.1, from coordinate 4,217,160 downwards.
ACTTATTTACTGAAAATAAGCTTCCCTTCCTCAATTCACTCCTTTTCTTCCCCCCTCCATTCACCCCGTCCCTCCTCCCACCATTCCTTCCTAATGGGCTGCTACTTACCTTTACTGAAATAAGAAAACAATAAATGTCGTCAAAATCTGCCTAGAGGTTTTGTAAAAAAAATAGAATGGGATTTTTAGTGATGATGATGTCCTCCCTGACGGTTCCTTCAACGGCGAATCTAGCTGATGTTTGTTGTGTGATCTGATATGGCTCGAAAACCCGATTTTCTTTTGAAGTTTCTCTCGCATGGTTCGCACCACAGCTGATCCTGAGTATTATGTGTAAGTGTAGGATAGTTTAGGGCAATTTTTCTACCTAAGTGCTTTGCATCCAGGTCTTCTAAACGGCATATTGCAGTTAGTTACTGATACAAGACCTACTTTATTCGACTGCCTTATTGGTCTAGTGGTTAGCATGTTCCACTACAGACATGAGGTCCTAGGTTCGAGTCCCGGGTCGAGCCAATTCTAAATCGATCTTGAGTTTTCTATTAACATTTTCTCAATATTTGCCCGAAGATGAGCAAAATTTGGCGGTGTGATCCACCGCCGTGCCTGGGAGAGCACGTTAAGCCGTCGCGTCCTGCGCCTGATCTCTCTCCGATTGTGTTAGATTACCGTCACATTGGACTATGAGAATGAAGGTATAGAGAGTGCACTTGTCTACTATGCCTGCCAATCCGCAGTGGTGGGTCTATGCTCTAATAACCCTCTCTCATATGAGTGAGGAGGCCTGTGCCCAGCAGTGGGACGTTAATAGGCTGCTACTTACCTTACCTTACTAGACCTAGATTATAGAAGACAGAGTTGCAAATATATAATTTGTTAAACAATAAATATTAAATGTGGTTTTGACTGTATAAAACCTAAAAATATTTATTTAAAGCGTTAAAAAATAAGAAACAGACCTTTATCAAACTTTAAGCTTTAATAAACAATGGAAGGTGTATAAATTAAATATAGTGGACTTTAACAATCATACTTATCGAGGGAAAACTAGTTTTATTTCCATACTAGCAGATAAAAGTTCTAGATCAATAAGAAAAGTCATTGTTGTATTTTCTAGTTTGAGTCTGGATTAGTGAGAGGCTTCAGTCGTAGTTAGTTGCCATCTTACAAGTGGAAACGCAAAAAGGTAACATAAGTAGCAGCCCATTAAGGTCCCACTGTTGGGCTCAGGCCGCCTCATTTATAGTAGAGAGTTTTTAGGGCATAGATCCAACACGAAGCTTCAATGTGGGTTTGCAGGCGATTACGTCTCATCAGAGGTAAATTATGTCTTACCAGGTTAGCACGTTCCCATCGTAAACTGTAATCAAGGGAGATCACAGTTAAGGGTTAACTTGTATGCAGTAAAAAAGTAGCACATTATGTATTCTGTTATCAAAACGATTATAATAACATGTAATACACTTGACACACCCACAGCTAGTTTTCTGTAGGTATAAAACATGTTAATAAAATTTATCTAAATTCAAAGGATACCTGTTATCGTAGTAAACAAGCCGCCTTTAATTTGCATACTTGCGAGATTCCAGCAAAACTAATAAACACCGTGCAGTCTTTTCATATCTACAGTGCTGAGATATCTCTTTACGAGAAAAATATGGCAGGTTTAAAAGTAAGTACTGTTAATAAATTGAAATTACAAATGATTTAATCCCATTGTAATAATAAAAATAAAAGAAATTCAAGTGTATATGTATATTGACATAGTAATTATGAATATGTTTTTTCTTTGTTAATATAAAAATGGACACGATCTTGCAGATATCACTTAATTCTCTTTATAAAAACTAATGTTCCCTTTATAAAAACCTGTGTTCCCTATTTAAAAACCAATGTTCCCTTTATAAAAACCCGTGTTCCCTACATAAAACCAATGTTCCCTATTTAAAAACCCATGTTCCCTATATAAAGCCAATGTTCACTATTTAAAAACCAATGTTCCCTATATAAAACCAATGTTCACTATTTACAAACCAATGTTCCCTATATAAAACCAATGTTCACTATTTACAAACCAATGTTCCCTATATAAAACCAATGTTCACTATTTACAAACCAATGTTCCCTATATAAAACCAATGTTCACTATTTACAAACCAATGTTCCCTATATAAAACCAATGTTCACTATTTACAAACCAATGTTCCCTATATAAAACCAATGTTCACTATTTACAAACCAATGTTCCCTATATAAAACCAATGTTCACTATTTACAAACCAATGTTCCCTATATAAAACCAATGTTCACTATTTACAAACCAATGTTCCCTATATAAAACCAATGTTCACTATTTACAAACCAATGTTCCCTATATAAAACCAATGTTCACTATTTACAAACCAATGTTCCCTATATAAAACCAATGTTCACTATTTACAAACCAATGTTCCCTATATAAAACCAATGTTCACTATTTACAAACCAATGTTCCCTATATAAAACCAATGTTCACTATTTACAAACCAATGTTCCCTATATAAAACCAATGTTCACTATTTACAAACCAATGTTCCCTATATAAAACCAATGTTCACTATTTACAAACCAATGTTCCCTATATAAAACCAATGTTCACTATTTACAAACCAATGTTCCCTATATAAAACCAATGTTCACTATTTACAAACCAATGTTCCCTATATAAAACCAATGTTCACTATTTACAAACCAATGTTCCCTATATAAAACCAATGTTCACTATTTACAAACCAATGTTCCCTATATAAAACCAATGTTCACTATTTACAAACCAATGTTCCCTATATAAAACCAATGTTCACTATTTACAAACCAATGTTCCCTATATAAAACCAATGTTCACTATTTACAAACCAATGTTCCCTATATAAAACCAATGTTCCCTATTTAAAAACCAATGTTCACTATTAACAAACCAATGTTCCCTATATAAAACCAATGTTCACTATTTACAAACCAATGTTCCCTATATAAAACCAATGTTTACTATTTACAAACCAATGTTCCCTATATAAAAAACTAATGTTCCCTATATAAAACCAATGTTCACTATTTAAAAACCAATCTTCCCTATATAAAACCAATGTTCCCTATTTAAAAACCAATGTTCCCTATATAAACAACCAATGTTCCTTATATAAAACCAATGTTCCCTATTTAAAAACCAATGTTCCCTATATAAAACCCTATGTTCGCTTATAAAATACAATGTTATCCCTTATAATAAACAATTTTACCATTTCCAAAAACCTAAATTAAAAAATGTGCTTTTCGGTGAAAAGAAGCAATTATATTTAGCTGACAAACCATAATGTAGAAACATGGTGGGTCTACATTTTAAATCTTTTCTGTCCTATGATTAAAAAGACATGTTTACTAGTGAAACATTAACTATTTTTAAAACTGATGAAAAATTTGCCTCTGAATTACTCTGAATCTTTAATCATGTCTATGATATTATAAAACTGTTCGATAAATTTTGAATCAACATTGACTTTAATGTTCATGATTTTATGTACCTAATCGCGCTTCTTTCTATTATTTCATTTATAAAAATACAGTATTTATCTGGCTTCGGGTCGGAATTTGCAAGCGAGGATCCCAGAAGACCAGGAGCTTTGCCCCAGGGTCAAAACAGTCCACAGCGATGTGCTTATGGTTTGTACGCTGAACAACTTTCGGGTAGTGCGTTTACAGCACCTCGTAATGACAATCAACGAACTTGGTTGTACAGGTGAGTACTTCCCTTTTGAAATACAATATTACAATGTAATTTTGTAAATTGTATAAAAAAAGTTTGTAACTATTTTTATTAATGGTTGATATGGAAGTGTAAGATCTCCTGAGGCAGGTGTTTTTAATACTTAGCAACACAGGGTACAACTTAGAGAAAAGTATTTTTACGAAGTTTTCTCAATCTCTTTCTTTATATATAATATCAATTTGATCTCAGTCTGAGAGATCGATTGAACACTTCTTCGTCGAATAGACTAATAAAATACATAATACACATGATAAAGTAAACATACATAACAATAATGAACAAAACAACAATATATGAAAAATGCAACAATCTATGCCAATAATGTATTAAAATTATTGAATTTTGACTTAAAATACAGTAGACAACGTTGGGTTTTTTTTTTGTATTCTTTACCCATACAATAAAGTACCCAGTGTGCCTCAAGAAACGAAAACCTTCAGAAAATCATTTATTGAATGTAGAAATTTTTGATTTGCAATGGTTCTTTTTAATAGGATACGCCCTTCTGTAGTTCACAAACCGTTCAAACGATCAGATTTATCACAATACCTCACACATAATTGGGACGAAGCGGAGCCTGATCCTAATCAGGTAAGTGCATATTTTGGTTACAAATAACTTTGAAGTGTTTTTGTAATAAAAAGATATATTGGATTATACGTCAATCTAGAGAACAATCCGTTACTTTTTACGTGATAACATCTTATATAGCACTCACAAAAAACACGACTCATTGTCACGTTCCGCCAGAGCCGAAGCCGGGGATAAAGAATAAAGAGGCGCGATCGGCCTAATTCAATTGTTTTTTATACAACTATATTTCATCAATGTTTTCTTATTACGTTATCACGTAAAATTATCGTCCACAAACAATTTTTTTCTAGTTGTAATGGATTGATACAGCTTTATCAAATATTAATTCATTAATTATATTTATTTGAGTTCAATTGTACAGCGTTCTTCTATAGAAAGCTGACGTAAAAAGTTTAAGTGTTTCTTTCTATGTATTGAGTTTAGGAAATCCGGCTAGATAGTGTAGAAATTATCTATTTCTTATATGACTTGTTACTAGTGACATCACACAAACCGATTTATAAATGCTAATTTGTTTGTTGAATCGCATTTTGTTTAGTCTCGCTGGCTTCCTTTTGACATACCATCAGAGAAAGTGGACTTTGTGAAAGGGCTACATACTGTTTGTGGTGCTGGTGACCCTCGCGTTAGACATGGCATTGCCATTCATGTTTACCTGTGCAATATTTCAATGGAAAACAGTGCGTTTTACAATAGTGATGGCGACTTTCTTATTGGTAAGTTTTACCTAAATGCTTTTGATATACACCATTATCAAAAGTACGCTCAATTTTTTTACTAATATATATGTAAAACTTTGTAGTTCCTCAACAAGGAATTTTAAATATAACTACGGAATTTGGGAAAATTGTGATAAGACCGAATGAGATAGCTGTTATACAACTTGGAATGAGATTTTCTGTAGACGTCGATGGGCCTACAAGGTAAATAATTCCTTGCTGTTTCCGTCTCGTAGGAATAGAGAAGCACGTAAAATGTTTTCTTAGATTTTCGGACTTAGAACTATCGTTATATCATGTTAACGGTTATTTATTGCGTATGTTTTATAAATATTTTTATTTATTACTTTTCTGTGATGTCAGATCACGCGTGACAATGAAAACTAAAGTATGCAAAATGTCGGGATAATATATAAAAACTACAGTATAAATGATATCAATTCTTTGAACCCAAGTTTTCCTCTAAATACATTTTAAAATATTCTTACAAGATTCCTTGAAACATCTCAAATGAAATACAGTTTTTTGAGTGATATTGGAACATCGTAGACCTTCAAGAAAAGGTTATTAGATACTGTCTTTTTATAGTAACAAGGCTTTTGTATTCGCCACACTGTCTATTTTATTGACTCGACTTTCTTCCCGGATATTTTTAGTTTTTAGCAATCAATTTAATTGTGTTTGTCAAATTGCTTGGTACAATTAATAAAACTCGATTCACATTGCTTATTTTGCTTTAATTTATAGCACACTTGAATAGTTTACAACAATAGAACTATAGAATAATGTCAAAGATAATCAAATTTTTTTGAAGGCAAAGGTCTAGAGCATACAGCTAGGTTTTCGGTGTGAATCTATTAGTTTGCTTATACGCAAACACACGTATGCTTATTTTTGTTCATTATTTAATATTTCTCACATATTTTCAAAATCAGTAAAGAATTTGGTGGTAATTAACAGACTTTCTAAACAGATAAAATTATTTATAGGGGATATATTTTGGAAGTTTTCGATGGACATTTCAAGCTTCCTGATCTAGGCCCAATTGGTGCAAACGGTTTGGCTAACCCTAGAGACTTCTTGACACCTGTAGCCTGCTATGAAGATCGAGATATTCCTGGTAAACACTTCATAGATACGTTAAGGACAATGCTATATATATATATATATATATATATATATATATATATATATATATATATGTCGGAGAATAACAGAGAGAAAGGAGAAGCATAAAGCACAGGGCCGTAGGGTTCTCCGCCGACATCGACATTAATTGGATCCGTTATTTAATTTCTTATTCTGTGGGCGTTCATGGGTGTTGTTGGTGCAATCAAACACTATATTAATTAACTCGGTTTATAATGTTCAATCACTTAATGTTCCCGATATCAATTTACACAACTCATTAACACTAATAGCTAAGAACGCAACAGTTTCAATAGTCGACCTCTCCAGCCGACCGCCACATGAAGACTGCCGAGAGGCGGGCCGGACTGTCACTTATTGACTCTGCCCCCACGCCGATACAAAGATGGCGCCAGCGTTCCACAGACTATTACACACGGACCAACGATCCATAGACTCTTGCACTCCGACATATATATATATATATATATATATATATATATATATATAAGGGTTGTTCACACTTAAATTTTTTATTTTAATTTTTGCACGAAATTTTCTGTTTTTATTTTTTTGTGATATATGATACAAAAATACATACAACGCTAAATTTTCACCTTTCTATCACCAACCCCTGTGTTTTAATAGCGATAATAGTAATTAGTCAGGTCAGCTAGTATTTGTATCCCGAAAACCGAAAGCTAAGCTGTCAGTGAAGTCAATTATTGAAATATAGTACAAATTCATTAAATATGTTTTTAGGATTTGAGATCATAAACAAATATCAAGGCGCGATCTTTAAGGCTGAACAAGACCATTCGCCATTTGATGTGGTAGCGTGGCACGGCAACTACGTGCCTTACAAATACGATCTCAGCAAGTTTATGGTCATCAATTCGGTCTCCTTTGACCATTGTGTAAGTATAAATATTTATATACAAGGTGTTAGGTGACCGCTTCCGAAAACGAAGACAAACCATAGTACTAATAACACCTTTGGTAATGGGACAGGTAAAAATCGATCCTGATTAAAAAAAAAATCATATTTTTAGTCGTCTTGTTAGCACTATTTACGCTCCATCTTGTTAGTAAAGCTAAATGGAACTATCGTTAACGTGCGGCCGCACCGGCATCTAGCGGTCGTTGACCCAAGCTGAGACATCAGCTGATTTTGATTTTGAGTTTCATTGCTGCTTTTTTACTAAAATAATGTATTTTTTATGAAACTATCGCTCCATTCCGAGACCGCTTGCGAAAACCAATGTTTGACCGTCTGTCTTCGTTTTCGAAAATGGCCTCCTAACATTTTAGAAAGAAGAAAACTCCGCTTTCCATACTACTAATTCTGCGGTCTTAAATTCCCATTTACGTATAAAAAAGAGAAAATTATAGCTTGTGTTAATCCCTAAAATAATCTCTTGCATAAAAAATGCACGTGAGTGAGCAATCTACTTGTATAGCAGATTACATTGGGCGCGCCAGGATAATGTAACGTATACAACAAGATCTCATGCTTATATGCTGAACGTTCCCAAGCACAGCTCTGCTTCATTTCGTGGCAGTTTTAAGTATCTGGCTACAAAGTGTTGCAACAATCTGCCCCCTCCACTTCGAACACTGACTTCACCGAATAGTTTTCGAATAAAATTTAAACAATATTTATTAAATTTTCAATTAGAAACAAACAAATAATATCGAATACATTTTCATTTTTATAGTCCCTTTTAATTATAACATACATATAGATTAGTTTAGCTTAGGGGCTGGCTCCTTAGAGAGACACGGTTTTAACATTTTCAAAATGTTTTTCTATTATATAATAATTTTAATATGTTTCTTTTGTCTATTCCGAGTTCTTTTAAAATTTTGTATCATAAATATGTTGTATAGAATATTTATTAAGACAAGTTATATTGTAAGATCAACCGCTGCAGCTGAAAATCAGCGCCGTGTGTCAAATCTATGGTACACGGCATATGCCCAGCTGTCCTGCCTTTTTGGGACCGTATGGGGGTTGCACAGCATTTCAATCACTTGCTATGGCTTAAATGCTGTGCAATCAATCAAAATTAATTACAAGTGTTTTAACTATCTCTACAATGTCTACTGCTGTGAATAAAATATTATTTCTTTCTTCTTTTCGTTCAATCCGAATCTTTATAAATATAAAAAAGTGAGCTAATCCACTACTTGCGCTATCTTGACTGTTGTTAAGCCATGTTAGTTGCAGAAATAAGGAGTGTCCAAGACAATCACTATTTGTACGTGACATTTGAACCGAATATGTTTTGCCATTTTTAGCAGAAATTATAAACAAACACACTTGCATATTTGTGATAAAAGTAGCAGTATTTATGTACATTAATATACTTACAAGCTGAGCCCGCGACTTCGTTCGTATAAATATTTTAATGATTCATTTGCTGTGTTATATGTTTCACTGCAAAGATCTTATTGTACTTTCTAAAACTTTTGACTAAAAAAAGCACAACACTAATACGTTAAAGATTATGTTTGTTTCCTGTTTTTGAAGTCTGTTAAAAATGACGATAATTCCAACTCTTACAACCTTTTTTCGCATTAAAAAGTAGCGAATGTCCTTTCTCATGCTCTACACTATCCATATACCAAGCTTCATTCATATCAGTTCAGTAGTTTGGCGTAAAAGTTACTTTCGCATTTATAATATTAGTAAAGATTTGCACTGTGTCGGTAAAGTGATTAGTCTCTCATAAAACCAATAACTTTCAATAGATAAATAATAATGCGTCATAGTAATATAATGATGATGAAATAGGAGGTTATTGGAGAAATTATACACGTAAAGATTACGATACGTATAAATTAATTTTGAATTTTCCTCAGTTAAAAGTAGACGCGAAACATAAGGTTAATATAAGGGAAACTATCTGGCGATATATCAGTTTATTTATATGAAAAATACATTGTAGCATTAGTAACTAATAGAAATATTTGATTAGGAATCATTTATCTTTTCAGGATCCATCAATATTCACAGTGTTAACGTGTCCATCATTAAAACCTGGTGTAGCAATCGCAGACTTTGTCATATTCCCACCACGTTGGTCTGTTCAAGAGAATACGTTTAGACCACCGTACTACCACAGTAAGTTTAACAACACCAACTAAAAAATAAAATAACAAAAATAAAGTAAATAAAATGAATTGAAATTATAAAACAAATAATATTAAAAAACGAGTGAGCTTTAGAACACACCACTGAAGTTAAAGCAACTCTCTCTTTCTATATTCATTAACTTATATCTCACTCACAACTTACGTTCACCTCGCCCGATCACACATTTCGTAACGCTCTCGTCACGCATTCAACAGCTTCCAAAAGTTAAAGAAATTTTACTTAAAGAATTAAAGTCCTATGTCATCTAGGACGAAGTTCTTAAGCTTATTCCTGAGCTTTCAATGGAGGCTATTCAGTTTTTGCAAATACATTTATTATTTAATTGAAAAATACTGATTTAATATTTGAATAAACTGTATTTTGATTCAATAAATTCGAATATTATATTTTTCCGAAAATTCGAGCATTTAATTATTTAAACAGAGTTTTTAAACCGTTGTAGCTTGATAAGCGTAATACCTATTGGTGGAATATCTCGGTAACTTTATTAATTTTAATTATGCCGAGAATATTTTCACAAATTAGAAAAAAAAATTGATTCTCTCAAAATTCAAAATGCAACTTCCCTCTTAACGTTAACTGGAAGTTAAAAAGAATACTTGAACTTGAGTAGATGAATAAAAAAGTATTTTATTAACGATTGGAAAATTAAACAAGATATATCTGTCGGAGAATAAGAGAGAAACGGAGAAGCATAAAGCACAGAGGCGTAGGGTTCTCCGCCGACATCGTTATTAATTGGATCCATTATTTAATTTCTTATTCTGTGTGTGTTCGTGGGTAATGTTGGTGCAATCAAACACTTTGTTAACTAACTCGGATTATAATGTTTAATCACTTAATGTTCCCGATATCAATTTACACAAACTCATTATCAATAATAGCTAGGAACGCGACAGTTTCAATAATCGACCACTCCGGCCGACCGCCGCTCGAGAGCTCCCGAGAGACGGGCCGGACCGCATATAAAAATATCAGTTTGTTATCGAACTTGACCGAATTTTATGTATCTTTTTTTTGTTTATTTCGGAAGCCAGAATAATGAAATCGTCGTCGTTAGTACTACCTCCTACCTACTTGCACCTAGTTATATATTATACTAGTTGTTCCCGGCGGTATCACCCGCGTTGCTGTCAAGATCCCGTGTAAATATGCGGAAATCCGTTATTACCTCGAATCCAACTGAAGGTACAAAAAATTCAACAAAGACAGTCAAGCGATTTAGGATGAGTTTTGTGACATACACACACACATAAAAGTTATACATATAAAATATAGGAAGAAAGTGAACTAATATAAATAATTTATAAAGAGAATATATGTTTTCTTCAAATTCTTCAGGGAATTGTATGAGTGAATTCATGGGCCTAATTCTGGGTACTTATGAAGCTAAGGAGGGAGGTTTTTTGCCTGGTGGGGCGTCTCTTCATTCGATGATGACTCCCCATGGTCCAGACGATAAATGTTTTGAAGCCGGTTCAAATGCTGAACTGGTTCCGCAAAAGATTGCCGTTGGAACTCAGGTTTGTATTTAGTTTAATATTGTTTGAGTGGTTTTTTTTGTTGCTGAGAAATGCATTTACGCAAGGAGTGTGGGACTCGCCAGCAGTGCCAGAATACCCACTAAAACCCAGCGGGACCCGTCGATATCAGTGCTCATGATGAGCCAGAAGTTCATTAAGGCATTTCTCTCTGGCTCACCGGATGAAGCCGGATAATAGATTCTCTATAAGGGGGGAGGTTGTAAAAACCTCCGTATTCTGATTCCTACTCACCTCTATCGGAATTGGAGTGTTTCACTCTCTCCCTTTGCCGTGCGTTCTTTAGCGAGATGATGGTCTCACAGGAGGCAACCGTTCTTCAAGCCTCACTAACGAGTATTGCATATGTAATACCTGCCAGCGAGAGGTCAGCGCTGATCAGCGACGTTATAATATGTCGCTGTGGTTCCTAGGCTTGGCATTCTGCTACCATGTGGGGCGCTCTGTCTACAAGGGCACCGCACTCGTGGCAGATTGCCGATCTTTCACATCCTACAATTTGGAACAGGTATTTGCCGAAGCAACCATGAGTGGTAAGCACCTGTACCAATCTGTAAGTAAGTGATCCGTGTCCTCTGCCTAGCCATTTCTCCAGATGAGGGCGAATCGATGGCCCCGCCGGCTACTCCGGGACTCGAGGTTCTTTCCATTTTTAAGTTTCGGCAAATTTCGTTCAATGTTTAATACATTTTAAATAAGAAGAAATGACGATAAAGCAATAGTTGTCCATGTAATATGTTGTTGTTAATGAATATTCCCTGTCTAAATAAATATTCATGATTTCATAAACAACATTCTATTGCCAACTAGAAACAATATAGTTTTAAGATATTAAAACACAAACACAGAACCTTATGAAAATATAAAAAATTTAAAAAATAAAGTGATAAATCATCAGACCGGGATCGGAAGTTCGATAAAAACGTAAAAAAAAAGTTTAAAATAATATCAAATATAGTTAGATGTTGAATCGATAGCTCGCATGCTTCAATGAATAGGTAACTAGTTTACTCATTTATTTATGACAACAAACAAACTATGTAAAAGCCTGAAAATAAGCGATAATATGTAAATCCTAATGAAACGTAAAAAGAAGTGAATCAAGTGAGTTACAAATTTTGATAACGCAGTAAACAAACTGCCAAAAAACAGGCGCGCATGCGTCGAAAATTTGAGGCCTGGGTATTAAATTAGGTATTTTTTATTCAGAAAGCAATGTAGCACTAGAATAGCGCCGAAAGTCCAAACTTTCGATACAGGTATAATGAAAATAAATAGTTGTACAATATACATATGTGTATTGTAAGTTATCGACTCGTTTTTCGAGTCCAATCGATAAAGTAATTAATATAATGGAAACAAACTGTTGCTCATTATCAGCTTCTTTTTACTAAGTATAATAACTATAGTGTAACTTTCACATAAAATCAGTGTAATTTACTACACTCATTAACGACGGTGGCATTGACCGAGATGTTACTAGCAGGATAAATGCAGGTTGGATGAAGTGGAGGCAGGTCTCGGGAACAATTTGCGATGCCAGAATGCCCCTTAAACTAAAGGGGAAGATTTATAAGACGATCGTAAGACCTGTCATCCTGTATGGATCAGAGTGCTGGGCCACCAAAGGGGAGAATGAAAGGAAATTGCATGCAGCGGAGATGCGAATGTTGAGATGGATGTGTGGAGTGACAAAATTAGATAAGATTAAGAACGAGTATATTAGAGGAAGTGTGAAAGTAGCACCGGTGACCGAGAAGTTAAGGAGTGGAAGGTTAGCTTGATATGGACATGTAATGAGAAGGGAGGATAGCCATGTATGCAAGAGGGTCCTAAATATGATGGTAAGCGGCAGGGCTGGGAGAGGGCGACCAAAAAAAATGTGGATGAATTGTGTGAAAGAGGATATGTGTATTAAGGGTGTGAATGTAGAAATGACAGCGGATAGAGTGAAGTAACGAAAGGAAACATGATGTGCCGACCCCACCTAGTGGGATAAGGGCAAGAAAAACAACAACATTTACACTCTTTAGTTGTTTTATATGTAATTTTACAACCCCGCACATGTGTAATTAAAAGCGCATGCTGGTTTGCCTGTAATTGGATTTACACCATAAATATACATATATATACAAATATAGTGTATAATCTGTTGATAAATCTAATAAATAAACAATATTGTAATTATTTTTGCAGGCTTTCATGTTCGAGTCATCACTAAGCATGGCGATAACAAAATGGGGCGCGAAAACATGTCAGAATTTAGATGCGAAATATTATGAATGCTGGCAGAATCTACCCAAATTATTTACTGATCAAATTCACATTTGAGTTTTTATTGTTTTATTATCTTCATTAATAAAAATATTACGCTTTTATTAAATTTCCTTTTGTCATTCTTAGAACAGAATAACCGTAATTCCAAATAATGCTTAAATAATTTCGTAGTTAAAAGTAGTTAAATTCTTACTTATAATATAGCTTACTTATGTACGTTAGCCTGGTAATTGGCAAATAAATATTTATTTTTATTTATTGAATTCATGCTACACAGAAAAATACATAATAAAGAAACTAAAACTAAATTAATAGTGTCACAAAATAGGTGGTCTTATCGAGAGAAAAATGTAGAGAGAGAGAGAGAGAACACTTTTATTGTACACCACAAAATAACATTAAAAAAAGCAAATACAAAAAAGATCAGTACAATAAGGCGGCCTTATCGCTATTTAGCGATCTCTTCCAGGCAACCTTTGGGTTAGGGAGATTGCTGATAAGTGATAGGGGTAAAGCGTGGTGACATATACCGGTGAAGAAATTTATATATAATATAATATAATGTAATGTAACGTAATATATATGAATAGAAAACATATATACTTAGACATACACACATAAAAATAGAATACTTACATACTTAAATACGTTATATCATCTGTCAAATAAGAATTTATTAGAGGGAGAGATAATAATTTTTTACCATTTTTATAAGTATCTAAAGATAGTTGCATATTATATATCAAAAGGTTGTTTCGCATTCCAGAATCGCGTACCTTATAACTGAAAAGAATTCTTATCAAGTTTACCATTATGCATAGAAGTTTTCAACGTTTACCAGATAAACTAAAAATTGAAACTTCTTTAGGAGCATGAGTGTAAAATTTTAAGGATGGAATGCTAATCCGTTTGAGGGTTAGTTATTTTTAGTATTTGCAAATAACAATTTTTCATAAAATAAAAATATTTTATAAATTCTCTTTTCTAAACTTCAAATTCCAAAACAAAATTTAATTAATAATTTCTAATGACAAAAACACGTAGCATTTTTATTTACAATTTGTCATTTTAGATTTCAATAAAATATTTGTATTAGTTTTCGACACTTTTAATATGTTAATGACAATTAAATTCATTTAATTCCTAATATATATTTCTTTTTCTCTCCCTCTAAGTGTCGGAAATCCAAAGTTTCAGATTTCTATAAATAAGACTTATAGATTAGTTTGCCAAAGAAGTTTCACTTTTGACGTGTGTACTTTGTACGCACGCAATTTTTTTTTATATATTTTGGTATATATGTATTCTATTCTTATATTTGTACGTTTAAATATATATACGTAAATCAATATTACACTTTCTCACCACCTACATATGCAGTCTTATCTTTGTGTCCTTCCTCAAGGTTGTCTGGAAGAAAATAAAAAGGAAACTTTTCCTTTTCAAGTATTTTCTACAGATGTTGTGGTAACAATAAATAAATTAATGAAATACAAAAAAATATAACAACGGCATAGAAAATAAATTAAACAGGCGTTAAATAAAAGCAAACAGGATAATTCTCACGCTCATATACAAACGCGTGCACACACTCCCACACATACGCAGGCACGCACGCACATACACAGACATACACATACACACTATTATAGAGTATTTATAATATGGTCGTTAAAGCTGTGTTCCTTCACAAGTTGGCTTTTTTTTTGCCTACTTTAAATTGCAAATGATATGATGGAACGGGCTCTTCTGTCACATGCATTCTCAAGCTTAGTGGCCTTCCACTACTATTCAAACAATATTATAAAAGTCATATTAGATAGTTTTGTCACTTACCATCATTAGAAGATACAGTGAGGCGCTAATCTGTACGCAATATTATTTATAAAATTATTATTTTAAGAAATACATACATTCTAATACATATATACACACATACATAAAATAACATTATCTTTAAAATTTAGTTGTTTATATATTAACTCTTGTCATTAAGACAATAGTATACTTTCGTTAGTTTCCGACAAACAACATATTATAGGAATCAAAAATATTAATACAGCGGTTATGCCAATTTATTTAATCAAAATATCTTTATAAATATTTTATTACCTTTTATAGCATAATTGATAAAGTGTACAAAGATAGAACATATATTTTCGAAGTGAAACTTCTTTAGGCGCATGAGGGTAATTTTTTTACGGACGAAACGCGTGATTAGCGTCACAAAGATGTGCAGCGTTTTTAATGCTAATTCTTTTAAGTTTAGGTAGTTTTAATATTTACAAATAACATGTGACATTTTAATTCGTCACTCGTCATGTAATAATTTTATATAGTATATTATTCATAAATTCTCTATTCAAAATTTTTAATTCAAAAATCAAATTTAATTAATAATTTCTAAAATTGACAAAAAACACGTGGCATTTTTATTTACAATTCGTCGTTTGAGATTTCAATAAATTATATGTATTAATTTTCGACACTTTTAATATTTTAATGATTTGATTTTAATTTCCTAACATATATTCCTTTTTCCCCTCCCTTTAAATCTCGTAAATTTAAAGTTATAGATTTATATAAATATAAACAACACTTAAAAATTACACTGCCAAGAAGTTTCACTTCTGATATGTGTACTTTATACGCACGCACTTTTAATTTTTTTAGATGTAGGATTTCCTAATTAATAAATTAGTTAATAAAATAGATACGTATAATAATATCCCTGGAACAAAATATGGAGAGTGACTGTAATATAATGACCTGGTTGCATATTGCTGTAGTAAACCACATTCAACTTTCCTCTTTAAAATAGAGGAATCTCTCGAAATCCGTATCATAAAGCAAGTCATCTCTGGTGTAACTGCTATAGAAGGCCCTTTAACATTTATAGCTTGAACAACGGTGGTATTTTGAAAAGTTGTTTTGCCACCTTCATTTGTAGCCTGCATTACATTTACGGATGTACTTATAACACTAGTTTGAGCTTTCTGTTCCTGTTCAAAATCCCATATAAAACTGGACATCAGTTTGCATTCTATACGGGATTCCTCGTATTCACCGTTGCTTTTGCTTATCCCCAATTTACAGACTTCGCCTGGACTGCCTCGGTATTCGTCCCTATAGTTATTATGATGGTTATGACTTGACATTCGCCCTAGATTGTATAAGGCAAGGCCGGTTAAGAGGTTGTCAAACCTGCTTCCAGAGTTCCTGTATTCGTATACATAGACAGGTGGTTGGCCTCGAAACACAGGATGCTGAAGGGATCCATAACTTATATGCGGTGGTGGCTGATAATGGTAGTGATGATGGACTTCAGTCCTTTGGACATAGCTTGTATGATGTCTCTGATTATTTCCTGCTGGTCCAAAATTTTGAGGGGGCACGTTATTTGGTCTTGCATAAGGATTATATCGTGGTTGCGTATTTGTGCCTGATAAACTGTTAGAAGGTGGATAATAACTTCCACTGGCTCGCCCATATGATGCTCCTCCACCGATTCTCCCATAAGAACCTCCTCCACCGACCCTTCCACGAGAACCTCCTCCTCCGACTCTCCCGTAAAAACCACTTCTCCTTGCGATTACCAAGGGTTGTGTAAAATAACAAATAACCAATAACAGAAACTGAGGCGTCATTTTGTCGTAAAATACGACCCTCGACTGCACTTGTTTATAGATATGCGTGAACCAGACATACCACTCCCTTGGAAAGGGAATATACACATTTGCTAGCTTCGATTCGTAGCATTGAGGAAAACTTATATAATATTGGTTACTATAAAAGTTTTCCTCATTGTATTCAGCAGAAACTTATTTTATTGATATATTTTACAAGCTTTTTAAATCATATGTGGAAGTAACGAATCTGATTATAGATTATAGCGAAGATATCCTTCCAACTGATTATTTAACGCTAGCTAATGCGGTAAACTTCATGCCGCATCAGAATCAATAAATAAAACATCTGATTAATAATTACAGAATGTTTCAACTTTAGTAAACAATTAATCGGACCAAAAAAATTGGCAATCAAAAAAACGCGACTAAACTCCTTAAAATACTATAGTTGTGATCAGAAATTGTTGGTTGTCAATGTCAATTATCAAAAAAAAAAATACAAAAGTATTCTTTAAAATTTCATTTGATTTCTGAACGACGGGAGGAATATCAAATCTTTGACACTCAAAATTAAAAAAAAAACACTTGTAACTTTAATTCGATTTGAAACGGCTTTTTATTTAATTTATTTTTAAACGACGGGACGAACATCAAATGTTTGTCATGTAGGAATAGTTTATAAGGGAAAGCGTAACTTTTGTTTTGACTATATTCAAAGCAATTTTTTCATATTTACTTACCTTTCCCGGACTTCCACAAATAATTCAAATTAGTCCAGCCATTCTAGTGTTCTTGAGACTAACGAACAGCATATGTATATAAATTATTCAATCAGTTTTGTTATAAAAGCAGGTTTTACTGTCCTATAAGCCTTAGGTATTCGTTTACGGATTATGTGTTCTTTCAAGTAATGTAACGACTAGTCGGTAACAGGGACTTCATCTCCCAAGGCTTAGCAATTATGAATCGGTAAAAACAATATGCTAGCTCTTTATCTAGTATAGACAATTTGAGGGTATAACATAAGTATACAGTTAGATCAAGTATTTAAAATATTTTAAACATCATTCTATTTATTACTATTAATAGTTAAGATAAGTGTGTGTCTTATAGAAGGTAATGTTAATTATTAATAAAATCTTTTAGGTTATACGCTCACTGTCAACGGTATATGTCCATCGCACACTAAACACTGAGTAGAGAGAGGAGGAAGCGACGGTCAGGAATAACGTCCATTTCGTGTTACGTTAACGTAACGTGACTGCCTCATTGGTCTAGTGGTTAGCATGTTCGACTACAGACATGAGGTTCTGGGTTCGAGTCCCGGGTCGATTCAAATATCAATATTGAGTTTTCTAGTAGCATTTTCTCAATATTTGCCCGAAGTTGGGCGGTGTGATCCACCCTCGTGCCTCGGAGAGCACGTTAAGCCGTCGGTCCTGCGTCTGATCTCTATCCGATTGTCTCGGATTCCCGTCACATCGGACTATGAGACTGAAGGAATAGAGAGTGCTATGCCTGCCAATCCGCACTGGAACAAGGTGACGGAACTATGCTCTAAAAAAAAAGCCCTCTCTCCTATGAGTGAGGAGGCCTGTGCCCAAGAGTGGGACGTTAATGGGCTGCTACTTACCTTACTGTTTTTTAACGTAACATTGCGATTTATCCTCCCATAAGAAGTTATCAATTAAAAAATCCGGAATCTCTATTATTTATCTATTTACTATATAATTATAATTAACTATAATCCTTTATCAACTTTCTAAATTAGAGAAATTGGTCTTTTTGATGTTCTAATATTTCGCTGGCTTGAATGATTGCTCCAGCTCCAAAATTAGCATTTACAGACACAAATAATTAATTATATACTAAGGAATTATTCACTTCTAATATTATATATATAAAAATGTGATTACTCCCCAAAGAATGACGTAAATGAAGCGGTGTTTAGCGACAATAAACATTGGGGAATAGAAACAGGTGATAGTTTTTAGCTTAATTAAATTCGTAGCAAGCAAACCTTTTATAAAATGATACTCTATGTGTGTGTTTAAGTTATGTCAAATCACAGAAAATGACTAATTGGTTTGCTTAAAATGTATTTGATGTCTGTATTTGGTGTTTAAAACGCTTGTAGTAAAACTGAAGGTTGATTTCTAAAAACCTTTCAGATATATTTGATCATATCGTAACTTATAGAGTGTTTACATATATATTAGTAAATAAAAGTGTCTTTCTGTAAAGTTTCCTTTGAAGACTTCATTATTCTAATGTTATCGCAACCCACTTTATATTAAAGATACGAGTATGTTCATCGTGGAAATAAATCTATAAAGGAGGTAATCTTACCTCATAATGAATGAGTAAACGAGGCACCAGCAGAGTTTTCATGAATTTTTAATAGCCTTGATCTTAATTAGGAGAAAAATGTCAAACTATGTTTAATATAAAATATATACAATACAAAGTCATAACAAGTAATACAATATAGAAAAATTAAGTCAATTCCTACGCCATATTGTACGAACTTCTTAATCTCATTATAATTAGAAGGAAACCTTTAAACCCTTCACATGAGCTTTCGATAGAAGGCTCTGTACAATTTTTGACATAATAAATTTAAGCACACATTTAATAGAATCTTAAAAACGCATTTGAACATCATTAATAAAAAATATTTTATTAACGATCTTACATGATATAGAGAGATGTCTGAGAATAAGAGAGAAAGGATGCATAGAGGCGTAAGGTTCTCCGCCAACATCGTCATTAATGACATGCATAATGTCCATACTGTGGGCGTATGTTGGGTAATGTTGGTGCAATCAAACACTATACTAATTAACTCAGATTATAATGTTTAATCACTTAATGTTCCCGATATCAATTTACACAAACTCATTAATAATAATAGCTGGGAACGCGACAGTTTCAATAATCGACCGCTCTGGCGGACCGTCTCTCGAGAACTACCGAGAGACGCGCGCTGGACTGCCACTTATTGACTACTACACTACATATATATACAAAACAACACTATATTTTAATATGCGGAATAGTTTTTTCATAACTATTTCTATGTTATATATTTTTGTCAAGTGTAAGCTCTAAGAGGCAATTTTACTGTACGTTTTCTAAGAAAAATTTTATAAAATGACGTCACAATCAAACTTTTTGAAATGTTTTTAATAAATTCTTTTTGCCTGTACTTATGATATTCACAAGAAATATTTTAACTATAATATAGTATTTGTTAACCGAGACTACGAATATCAAATGTAATTAGTCCCTACAGGATGGCGTCAGTCGGTCGATAACCTATCCCTTCTTCGCATGCATTGCAAAACAAGAAGCATGCAAAGCTTATTAATGTCCCATTGCTGCGCACAGGCCTTCCCAGTTACAGGAGAGGGGATTTCACTGGCTTATCATTTAAAATAAGACAGTTGCTCCCAGCATAAAGTTTGATTATAATTTTTTAAGAAGCTTCAAAATTAGAAGGACTACATGTATTAATGAACTACCCTAAACTTTGGTAGAAAAAGTGTTTAGTAAAAATGTTAAAATGTATGTAAAAGATTTTTACTTGCGCAATTTACGTTTAAAAGTGTAAGAATATGAGTATTAAATAATAATAGAACTTGTACACAATATATTTTAATAATAATTAGATGTAAGCTTAACACTAAGGGCAAACCTTTGTGGTTTATTTATAATGCTAAAAAACAATAGTTTTAGAATTTTGTATATGATAATCAATAAAATAAATAAATAAATTCAAATTGAAAAATTCATTATTCAAGAAGTAGCTTTTACAGCACTTATGAATCGTCAATTATAGTTCTTTTCTATGTCCGACTGATGATGATATAAAGAACGACTTACAATCCAAAATTACGAGGGTTCCTTGGCACCTTATTCTGAGAAAAACCCACAACAAATTCATTTTTTTCTCATCATTGTAATGTCCTTCTATGTCGGGTATAGAGTTGTTATTATTCCGGTAATTCAATTAATTATCTCATATGAAATATTGTTACTCACATAGTTTTTTACCACCGCATTGTAGAGTGTATTCCCTCCCCCCCCCCCCTGCGCCGAAGATGCGATCTAATCATAGACTAACTACAAAGTTCACAAATACATAGTAATCATCCTTACAATATACTTATTTTTAATTCATTCTATTTCAAGTAGACTAATTTACTCACTCCCACGCTTTTTATTCTCGAGGTAGTCCTTCAAATTATAGAACGATTTCTCAATTAGCTTTCTTTTGAAAAGATATGAACCTATTAAGTGACATCTTTGTAACTTCTTTTCGAAGTTTATTATAGAAACGTATACCTTAATAGTGCAGTTTACTTGAATTTATAACAATTTTGCTTTTATGATATGAGCTGCATTCAATTTTCTTCGTAAAACAGTCAATGATTTAAGGAACGTACAAAAAAAATTCGTATATGTATACGCAGTAAACTATCATTATTTTAAATGATTATTTATTAAATTAGGCATAACGAGCTATGTTTTATCGAAAGGTTGATTCTATAGAGAAGATACCGTCAAGAAAGTTTGTAGTTACTTTTTAATAACACCTTTTAGAATAATAATAAATTGATTGAACGTATGTATGGAATGTGTATATAGAGAGGTACCCAAGGGAAGGTAAAAGGACGTGAGGAAAGGCTGTCTATAGATGGGAAGACGACATAAGCCGGAATCACATGGAAAAATGAATTCTTTGAGAAACCTTTGCGAAAACGCTAGACCATCATGATCACCGTTATTATATATAAAACATTTTGTAATTTAGATTTAATATTGTCAAGAAAGGCTATATATATATATAGGATTAGTATAATGTATGGAACTGATTTTAAAGTCAACCTTTTAGTTATTCCAGTCCATACTTTCATACAATGAACCTACACACCTACTGTGTTATCATTGTTTGAAAACAGAAACTTTATCATAATTTTACTAAAAATCATTTATCGCTTTCGATGAATAATCAGAATCTAGGCTTTACTTTTTGTATCCAAACAGTGTGCACGTTTACTTCAAAATGACGTCAAAATAATATTGTAGAATCTGTGTCATAATTTTACACTTAACTCACACACATAAAATCACCATTATGTAATATCTACGTAATTTGATGATCCCTGTATGACTTATGTATAACATCATTTTAAGGTCATATTAATATCAGACACAATAATGCGGTGGCACCATAATTATATAATTTTCTTTTCAGTTTAACTTACAAAAAGCTTTCGTATGAAATGAGCTTTTTGGATTGTGTCACTATTCATCGAAAACTTCCTGTGCACAATGCCCTCTGTGTTATCACTTATCACAACATGGTTTCTCATTGGGAATAACCCAGTGAGTAAACTGTGTGATACCACGGACGATAATAATGTTGGTGCATTCTGTTATCAAAAAACATGTTAATTTATGTATAAGCATTCCAACTTTAATATATATTATGTTTCCACGAATTTCGATATGTACCACCAGACCCACGGAACTTTATCGCTATACAATAAAATATGGGACTAAAATTACGGCACCCATGTCTTACGCCATTGTCATTGTGCTCGCGGAATCCGTTTGTTTCTAAAAGAAAATAGGCCACTTATTGCGTATGTTACTCCTTATTGCATGCCAACACTTATGTATGGCAGTGAAAGTTGGGTATGGCAGAAGAATCACATAAGTAAAATGCGGTAAAGATGAGAGCGTTGAGGATTAAAACTGAGTGACATAGTAAGAAATAGATCAAAACAAATTATTTATTGAAATCTCAAATGACGAATTGTAAACAAAAATATCACGTGTTTTTGGTCAATATTGGAAATTACTAATGAAATTGTGTTTTTGAATTTTAATATAAAAAAGAGAATTTATGAAATGTTTTTCTTTTATACTTTACGACAAATAGTATATCAAATTACATGACGAGTAGCAAATAAAATGCCACATGTTAGTTGTAAATATCAAAACTACCTAACCTTCAAATGAATTAGCATAAAAAATGCTGGTAAAAATTTTACCCTAATGTAATTTTCTTAGTTCGCCCTACTGGGAATTAAACCAGGCACCTAAGCGAGTACTCGCACCACTGTGCCAGCGATGCCGTTACTTTAATAAATGATATTTGGTTGTAAATAAAACATGTCATTGTTTTTTATTTAGCTTATACATGTCTTTGAAGTATATAGGTATATATTTATTTACTTCAATTCATTAAATAATTGGTTTAACGATATTACAAGGATATCGACGGTATGAGCTCGTTGCATATTTTTGTAGCAAACCGCAGTCCAGTTCTCCTTTTAACATAGAAGAATATGTTTTAACGTGTGTAAAATAGCAGGTTGTTTCTGTCGTCAATATAATAGAAGGCCCCTTGTCATATAATGCTGCTGCTACTGTAGTGTTTTGTGAAGTAACACTTCTCGAAATATCAATTTCGTCTGTAGTTTCACCAGCCATCACTTTACTAGGATCTGCTGAAGCGTTAAAGTGTTCAGCGTCGTAAATAAAAGTCGATATTACTGTGCAATCTATTCGGGATTCCTCGGATTCATTACCACCTTTCCTTATACCCAAGTAACAGACTTCTCCTGGTGTGATCTTGTGTTCGTTTCTATAATATTTAAAATAGTTTTCAGATGCTGATTTTCTAGCCAAGTTGTATAACGCAAGTCCGGTTAAAAGCTTGTCGAATCTGCTCCCAGAGTTTATAAATTCAGAAACATAGTTAGGGGGCTGGCCTTGAAATACTGGATGAACTTGCAATCCGTAGTATAAATATTTTAATTGACAATAATAGTATTGATTATACCTCTCTGGTTTTGGGCTATAGTGCGTCCGATTTTCTGACAGTCTTACATTAGTTGGATAAGCTAACCTCACATTTTGCACAGTATTTCTTCTTCCATGGAAAAAATCGATTCGCTTTGCAAATACTATATGAGACGCAAAGTAACAAATGATAAGCAGGTATAGAGACGACATTTTATCAGAATGAGCGACACTTCACTGCACTCTTATATGAATGACCTTCATATAAGAGTGCAGTGAGACATCGCATTATTACGAAGGGTGTCATCACATTCATTAACTGTAATTCGCTTCAAATTTTTTATATTGTATATTAACTACACACTTTTGAAGTGAAACTTCTTTAGGCGTATGAGATTAAAATGTTTACGAATGATGTGCAGCGTTTTTATGCTAATTCGTTTTAAGGTTAGGTAGTTTTAATATTTACAAATAACACATCAATTTGCCACTCGTCATTTAATAATTTAATATACTGTTTTTCATAAAATATAAAAATTTCATCAATTCTCTTTTCTAAACTTTAAATTCAAAACAAAATATAGTTATTATTTTGTAATATTGACAAAAAATACGTGGCATTTATTTAATATTCGTTATCGTCGTATCGTCGTCGTCGTCGTAATATCGTCGTATTTGAGATTTCATTAAAAGTATTTTTATTAATTTTCAACAATTTTAATATTTTAATGAAAATAAAATTTATTAAATTCTTAACATATCTCCCTTTTTCCCTACCTCTAAGTCTCGGAAATCTAAAGTTTTAGATTTGTATAAATATAAACAAGACTTACAAATTACTCTGCCAAAGAAGTTTCACTTCTGACTTGTGTACTTTGTACGCACGCACTTTTAATACTTTATTAACTCCCTAATAATTTTTAATCTCGATAAACATCTATTATTAGGAAATTATTTTGTGCTATGTTTAACATAACTCTAGCTAATATTATATTTTTTAGTTATAAGCACCGTGCAAAATGTACATTAATAACCTGTTCCATTCAATCTGACTACAAAATTATATATATGTCAATATACTAATCTAATTGCAAAATCGTAATGTAAGTGATTAAATTGCGAGACGAACGGTGCATACGAATTCTTTGTAACTATATGTTAAAGAAAGAAAGAAAACTTTATTTGGAGCCGTCTTTTACAAATACACTTAAATTATATATATAATTTAAGTATATATATATATATATATATATATACTGTATCGTATTTTAAAAATACTATAATAAAGTTATAGAGTAGGTACAATTAAAAAGGGCAAATGTAATAAGTCCCTTCACAATGAGCTCATTGACCTATCCCTGGGAAACACTAGTTAGATTTGAGATTTATGTGGACACTCAGATGTGTACACACGTGTATTGTTCAATTATGCCAATTTCAGTATCGATTTGTCATCATTTGTTATGTGATTCCATAATACAGGTTCTCCTTTTGATTTAAATTCTAATTTTTTTAATTATCTTACTACTTGGTAGTCCAATATATATCTTGTTGATCTTTATATCTACATACATAGCATCACGCCTCATTCCCATAGGGATAGGCAGAGACCACGTCCTTCCACTTGCCACAATCCTCGCATGTCTCCTTCGCTTTTCCCATTCTCATTAAACCTTTCATGCATGTTCGATTTAGAGTACTCTTGACCTGGCCTTTATTTAAAATGTCCTGGATTTGGTCCAGGAACGTACGCCTTGGTCTTCCCCTTCCAACTTTCCCATTCACTCTTCGACTCATAAATCCTTTTTGTCAGTCTCCTTTCATTCATTCTCTTTACGTGTCCAAACTATCTAAGCATACATTTCTCAAATTTAGGTCACTACATCTACTTTTATGCCACGTCGTTCTCTCATCACACTATTTCTTGTCACTCAATTTCAACCCATTCATACTCTCATCTCTACCGCATTTATTTTGCTTTTGTGATTCTTCTGTGCCATACCCAACTTTCACTACCATACATAATTGTTGGCACCAACACTCCAGCATGCACAGCCAATCTAACCTTTTGAGACACCATCTGGCTATTCATAAAGGCGTGCAGACCACCATTTACCATACTCCCTACATTCATTTTCCTTTCAATATCATTTTATATCTATGATATTGATATTTAAATAGTCTATGAAAAAATTACTTTTCAATATTAGATTACTTCATAAATTATCAGTCATTGATGTAAGGAAGGCAAAGTTAATAATTTAATTTATATTATAATCAAAGCTTAAACCATTGATATCCTGTATATTTTAAAATAACATTAAAATAGCAATAAGAGTATCAAATGCCTTCTCACAGTAACAGAGATCTTATAAGAGTAACAGGTCTTTATTTAAAAATGTACTTTAATTCAATGCGTTAAGGTTCGATTTAATTTAAAAGTGTGCTTAATAAGGACATAGGCTACTTTAAAAGCAAGCAACCACGGGAACGGTATACTTATTTGAGCTAGTTATTATCCGAAACGGCTACTGATTTTAACCGAATTTTTATTTATATATAAGGTGTAACGAAACTTAAAGCACTTGTATATTACAATAGTCATTTTCCCATATCATTCCCTATGTATTTTGATTTATTAGGTATTAAAAACGACTGAAAATATCGCAAGTTATGAGGTTTCCTTCGCGCTCTTAACTGAACCCAATTTTGGTTCAATTAAGGTTATGCAAATTACTAGCTATTTTTATCCTGAAGACAGAAATGAAACAAACAAAACAAAGTACGAAGAGTATAAATGATATAAAACAATAAAACAACAGTAAAATTAGAATAATTTTTAATTATAATCATTAGCAGAGCTTAAAAAATACATTCTAATAATATGCGTAAACGTAAAATAACCTCGTTTTGTCAGTCGTCGACTTTTATTGGGTTTTTTTTACGAAAAATAAATATTAATGGAATCACTTAAAAGCCGACACATTAACACTTAACTTTTAACCATTTAATATTTACTAAACTTCTTTATCCAGCAAGAATGTTCAACACGAAAGATGAGCTTTTCTTGTAAATGCTTCGTTGTTGATTTTATACTTAAGGTTGTAGAAACGTTCAATTAAAATTTATTGAATTTTGAAATGATAATTTTGATTCATTTTAATTTCACTTCATGTACTTTAGAAATGTGCGTAATAATTAAAAATGTATTGTAATTTTCATTATTGATTTAATTTAAATTTTTACTAGACATTCTTAATTTTAACTATTGATTTCAAATGTATTATGTTTATACATTTTCTTTAGTTTTGTGTCTGACATTTAAATGTAATTATTTCTATAGGCGAATTAATTTTTATTTTTATATAAAATTTCTTGGGATTTTTGAAAGAGATTTCAATTGAACCTTTAGAACACTTACAAAGTATAAAACTTTATAAAAAATACAATGCCATTTTTGCGAATAAAGAAAGAAATATTTAACCTTTTTGGAGCTTCTTTCGCATTGGAAACTCATTGGCCCCTGATCAGTCTTTCACTCCGGCTTTAGGAACATAGCAAGTTATACATTTTAGTGCAGTTTTCCTTGCTTTAACACAATTATTTAACTCGCTACGCGCTTAGCGCTTAGCCCTTAACGCTCTGCCTATAGACCTTGTCCAAAATTTAAATCGATAATAAAAATTTTCAAAGACATTTTTTAAAACTTATAATAAAATAAAAATCTTAGCTGGAAGACTATCACACCATAGTCTTAGTTAATTAAATTGCATATTATAGGTTACACCGTTTGTGTTCAAGTGTCATAAAATTTCTATCCTTCTATATGAATATAGTAATTTCTATATAGTAGGACCGTGTGTTAACGCGAACGGATGACTAGCTGATATTCGGGACTTCCTGGTATATAAGTAATCAGCCCTGAATCTTAACTCTGAGCAGACAACGTCGGGTACTCTCTATATAGTTAATAATATATAATAATCGTTTTCGTCGCTTCAACCAATGGACGTCTACTGTTAGACAAAGGTCTCACCTAATGACGCCCATAAGAGACGATTTTGCGCCGTCATTCGGACTATTGCCACTTCAGCTTCGCAATTCGTAGGACTAAGTCGGTGACTCATTTCTGATTCGATCACGTAGAAACTCCGAGCATAGCCGTATCCATAACCCGCTGAGTGACTCTGAGCATCAGCACAAGGCCCATAGCCAGCCCATTTTTTATATATATCGTATAATATACAAAAATAATGCGTATATACAAAGATATCTCAAGCATATACATAAAAACGTGCAATGTTCCTAATGTCGAAATAAAACCTCACGCACTCTAGTAAAATAGATTTCCTACAATGAATATCGTTTTTTTAAATATCATACATAAACAATGTCATAGATAGATTATAATAAATGATTTTTTTTAAATGAAAATACACGAAGAGAGTTTAATCACGGAATAATGTATTCCTATTAAACCGGCTACGTGAATGCCGTAGTAGCTATGAAGTGGCTTTCATAGTATGATTTCTAGTATAGTGGGTAAGGTTTACATCTAAGAAATATAGATACGATGTATAGACAGACACTGTTATTGTAATAATTAAAAAATATTTCCTATTTAAGTTTACGTCAGTACAAATTAAGATTTGTATCATAGAGCATGTATTACTTATACTAATTTTAGGAGATTAAAAAATAATGAATTATCACTATAATCTCAACTTATATGAACTTGAGATTTTATCGAAGATGAACATAATTTTTTTGTTCACGGTACTAGCCATACATAGGTTCAGAAAGGGAGAGGGAAGACGGAGCAGAGGCCATCTCTGTCCGAAGGAGACCCGAAGTCAGAAGACGTGCTTTTGCTTGATTGCGATAGCTTATATCCGAGGTCCCAGAGCAAAATCCCCATCAGACCTCGGATGCCCAAGATAAGGAGGCGGAGAGTTCCACTGGGTATTTTTGGGTACTATATAGTGAGTTTGGCAGGTATGAATTTCAGCAGAGGTGCGTAAATGCATTTTCCAGTGAGAAAATAACAATTTAAAAAAAGCAGCATATAGCTTAAATTACTGTTTGTGAGTGTCAGCAGGCAGGGGCATTCTTGAAAACATTGAGTAATAATGACATGGTTATCCATTATTATAACTGAGGAAATTGCAAATCGACATATTTAATATTGATATTTTTCTACTATCAAAACGAAATCAATTATTTATAATATTGATGAATAATCAAGACCCATATATTCACATATTGGTGGTTTGAAATAGGCTACTATCAAATCATGTATAAAAGATTGTGTAATTCTATTTTTAAAAAGTGGTCTGTAAGTTTCTATTCATTGTATGTAATTTCGATAACGTCTTTATGAAAATAAAAAAAAAACAAATTTTTAACTTTTCCACATATTTTATAAAAAAAATTGCATACACATTTTTAAATATACAATCGAATTGTTTGTGTGTTTATTCCACTATCATTGTATTTAATTTCGACCAGTCTCCTTTAGAAAGTCAATACGAAAACTATTATATAGATATAAAATTCGAGATATATATACCGCAGCATAATCTACATGAAAACGTAAAAAAAAATACAAATCTCGCCTATTTAATGTTGATAAAATATACAGCCAATATTTCGTTATATTTAATTTTAAATTTTTCATTCAATTCTCTGTAAAATTATCAATTTAATAAAAATTATTGTAAATTAAATCTAACCTTTAAAATACATTTTTAGATAACAATGTTATAAGACACTTGTAATCATACCTGTTACTGTGATATGACTTGTTACTGTTAAAAAACATCTATTTCTGTTATAAGATATACATTACTGTTATTGTTTTTTTTAACTCTATTTGCTCCTTTAAATGTAAGAATTAAGGGTCGATTTAATTTACAAGAATTTCTACCAAATTGCTACCTTTAATTCGTTGAGTTGGGCGATCTCTTTATTCGCAAGTTAAAGGAATGTGAGTAAAAAATTATAAGCGACTCAGCGCGTTTCTTTGGATTCACAATTGAATAGTAAAAAAAAACCCTTATTTTCACCAAACAAGGACAATGTTTGTATTACTATGGTGCGTGGGGCTCCGCGGGGCCGCGGGGGCGGATGTCTAACCGTGGTTGACGTTGACGCCGGACTCCAGTTCCGACGCGGGCGTCTCGGGCTCCTCGTCGTTGTAGATATTCTCTGCCATTTGCCAAACCTAAAGACAATTTACCTGTTACTTTATCTACATAATATCATACCGGAACTAAATTATTTTTGCTTGGTTAATAGAAAATACAATAACGTAATTTTTTTGTTTTTCAAGAGGCTTTTATATTTTTAATAATACACGCCAGCCCATCATAAACATATAAACTAACACACAAAAATTGAACAATAAAATTAAATATACATATAACTACAAAAAAGAAAGACTGACATTCTTTGAGAAAAACATTAACAAATTTGTATAACTTAAAAGTTTCCTAAATTTAGTAAAAACTTCACTTTATTTCTCAAGGTATAAAGTAAATTTTTAATCTTTGAAAATAAAGTGTGTTAAAAATTATGAACTGATACTTTAAAAAAAGGCTTAATAGTAGGAATTCAAGAAATCCATGATTTTGCTCGAAAAATGTAAGTTTGTGTTGTGACTGTATGTAACATACCTGCATAATGTTGTCCTCAGACACTGAGCAGATAACCCAGGGCTCATTGGGGTTCCAGGAGAAATCTGAGATTTTGGCTGTGTGCCCACCATGTATGAACAGAAGCTCTGGAGGGCCATCCTCAGCATCCTCAGCAGTCTGTTCCTCGCCAATCTTTGATAGGTCCCATACGTGCAATCTGGTAAAAGGCAATAATTTTATGAATTTGTAAATAATAACATGCATGTGCAATATGCAATAAAGTAAAATAATAGATAAGAGAGGATTTTAAATGTGTTAATTCAATAACTTGAATATTAGAAGAGATACTTTTTTCATATTTTTTGTAATGATTAACATATTATGGAAAACTCAAACCATTTAAAAATACTTTTTCTGACAAAGAATCCAAATAGTTGATCCAAGTAGTTCAAATTATTAGCAAGTTGTTTTAGTCTGCTAGTGAGATTTTATTTCTCTCAAACAAATGCGGTAGCACCGTGAGGAGAGAGTGAGACAAAGCTACTACACTGCTTCGTTTTCGCCCATTTGTACTGTATGTACATACTCTTTTTTAGTTTTCCTTACAAATAATTACATGTTCACACACAAATATACATTTTAAAAAGATAGAGAACATACAAAACCCTATCAGGACTCATACTCAGGAACTTGACAATTCAAGAGTGATGGAAAATCCTATCTGCATGTAAGTAAAAGTAGCAGCCTGTTAACATCCCACTGATGGGCACATGCCTCCTCTCCGAGGAGGAAGGAATTTTAGAGCACAGACCCACCACGCTGCTCCACTGCGGATTGGCAGGCATAGTACACAAGTGCACTCTCTATTCCTTCACTCTCAGTCCGATGTGAGGGTATTCCGACACGACCGGAGAGAGATCAGGCGCAGGACCGACGGCATAACGTGCCCACTGCTCTCCGAGGCACGGGGGTGGAACACACCGCCAACTTGCCAACTTGAGATATTCTTAATAAATAACTCAATATTGGTTTTTGAATTGGCCCGATCCGGGACTCGAACCCAGAATCTCATGTCTGGTAGTCGAACATGCTAACCACTAGACCAATGACGCAGTTTCCATCTGCGTGATGAATTTTTAATTTACTTAAGTATCATATGTGTAATATTATAATTTTTTAAATAAAATATTGTTTAAGACATCCCTGTGGTAACAAGAATATGCCCTACCTTCTGTCTGTTCCGCTGCTGGCCAATATGGTCTCGTTGTGCGGTGACCACTGTACCTGGAAGATCTCATCCTTGTGCGACTCAAATGAATGTAACTTCAACTTTAGGTTGCGCAGATCCCATAGTGCCACCTAGAAAATGACAAACATACTAAATGAAATATAATGCTTTCATCATCATCTCAACCGATCGATTTATATGGGTGCAAGGATTTTTCATAATACACGATTGCATGCAGTTTGTAACCATCGTTTTCCGGCAACTCTTTTCAGGTCATCTGTCCAGCTAGGGGGGGGTCTGCCAACTCTGAGCTTACCTCTATGTACCCTTATATGTGGTCGCCACTCCAGTACCTTGAGAATCCAGTCGATCGTTTCGAATAGCTGTGCCCTGCCTATCGCCATTTTAGCTCTGCTACCCTTCGAACTATGCCGGTAACTCTTGTCCTTCTTTGAATCTCTTTGGTTTCAGATTTGATCCTGACGAGATACTCAGAGCATAACTCGTTCCATCGCCTGCTGTATGACCCTGAGCTTTATAATAAAGTTCATAGTCATTGTCCATGTCTCGCAACCGTATGTCGTCACTGGCAACACGCACTGTTCATAGACTTTTGCTATTAAACACTGAGGAATGTTCGACGAAAAGATTTGACATAGTTTTCCGAACGCTGTTCATCCGAGTTGGATTCGGAGGTTAAGCTCTTTCTCGAAGGGCAGCCAACGATAGCTTTATTTAACAATATGATCGCCTTGCGTACATTTCATGAGTTAATGTTTTTGTTGAAGTGCCATAAAGTATATAATAAAAATTAATGAATCCATGAATTTTATCTCGAGTGTATGTATAAAAAGAAAATTATTGAAAATTTGAACGAGATATTATATATGTCGGAGAATAAGAGAGAAACGGAGAAGCATAAAGCACAGGGGCGTAGGGTTCTCCGCCGACATCATCATTAATGGGATCCATTATTCAATTTCTTATTCTGAAGGCGTTCGTGGGTAATGTTGGTACAATCAAACACTGTTAGTTAACTCGGATTATAATGTTCAATCACTTAAATGTTCCCGATATCAATATACACAAACTCATTAACAAAAATAACTAGGAACGCGACAGTTTCAATAGTCGACCATTCCGGCCGACCGCCACTCGAGAACTGCCGAGAGACGGGCCGGACTGCCACTTATTGACTCTGCCCCACGCCGATACACAATGGCACCAGCGTTCCACAGACTATTACACACGGACCAGCGATCCACAGACTCTTGCACTCCACATATATACCATTCTTTTAAAGAGGGAGAAACACTTCCTCAAGAAATACTGTTTTGTATTTCTTTTATTGCTTTTTAAGCTATAGTTAGTACTTAAATTTGTATCATTT
This sequence comes from Elymnias hypermnestra, assembly GCA_015832385.1. Classification (NCBI taxonomy): domain Eukaryota; kingdom Metazoa; phylum Arthropoda; class Insecta; order Lepidoptera; family Nymphalidae; genus Elymnias; species Elymnias hypermnestra. The sequence continues at coordinate 4,184,238 of JACTOM010000282.1, read as the reverse complement.
TTCTGCAACACACTACTACTAACAACTTACCTTACACCAGAAAAGTTTGGCTGGGAGAGGTTAATAAATAGCCTTATTGCTTTATAGCTTTAAGACTGCCATTTTTCACTTTAATAAGCTTATAGCAATAGTTTATAAGTAAGTAAATAAGGAGTGTGAATTTATAATGGGAATGGAAGTTTAAATACATTCTTAATACTTTTTTCAATGTAATAAAACTAGCTTACTGTTTTATCAGCGCTGCCTGTTGCTAGTATGAATTCTGAATACGGGTTGAAACTGAGGCAATTGACCTCTGCTGTATGAGCATCCACTGTGTGCGATGGTTTTGAAGTATTGTTACATCTACAAGGTAACATTATTAAAATTGTAATCAGAACATTGTGGTATAAAAGAAGATGTAGTGACTAAAATTGAGAAAGGTATGCTGAGATTCTTTGGAGACATAGAGTGAATGAATGAAAGGACACTGACAAAAAGGATTTATAAATCATGAGTGAATGGGAAAGTTGGATGGGGAAGACCAAGTTGAACATTCTTGGACCAAATCCAGGATATTTTTAAATTGAATTTGATTGAAAAAGCTTTTAAATTCAATTTGATTATTGAACACCTTTAATTTAATTGGTTTCTAAATACTGCATGGACTTCAAATGTTTGACAGAAAGGGGAGGTTTATAAGGGAAAGGGAAATTGTTGTTTTTAGTATACTCCAATATTCATATTAAGTTATTAAGGTATTCATTCATATTAAGTTTTCATATTTACTTACAGTTTAAACCTTCCCTGGACTTCCACAAATAATTCAAAACTCAAGGTAAACAATTAGTCCAACCATTATCAAGTTTTAGAGAGACTATTGAATTGCATTAATTTTTACATATATATAACAGATGTAGAAAATAATTTCACCTGGTGTCCCAAATCATTAGTTTCTGGTCATCAGCTACAGAACCAAAGAGAGATTCATGCAATAAATGCCATGCCACATCTTCCACTACAGCAGTGTGTCCAGTGAACACTGATTTGGCCTCAATCACTCTGCCCTCTTTGGGTGTTGCATTGATATCCCACAGACAGATTGTATGATCATCGCTGTTAGGAAAAATAAATATTTCAATTATTTATCAATCATTTGCAATTATTTTTTTAAACTTAATGTGTGCTTAAGGCCACACAAAAGAACTGAATACTTTAACAAATCAAGCTTAATTCTATGAAAAACAACTATTTATTTTTCATATATATTCATAAAGTACTAACATTTACAATAACATATTGGTATGGTAATTCTACATATTACCATTAAGAGATCAAATCAAAATATCTTTATTCAAGTAAGCCTTTTGCAGCACTTTTGAATCTTCAAATATATTTTTTCCTTTTTTCTATACACCATTCTATTGTACGACTGATGATTACGAGGGTTCCTTCGCGACCTGTCTTCTCAAGAGCCCACAACAGTCAGATATTCTGTATTTTTTTACCATCATCATTCAATATCATATTAGTTTATAATATTGAAAGCTTATAACAGACAATTCGTTTTACAGAGAAATGATAGATACATAAGGCTTTATTTAAGGCATTTTAATGGAATAAAGTCAAAGAAATATTTAAGTGATATAGTTGTTTTAATATTGTGTCATAAATTAAAAGAGAAAAAAGATTTATTTTGATTTTTTTTACAATAAACTTCTGAAGCAATTTTGACTTATTTACCAAAATACATATGTGGGTTAAAACTATAGCAAATTGTCGCCTCTATAACCTCCTAAGAAGAATGCATTGAACTACCAATAATCCTGTATATAATTATAAATGTACATAAGTTATTACATGTATCTAAAATTTATATAAGTACTAGCAGACCCGACGGACTTCGTTCTGTCAGCAGTACTAATGATCTATAGCTCTTACATTTTGTGACAATTCAATTGATTTTGAACTTTGCGCAGCAGTAAGAAGGTGCAAATTGACTCTTGCTTAGACAACAGTAAGTACTTGTAATTTATTATGAACTTTAATAAATAGCAATAAAGGTCAAATTGACTCTACATTTTAGTTAGAAAACGTTTGTATGGCAAAAAAGGGATGTTTTTAGGATTGTCCTCTCCAATTATTCTAATTTTTCTCGCCGTAAAAACCATCCTTGGACTTCAACGAATATTAAAAAAAATAATTGTCAAAATTGACCCAGGCGTTCACGAGTTATGCGCTTACCAACACATTCTGCGATTCATTTTTATATTAAATAAATACTACACAAAACATAATCGATTAAATAACACACAGAATATTTTTTGCTTAGAAACAAAAGATAGAAACAAAAGAAAGAAATAAATGACATCTTTATATAACCTAAAAATGAATTAACAAAATCGTTGCTATAGACAACAGTCTAATAATTCATGTCACAACCTTGTGGATGCGTGGGTGGATGCGTGAGTGCGTCGGTGAATGTGTGCGAGTGCGTGAGTGGATGCGTGGGTGGATGTGTGGGAGTGCGTGGGTGAATGGAAACGCGTTTATAAGCATTGAAGTGACGTTAGACATTTTGCCGATCTTTGTGCGCTTCGTAGCAGAAACAAATTATTATCCACATAAATTTGGAAAAAAATTGGTAAAGGGTTGATGGAATTTAAAAAAATGATTAGCCTAAAACCTTCTACAATTAATTCCGCGTCGAATGGTCATGGTCTCATGCCAATGGTCCAGTAGCTTTCAAGTTTATCGACAACAAAGAAAAAAAAAAGTTGCTTTTATATATATATATATATAGATATCATTCATCATAGTATTTGACCACATAGGTGTTAAAATTATAGCAAATAGTAACCCCTTTCATCTTTTGATAGGAAAACATTGAATTACCAATAACCCTGTTTATTGTAAATGTTAATAGTTAATGAATATAGAATAAAAATAATAGTTGTATTTCTCATTAATAAACTTGCCTTTCTAAACTGTTCAGTTCTTTTATGTGGCATACAATACAATACAATTTATATATTCTTGTGAATTATCAAAAACATCTAATGAGGAAAATTTTGCTCCAAAATCATTGTAGATTCCACACATCTTAATCAACACATTATAAAATGATTTTGTATATCTAAGCAATGTAAAGTGTGCCACAAAAAGTTTATCTAACTCTCTTACCTGGCCGAAAGTAGGTAGCCATTTAAATTAGGATTCCATGATAAACCATAACCTTCCTTTTGATGGCCGCGTAGTCTGGAAATATAGATTATTTGTATACATGAACATGGCTGTAATGTTCATTCTAATAATTATATAGAGAAAGCAATAGATGTTTAGGTCATTAATTGGATAATTGTTTCTAATGTCAAGTACATATGAAAGATAGGGTTAAAGAATAATTTACGTATGTAATGTAAGAACAGAAAAAAATAGCATAACACAGTTGGGAAACTTTTTATCATCATTAACATAAAATATTATTTAAATTTGGTAAAGTATTTAATATGGTAAAGTATTCAATTTGTGATATTACCTGAGATCAGGTGTACATTCACCAGATGGTTCTGGCTTGGATGGATGCTTAGTGTAGTCAAACACCAGCACATCAGAGGAAGGTGTCTTTGTTGCAATGACGCAGGGGTTTTGTGGCATATAGCGAGCTCTGTTCACTTCACCTTCGTGGTTTATTTTTATTTCAATATCTATTTTACCAGAGACAGATCCAAAACCACCAAATTCTGAAAAAATATTGAATTTTCTGTTAAATTCATGAGCCTTGAAAAAAATTCAGTGAGAAAATGGTATCATTTATGGTAATATGATTTTTTTCAAAGAGATCTCCGATGGTTAATTTTGAAATAAGAGAATTTTGGGAATTTTTGTGAGGGAAGCAGTACAATCAAGAGTACTCTAAAAATCACTTATGAATTGTCTTTCCATTAGTTAAAGATATCTAGCACAGGTTCAGAAAGTTGATTCTGCTTAGAAGTAACCCCCCAAGAAACTACTTTAAATATAGCTTTTGTAGGTTACAATGTGTTTATCTCTCAAGCAAAACTATATTAAGTAAAAAAAAATAAGTAGGAGCCCATTAACATCCTACTTCGGGGTACAGGCCTCATCACTCACGTGATCTCTCAATGATTTGATAATTTTTAGAAAATAGATCCACTATGCTGCTCCACTGCAGATTGGCAGGCATAGTACACAAGTGTAGTCTGTTCCTTCACTCTCATAGACCTACGTGACAGCAATCCGACACAACCTAAGAGAGTTCAGGCGTGGGACTGATGGTTTCTGACGCACTAGGGTGGTTCACACCACCAAATTTTTGACAACTTCAGGCAAATATTGAGAAAGAAATAGAGAACTCAATATTTATTTTGAATTGGCCCATCCTGGGACCCACACCCAGGACCTCATGGCTGTAGACGAACACGCTAACCACCAGACCAATGAGGCAGTTTGCAAAACTATATTAATTTATGTTAAACAACAATAAGTAAATCTGCTAAAATGCTGTTATTGTAAAATGTAATTGGTTGTATCAATTACTTACCTCCCTTATCATTATCATAGTGACTTGCATCAAATTGTGCATCTTCATTAGGCAACTGAACACTTGCAATGAGAAGGTGGTTTTGTTCATCTGATGTGTGTGTACCCAAAATAAGTCTAAAATTCATAAATGAAAATATATTTTGCAGGCAGTAAGAAGGAATCCATTACTATTTAAAACCGCAATTTTATTTCTCTGATATACTCAATTAATTTAAAGTCCTTCACTGGAAATCATAATTATTGTAAAACAATAAACAACTATAACTTTAAAAATAATGGAAAATTTCTTTCTAATTACCACAACATACAATAATAATATTTGCATATTTCCAAAATATAATTATGTTGAATATTTAATGTTGTGGATACACACTTTACTATCTCGTTTGCATAATGGTGCAAGTTCTTATTCCATTACTTAAGTTACTAATTCATAGCAGGGCCATATTTAGGAAATATTATTCTCTGATTAGTATGAGTTTGCACTAGTGGGAAGCTATGGCACTAGCTAATTTCCAAGCTGTCAGCAAAGTTCTGGCTCCAAGCAAAAATTTGCATAACAGTATAGTACTGTGTAAAAAAACATGAGGTATATTTCTTACCAGGTTAACATACTACCACTTTGGATCATATAATCACTTACTATGAGGTGACATCGCAACTAAGCTTTTACCAGTGTAAAAATTAGTATTCTGTTGTAAAGAAAAGTACATGGTGGCTTGTAGACAAACAGAGCAGATTAACTACTGTAGCAAGATACTTGGTACTTTAGTATTGTTATGACTATATGTATTTTTTGTTACCTGTGAACGGAGTAGTCTTTGCCTTCGGGTCTTGTAACATCTGGAAGCCACTGCGCGGTCAAAGAGGGCCATTCCAGTGCGTGTGTCATTACCAGGTCATATAAGAAAGGCGTATTCTTCTTCCATATTTTATATTCCTCGTTAATAACTCTCTCTTCAACTGCATCGTCGAAGGTTTCTACGAAGAAGAATCATTTCAACTGATAACCAAAAAAAAAAACTCAAAACCAGGCTGTCAAGAACAAGCCTATTAAAGTAATACGTTATATAAAATATGCTTATTCAAGTAATCATTTTACCTCCGTCTCCTTTATCAGCCATAACAAAGTTAATACCGAACTTTAGTTTGCAATTTTAAAGTGAATTTATTACAAAAAGCAACCGGCCCCGTAAAGGCGCCAAACAACAATCCTTTTCTAGCGTTATGTTAGTGTTGCTACCTAAAAAATATTTTTACTATAGGCATCTAGTATAAGCCGCACGTATTGAAGTTCATTATTTTAAAATAAGTAAGATTTGTGGATGTTTTATCAAAATATATCAATGTTTAGAAAATACCCATGCATTATAATAAAGCCGATAAATAAGTAATTATTTTCCACGATTTCTTTCACACGATTAATAATTTTTACTTGAATATTCTTATTTATTCCATATGTTAATTAACCATTTATAACTTATATAAATAGTCTCCTTTTATTGAAATAAAAAATATTAAACCCGTTCGTATATTTTCTGACGGTTTATTTATGTGGCGAATTAGTCGTACGATATTGCAAAAAAAATAGTGATAATATTTTTACGTATTATAAAATCTAACTTAGCGAATATCGTCGGATTATGTTAATTTTATACTTTTTTTTTTACTATTTTAATTGTCCCTATAACGGGAAAGACAATATTATTAGGCCAATGTAGTTTCATTTTAAGATCTTAATTTGATTCTTCTATGATTTATGACAGTTTACTTAGCTGTCAAATTGTCAATATGGCTGATGCAGCAATAGCACGTCGAGAGGCGCGTAGGAGGAAAATATTAGAAAATTCCCATAACAGACTACAATTTATATCAGGAAAGAATGACAATGAATCATGTAAAGGTATTTGTATAAATTAATTATCCTAAAAGTTTATGATTTAGTCAACAATGATTTTATTATATTATTCTTTTTCAGAATCTTTCGTCAGTACAAAGCCTGTCGATTCCACCGAAAATTCCGTTCCAAATCAAAGCAGCATCCTCAATAAATGTTTCCTTAATAATGGTATGGCTAATACACTCGACGAACCGTTTAGTTTTGTATCAACAAATCAAGAAAGTTTTGCCACAGGTGAGGGAGATGTCACGATATCAAGTCATGACTTGACAGCTTTTCTATCCCCAAGCAATACAACCCCCACAGCAGAATTACCGCAGCCTTCAACCCCACTTTTCGAAAAAATAACCGTTTATAAATATGACATAGCGTTATTATCCATATTAATTCAAATTCTCTATTGGTTTTCACTTGTTACATTAGAAAAAACATACTTTTTTCTACCCCTAGTCTTGTATGTCGTAACAAAGAACTTTTGGTTGCCAAAGCAAAACAATTCAAATTTTGCTAATGTACTCTTGTTGTTAAATGGAATGTCCCCTAGTAGGGTACAGAAAATTATATCTATCACACAACATCTAAGTACATTTTCACAAGATGTTTGTGTATTTCTATTTACAACAATTTGTATACAGTCCCTTTACCAAAGTTTAAGAGACTGCTTGGACTAATTTATATTGTTTGTACACAAATTAAGGGCATTTCAATGACTGAGCGTTTTTATGTTAGGGTTATTGGGAATGTGTAACAGTTTTGATTGCTTGTGCCTTTAATACTTAAGTGAGATGTGACAAGTGTGAGTTTTAGTCACATATTGCCATTTTAGGTTTAAATTTGTAAGTTTGTATATAGTGAAATAGATAATTTTTTTATGAAATATTGAAATTGTACACTGTCAACCAGCTACCATATAATGTATTATCTATAAAACTATTATTGCCATTAAATATAATGGTAATAAGTGCTGTGATCTAGTGTTTTCCATTAATTAATATATAGATGATCTAGATTCTTTTCACTCTGAATGCATTAATTGTTAAGTCTTTGGCAACTTTTTAAGTTAAATATGTATATTTTATAATTTGGATTTGACATTCTTTTAGTTTCTTTCGTAAGTATTTTGCAATTTTTATTTCTACATTTATAGGTAATTCTTTATCATTACATACATACATACATAGCATCACGCCTTATTCCCATAGGGGTAGGCAGAGACAACATCCTTCCACTTGTCACGATCCTTGCATATCTCCTTCGCTTCTTTCAATCTCATTAAATCTTTCATACAAGTTCGTCGGTTTAGAGTACTCTTGACCTGGCCGTTATTTAAAATGTCCTGGATTTGGTCCAGGAACGTTCGCCTCGGTCTTCCCCTTCCAACTTTCGCATTCACTCTTGACTCATAAATCCTTTTTGTCAGTCTCCTTTCA